>PVJI01000100.1:0-390109 GCA_004026765.1 Micronycteris hirsuta | reverse complement strand
CAAGTAGCATAAACGGGAGGTAGACAACAGACAAGGGGGGGTTAGAACAGTATAGGAAGTACAGGAGCAGAAGGACTTATGTGTATGACCGATGGACAAAACTAAAGGGAGGGGAAAGGGGGGTAAGGGGGAGGGGGGAAAGAAGGGGGGAAATGGGGCAACTGTAACAGCATAATCAATAAAATATAGTTAAAAAAAATGGAGGAAGAAGTGAAGGTTATACAAAGTGAAATAAAAATATACAAGGAACCAACAGTGAAGAGAAAGAAACTGGGACTCAGATCAATGATTTGAAACAGAAGGAAGAAATAAACATTCAACCGAAGTAGAAAGAAGAAACAATGAAAAAAAATGAGTGGCTTAGGAACTTCCAGGACAACTTTAAATGTTCCAACATTTGAATCATAGGAGTGCCAGAAGGAGAATAGGAAGAACAAGAAATTGAAAACAACTTTGAGAAAATAATGAAGGAAAAGTTCCCTAATTTGGCGAAGGAAATGGACTTCCAGGAAGTCCTGGAAACTCAGATAGTCCCAAAGAAATTGGACCTAAGGAGGAACACAACCAAGACACATCATGATTAAATTACCCAAGGTTAAAGATAAGGAGATAATTTTAAAAGCAGCAGGAGAAAAGGAAAGAGTTATCTACAAAGGAGTTCCCATAAGACTGTCAGCTGATTTCTCAAAAGAAACCTTAGAGGCAAGAAGGGGCTGGAAAGAAGTATTCAAAGTCATGAAAGGCAAGAACCTACATCCAAGATTACTGTATCCAGTAAAGTTATCATTTAGAATGGAAGGGCAGATAAAGTGCCTCCCAGATAAGGTCAAGTTAAAGAAGTTCATCATCACTAAGCCCTTATTATATGAAATGTTAAAGGGACTTATCTGAGAAAAAGAAGATTAAAACTATGAACAGTAAAATAATAGTCACAACTATCAACAACTGAACCTAAAAACAAACTAAGCAAACAACTAGAACAGGAATGGAATCACAGAAATGGAGATCACATGGAGGATTAGTGGGGAGAGGGTGTGGGGAAAATGGGGGGAAAGTATAGGGAATAAGAGCATAATTGGTAGATTCAAAATAGACGGGGAGGTTAAGAATAAGAAATGGAGAAGTTGAAGAACTTAATATATACAACCCATGAACATGAACTAAGGTGGGAGGAATGCTGTTGGGAGGAGGGTACAGGGCTAAAGGGTAAAGGGGAAAAAAGAAAATGGGACAACTGTAGTAGCATAGTCAATAAATGTACTTAAAAAATTAGTTTGATATATTAAAACATGTTAAAGCCCAGATAGATAGACTTGACACATCCTGATTACATTTAGGAATATTAAGCACCATCTGAGGAATTAAACTCTGACTTGAATGAAAAAAAAACTCAGGCCCAGGGGTAACTAATTTAGTAGCTTTCTGACTTACTGTGGTACAGAGTTTTTCAGAGCAAAGCTGAGTATTTCTGTCATTTGATCTGCATAGACAGTTGATTTGATGGTATGAGGGATACTCTGCTAGGTGCTGAGGATAAAAAGTACAGGTTGTCTTTTGGAGGTTACTATTTTGCAAAGCAGGACTGCAATGTACAAAGAAACAGAGATTTTGGTGACGAGGTTAATGAGTGGTATATGAGCATTAGTTTTATTGTGGATAGAATTGTTAGGCAAGTTTCCCTTGACCTATATCCTCGAGGGTTTTGGTAACTAAAAGCAGTGAGGATGACATTTTAAGCAGGTGACTGGGAACTCCAAAGATGTTGCTGTCCGTCGGGATAATGTACAGATCTTATATAGGCTGGGAGATTTTCAGAGGATCTTTAAGTTTGGAGAGATGAATTAGGACTTTGAGACGATGGCTTTTAGAGCAAGCTTATTTTTGAAAGCAGTGAACAGTTCAGCTAAATATTCATGTGATCACTTAACTTGCCAGATTATTAGTATTTCCTAAGTATCTGTAATTAATCATGAGATATTTGGCAAGTTATTTAAATATCTTCAACCTTAGTTTCTTTGTTTGTATAAAAGATGTAATAAGTAGTTTTCACACTGTGGGTAAATAAAAAGTGCCAACACAGTGCCTGATAAATATTAGGCATTCTGTACTTACTAGTTTATTTCCCTTCTCTCAAGATTCCTAGTCTTATATCTCTAACTGCTTAGCTCTCTTAGCTCATAAAGTCTAAAGGTTTTATATTTGGTGTTAGATAGATTGTGTGATCTAAATACATGAGATAATATGCTTTCAGTAAACTTTGCTAATTAAAATTCAGCCCTGGCTGGTGTGGCTCAGTGGATTGAGTGCCAGCCTGTAAATTGAAAGGTTGCCAGTTCAATACCCACTGAGGACACATGCCTGGATTGCATTCCAGGTCCCCAGTTGGGGGCAAAACTGACCGACGTCTCTCTTGCACATCGATGTTTTTTTCCCTCTCTTCCTCCCTCCCTCTCTCTCTAAAAATAAATAAATATAATCTTAAAAAAAACTCAATGCCTTAGTTTACTTTCCATGATAATGTGAAAAGTAATCCTATTTAGTTGTCATTTAGTAGACTGAACCATATTAAATTGCCAATATGTGACCATGCTGACATACAAAAATGGTAATTTCATGTGATTCAACCTAATATAACTTATGACTGTAACTGATCTGACAGTAGATTGTTAAAATACTTAGAATTTTCTTTATTCATTTTTCTCTTTAAGATCCTGATAACTTAAGTGACTCTCTCTTTTCTGGTGATGAAGAAAATGCCGGGACTGAGGATATAAAGAATGAGATAAATGGAAATTGGATTTCAGCATCCTCCATTCATGAAGCTAGAATTAATGCTAAGGCAAAAAGGCGACTACGGAAAAACTCCTCCAGGGACTCTGGCAGGGGCGATTCAGTCAGTGACAATGGAAGTGAAACCATTAGAAGTGGAGTAGCTGCACCAACGAGTCCGAAGGGAAGGTTGCTGGATAGGCGGTCCAGATCTGGGAAAGGACGGGGACTACCAAAGAAAGGTTGGTATAGACCGCATCTGAAGATACCAATGGAAAAAATATCGTCTGGTTCCTGTACAACAATTGCCTTGTTCTACAAATAAGAGAAATTTAAACAATGCTAATGTAACAATGATAATGTAAGATTTTGTGGTCTGTTTATATTTTTTATATAGTACTAAATTGAGGATCATCCATTTTTTATGTTGAGCCTTTTTTTTCTTATTTCAATAGACTTAGTGTTGTTGAGTAGAACTTATTTCCAGAAAAATACAGTCATACATAAGTGCTCGTCAACTTCAGAACTCATCAAAACCTGTACTTGTTGCATTTTGATGAGAAAAAAATGTTTCAGCACTCAGTGCTTGCTTGCCACTCGGTGTCCCTCTCTCTCTTGATGAAACAAGTCAATGCGTCAGTCTTATGGTATCTTGCAAACAGTTCAGTACTCGTGGGTTTCAGCACTTATCATGATTTCTGGGACGAATTAATTATGAGTACCGAGGTACCACTGTACACACCGACGTTTTTCACAGTTAGGAATTGTGCATGTACTCTCTAACTTTGCTTGAAAGAAATAGGGTCAGGAATTCATCATACCTGTTGTCTCATGAATCAGTTTACGTCCATTGTGAAGAATACATGGCATGTATAAATTTGGTAATACTTTGCACAGAATTTTAATGATTTCATAGATTTGGTTCTGAGTTTTCTGTAGCTCTGTTTATCTTGGGTACTGGAGTGGAACTGTCTGTTTCACTGCTTTGTCTCCAGTGTTTGGAGTAGAGACTCGTAATGTAGGTAAATATTTGTTGAATGAAGGGTCGGTCAGCTTTTGTCTGTGATAGGATTTTGATACAAAATGAAGATTTCACAAGCTTGTGAATGGTGGGAGCTTCAATTTATAGCCTAGGATTCCTGCAGAATTTTTTGGTCATGTGTCCAAAATTGTTATTCCTGTTGAATGGCTCTACAGCCACTGGATCCCAGTGGAACCTAGTTTTCAGATTCTGTTTTGCTCTGGTGACAAGGATTATACTCTGGATATAAAATAAAAACCTCCCCAAAATATTGGTGATACTGTAAACTTCTTTAAAAATAATTTAATATTTTGAGACTTATGAAAACATTAAATTTGTGTAGAAAAGCAACTTTGAAAGTTGCATTTTTTAAACTTTTGGTCAGCTTGTATTTAGAAGTAGAAATGGTCAGTGCTGTTAATGCTTAAATAGCAATTGTAATATCTTTAACATTACTAGTTACAAAGTATAGCTTAATATAATCTAAAGAATATTTGACTTTAAAATATTTGATGGTGGTCACCCTGCTTCTTTGTTAAATAATTTCTACTGAGTTTTCTATGCCACATTTTACTGGCCCAATGTATTGTTTTTAAGAAATGCCAAATAAAATTTAGAGCTAAACTGAAATATCACCTTTTTTGAGGTCTCCGTTAGAGCTATTTTTCTGATCTTTGTTTTGTTTTTGCTTTTATTTTAAAAAAGCTGCCTTTTAGTTTTAACTTTATAAGATATTTCAACTTGATGTTTTGAAGTAGGTTGTAAAATATCTAATCATTACTGAAAAGGCAGTGATCTGAATAAAAAAGGTTTAAAGCATAACTCTCAACCGGAAGAAAACTAAAAAATTAAAACACAGTGTTTCAGCTGTTATTTTAATTAACATCTGAACAACTAGAATTATTTCAAATTTTCATTAAAATTAAAATTTATGAACTTTGTCTCTTTCTCAATTTAAAACTTTTCAGGTGGTGCAGGAGGCAAAGGTGTTTGGGGCACACCTGGGCAGGTATATGATGTGGAGGAGGTGGATGTGAAAGACCCTAACTATGACGATGACCAGGTATCAGTGTGTTTGCTTTTACATTTAAATGCTTACAGACTCTCTTGGTCTCGTGTTTGTGGTTCATTCATGGCATTTGTCAATCATATGCTCCATGTTTGTAATTGATAATTGTCAAATCATATATGTGATTATATATACTGATGTGTGTATGTGACTTATGACTGTGTGTATATACACACACATTAGTATATTCATATGAGTCAAACACAGTTCCTTCAGAATTTTGGTTATTTTTGGATTAGGAAAACAAGATAACTGATAGTAATGTTACATAATTTTCGCTTGGTTTCTAAAGTGAGCCAAAAGTAGATCTTGACAAACTCACTTAGGATTATCAAGTTACGTATTTTTCAATAAATTCTTCTGAGTTAATGTAATTTCTATAGTAATGAGAATTAAGGCTATTCTTTTGAGTATCATAAAAGACTTATAGATATTAAGCTTTTAAATATTGCTGTTTAGCATGGTAAATTTGGTAATTTTGAAATGTGGGTCTTTTTCTAGGGGTAGTGCTGAGAATATAAATTTTTAATAGATTTGTCTAATGATTTTACATACATTTATCATTTTACTGGAAAATTTTTTACTTATACAATAGTAGAACAGTATTAAGAACCTGCTTGAACTCATGTTCCAGCTTTTACCGACTTTAATAACTAATAATTCCTGGCCAAGCTTTTTTCATCCATGTACTCTTCCCGTTGTGCCTGCTCCTCCTCCCCACCCCCCACTCCTCACAGCTCTGGGTGAGGTACTATCTGTATGAGATGAGACATGACGATGAAAATTTTAGAAAGAAAATTATCAGGGTATATATATGTTAGGTTGTTTTTATTGTGTATTGTTTATATGTACTTACCTATTTTAAGTAATATTTGGGTAAGGAAATATTTCTAAGAGAACATGAAAAAATTTATCTTCAGACCAGTAGGATTTAAATACTATAGAAAGTTTGCTAAATGTTCTAGTTTTAATATATAGTCTTTCAGTTTATGTTGTTAGATGGAAGCCAAGTCACAAGTTGCATATAAATATTTTAGGGATTTTTGAAATTTCAGTTTAATAGTGCTTTTTCTTAGAGAATTTTTTCAACTACAACCTAGATTTTTGTTAAAGGGACTTTTATTGTAATACTAATCGTGAAGGCTTTGGTTCCTGCTTCATTTTTTTTTTAAAGTGAAGTTTTAATGAAAATACTAGATGTGATAAGAAACCATCTTAAAGCTTTTTGGTAACAAAAGGATTGGTTTTGTGGGAGATGCAGAATTAACAGAAGATAGGGAGTGTTGGAGGCAAGTCATATTTGCTGCGGTTAGTGGTTGTAATCTGTATATTGGTTTATTATGTTAAGATTTTATAAAAAAAACAGTGACAGATTCTATTTTTATATGTGATCAAAGCGTGTAGCATGTCTCCTCTCCCAGAATTGGGACTACTAACCAGTTGGAATATAAAATTATAAAACCATTTCAGTTTATCTGAATATTTTGCCTATTAATTTATAACTCTTTCTCCCCCTTTCCTTCCCAGGAGAACTGTGTTTATGAAACTGTAGTTTTGCCTTTGGATGAAGCAGCATTTGAGAAGACTTTAACACCAATCATACAGGAATATTTTGAGCATGGAGATACTAATGAAGTTGCGGTAGGTTTAAAGTTAAATTATAATTTATTTCATATAGGAGAGAAAACACTATTAAAAGCAAAGTATCATATCTAAAATGATCTTGGATCACTGAATAAGTTTAAGAATTTTCTTTTTTTGCCATGGTAGGGTAGCTCAGAGTGTTAGAGCATTGACCCTGTATACAAAGGTTGTGGGTTCGATCTCTGCTCAGGGTACATACATATAAGAAGCAACCAGTGGCCCTGACTGGTGTAGCTCAGTGGGTTGGCTTTGTCTTGCAAACTGAAAGGTCACTGGTTCAATGGTAACAGTCAGGGCATATCCCTGGGTTGTGGGCCAGGTCCCTGGATGGGGGCGCATAATGTTTCTCTCACATATGATGTTTTTATCCCTCTCTTTCTCCCTCCCTTCCCCTCTCTCTAAAAATAAGTAAATCTTAAAAAAAAGAAGCAACCAATGAACACATAAATAAGTGGAACAACAAATTGGTATTTTTCTCTTCTCTTTTGCCTGCCCCTTCCACACTCTAAAATCAAGTTAAAAAAAAAGATTTTTCTTTTTATAAATGAATTTCTAACCAAGAAATGCAGTAAAATGTCATGAATTTAGGTGATTTTTTACCTATTTGGGATCTGATGAGGGCTATGTGCTATTTCTTTCCCTGAAAAATAACACAATATTTTTATAATTGATAGTTAATACAATACAATTTTAATGATTTCAAGGCATTTATGGATCTGCTGACGTCTTTTCAGGGATCTCAGTTAAAATTGCGTAACTTAAAAGTTCCATTTTCTTGACATTCACTTCAATGCTTAGGATTTGGATAAAAATTATTGTGCTCTATCCAAAAAAAATACACAGATAAAGATTTTAAAAAGAATGTATACAGGAATCAAGAGAACAAATGTGATAATTGGTTATGGGAACATTTACTGTGTTATGAATTTATCGTAAGGTAAATCTAAAAGGCTAAAATAAAATTATTGGTCTAGTTATTAGGATTGCTAGCTTAAAGTTATAAAATTGCAACTCTTAAAAGACTTAGATTCTTGCCCTGGCCAGTGTAGCTCAGTGGACTGAGCGCGGGCTGGGAACCAAAGGATTGCTGGTTCGATTCCCAGTCAGGGCACATGCCTGGGTTGCAGGCCAGGTCCCCAGTGGAGGCCACGTGACAGGCAACCACACATTGATGTTTCTCTCCCTCTCTTTCCCTCTCCCTTCCCTTCTGTCTAAAAATAAATAAATAAATAAAATCTTAAAAAAGACTTATATTCTTTTAATTCAGACTGGGCTTTCTTGGTTTGTTTGATACCATGAAGTTTGATACCTTCGGATTTGCAGGGTTTGAATATGAAACAAATATTTGTTTAGTGCATTCCATGTGGAGAAATTTATAATAGGTGATTCCTGCCCTTTTGAAGCTCAGTGAAGTGAGGGAAATGATATCTGAACATTAAAATAGAATGTGAAACATTCTATTGTAGAAGAAAACTAAGTCCTGTGAAGGCAGCGACTGTTGAAAACTACTTCTCTACCTGGCATGGGATGAATAGTATGCCATGTTTTTATTAACTGAGTACTACTGTGAGCAGAATGTTATGGAATCATCAAATGGAGAGTAATAAAAGAGATGATTCTGAGCCATCTAAGGGTGGTTAGGAGTTTGCCAGGGTAAGATGGTTGGAGAGGGTTTTTTAGGAAGGAGGAATATTGTGTTCAAAGGCAGTGATGTAGCTGTTCAAGCACAGCCCAGAGAGATGAAATGGAGTTGGAATTTCTGAGACAATTAACAAGGATACCAGTTAGGTGCTTGTGAAAATAGTACTGGCATCCTCTTAGCAGTATACCATGATTTAAATATTCCGAGAAAACTTCAAGTAAAAACGAAGGCACTCTATGTAACTGACTTAGAATTTAGCCTCGAGGGTCAAAGACTATATTCCACTTCCAACTGGGCCACTCAAGCTGTATGCTCTCGGCAAATAATTTTTCTGTGCTTTGCATACGAGTGTGGTGATAATACCTCCCCTCAAAGGGTTGTTTGAGCATAAAATTAGATTATATTTTAAAAAGTGGCTGTTATAATGCCTGATACATTGTAAGTAGTCAGTGAGTATTACCTGCAGGAAATTTTAACTTTATACCAACATTTAAAATAATAATCCCACTTAAATGCAGTGGCTTAAGATCCTGTTTTAAACTTTACATGACAGTATAAATTTTTGTGCAAGAAGAAAGCTTTGAAGAAAAGTAGAGTGTAAACAGCTTATGATGTAAAATTGACTTCTCCATAAATGCTTATCAAGTAATATTTTTAGAAATAATATTAATAGAATGTTAGGGTTAGTTAACTCGTAACACCAAACTTAGTAATATTATGTGATTTAATCAACTATTTTAGGTGTATAATTCACATTTATTTAAAAATATATTTATTTTCAGACAGGGGAAGGGAGGTAGAAAGAGGGAGAGAAACATCAATGTTTGGTTGCCTCTCGCATGCCCCACATGGGGGAGCCTGGCCTGCAACCCAGGTGTGTGCCCCAACTGGGAATTGAACCAACGACCCTTTGGTTCACAAGTCAGCACTCAATCCACTGAGCCACACCAGCCAGGGCTATAATTCACGGTCTTAAGTTCAGTGATATTCAGAGTTAAAGCTGACAAAGTAGGTCAATGTGTAATTTATATACAGAGTAAGATATTTATCCTGTCCCTCAAAATATGGTTGCTTTTCTGGTTATTTCCAGATAGGGAGTGGTAAGGATATATAAAATCTTGATTTTTCAGAAATAAAATACTTTTTTTTGAATAGGAGCTACTAAGAGATTTAAATCTTGGTGAAATGAAAAGTGGAGTACCAGTGTTGGCAGTATCCTTGGCATTGGAGGGAAAGGCTAGTCATAGAGAAATGACATCTAAGCTTCTTTCTGACCTTTGTGGAACAGTGATGAGCACAAATGATGTAGAAAAGTCGTTCGATAAATTGTTGAAAGATCTACCTGAATTAGCATTGGATACTCCTAGAGCACCACAGGTATGTGTGATTTTCCTTGTTCATTCTTTCCCCCACTCCCCTTGCAATTATAGAAATAATACATGCTCCTAGAAAATTTTAGTAGATGAAAGAGGAAAATATGACCCATATTTCCAACCACACAAAAATGGCCTTTTAATATTTTAGTGTATTCTCCCCAAGCTGGTTTTTCCCCCATACAGAGTTTTCATCATACTATACATTTATATCCTACTTTACTTCTGATGCTTTGTGTAGTTTTTAGGTCATACTTTTTTTTTTTTTCTTGTCTGTAAATTCTCTATTATATGTAGTTAAATGGTTTTATGATCTGGGATTTTAAAAAATGTCTATTGTTACTATTGAGGATTGAATTTTCTTAACTAATGTTTATTATGAAAGTAATCATAAGTAAGACTTCCCTTTTTTAGCATTGTGGGGAAATAGAAAATTCATGGTTTATGCTTCTGTTTAGGTTTCTCTTCTCAAAGGCTTATACTTTTATCTTTTATTAGACTTAATATATGCTGACATTATAATATGACTTTCTGGTTTGAAATTTAAAATGTGTGTGTGAAATTGTTGCTGTTTACTTGACAAAGTCTTAAATCAAGATAGAAGCACTTCACTTAAACATTAATTGAGGAAAAAAGTATAGGTAGGTTAATTCCTAAATACTGTTTCTATTATATTGTCCTATGACAGACAGTAGTCAGTGTAAGTTATTGAGCTGAGATTCAAACATGGACTTCTTTTTTATACCAATACCCATTCTTTAAAAAAAAATGATTATATAAGTTCATATTCATTGTAGAATTTTTGAAAGATAAAGAAAAACCTAAACCGGCGGGGGGTGGGGTCTGACCTTTTGGCATCTCTGGGCCGCACTGGAAGAAGAAGAGTTGTCTTGGGCCACACATTAAATACATTGTGACACGTAATCACCAAAAAATCACAAAATGTTTTAAGTAAATGTATGATTTTGTGTGGGGCCACATTCACAGCCCTCCTGGGATGCATGTGTCCTTGGGCCCCAGGTTGGACACCCCTGAAACGAAGAAAAAGGCCAGCAGAAATAATCACTGTTTACATTTTGGTGTTATTTTATCTTCCATTCTACGTTCTGTGGATATAAATAGTTTTTATATAGCCTTATATAGCCTTATAGCTTTATTTCAGTAAAAAGTGGAATCATACTGAATCTGCTATTTGTAATCTTGATTTTCCTTACACCATAAAATATAAATTATTTTCCTGTGGCCAGGTAGTGTACCATCCTTATATACATGTAGCATTTAACCACACCTTTATTGTTGGACACCAAAGTTTCCAGTTTTAATAAGAAATAATGCTATGAATATACTTTCAGATAAATATTTCTATACAACTTTTCACCATAAGATAATTCCTTTAATCAAACTTTTTTTTTTTGAGAAAGCCTAGTCCTATTTATTTTTTTCAGAAGAGGGGTTTCTCTTGACTTTAAGTCATGGACTTTCCAGTAAGTATTTTTGGTCACATACTGTTTCAGGCATTGTGCAAGGTTTTGGGGATTCGGTAGTGAGCAAAACAGATGTGGGCCCACCCCCTGTCGCTCCTATCTTGAAGGTTAAAATGTGGGAGTGTGTGCCAAGCATAATTAGTAGGTGCTGGGTAGATGTTTTTTTGAATATTCCAATCTGTTTTATGTATTGACTGGTTGAACTCAACCAGTCGTCATGGTTATGTATTTAGAAATTGTATCCTATAAGGGTTTATTTTAGATCTTTTTATATAGCTCTTTTTTTTTCCTTATAGTTGGTGGGCCAGTTTATTGCTCGAGCTGTTGGAGATGGAATTTTGTGTGATACCTATGTTGATAGTTACAAAGGAACTGTAGGTTGTATACAGGCTAGGTAAGTAAATTAATTTTCTTACTTAGAATTTCAAGAGGGGAAAATTTTACAGGATTCTATTGAAATGATATATGAATTAATCAGACTTGTCATTTGTTTGTATTCACCACTGTTAAAACAAAACTGAGAAATTGTTGGCCTGATAAAATAGAAAGAGAACAAACTACTATAATGCAGAAAAGTACTAGGTTTTAGCTATCTTCATGGCAAGCCATTCATCTCTGGGCCTCAGTTTCCTTATTTATAAAATTAAAGGATTGGACTTAGAGTGTTCTTGAATGTTCCCTCAGGTTTTAACTTTCTGTAATTTAATACTCTAATAAAATGGACAGTATTAACAACAAAACCCCATTTCAATTTTATTTTATACTTACCGTCTGTAGAAATCTTAAGTAATGTTTTTCACACTTGCCCTTTGATATATAATTAATTATAACCTAAATGTGATATATGGGAGTTATGCTATATGATTCTTAAAAACTACCTGGAAACTTAGACTTGGTCTTAGCCATGTCTTAGATTTTTTTAGGTGTATATGTTAATTTTCTATACTACTTTAACTCATAGTGAAATGGTCACTCTGGTGGGAAGGCATGGATCTAAGTAAAAGTTTCATGTGAAATGTTCCTTTTCAGTGTAGATCACTTACTTTGTAATAACTTTATATTTTTGTTGACTGAGAAATGGAAATAGTAGAGTATGAGAATATTAACATGAGAAACAACTTTTAATTTTGCTCCCAACTTCTTATTTTGAAAAAAAAATTTTTTTAAAGATTTTTTAATTTTATGGGTTTCTTTTTTCAACTTTATCCATGATTTGGTCAACCTGAGGCATGCCCAAATGTCAAAATTAAATTAATTTTTTATTTATTTATTTTCTGTAGAGCTGCTCTGAACAAGGCTACTGTGCTCCTGAGTATGTCTAAAGGTGGAAAGCGCAAAGATAGTGTGTGGGGCTCTGGAGGTGGGCAGAAGTCTGTTAATCACCTTGTTAAAGAGGTATGTTATTATCTTTAACTACATTGATATGTATTTCTCTAGAGAAATAAACTATGCCCTTGAGCTAGTATTTTTGTGGGCAAAAATTAAGTCATTCTTACAGCTCACAAATGGAAAATTGGATAATCTTTGTATATTAGTTTTCATACCCTTTTGCTCTAAATTCTGCAGTAATTATGTAATTGTTATTTGTATGGTTTCCCTGACTTGAAAATGAGACTGCATTAAAAGGGATTTTATGATTAAGAAAGCTATGTATGAATCTCAAAAGTGAAAGTCTTTTTCTTACATTGGTATTTAAATTTTTTCAAATATCCTTAAAATAAGACTTTCTATTTTGTAGTTATCCAGTATTACCCATTTTTATGTGAGCAGTTTGAAACTGGATAGTCTCAGATGATAAATTATGAACACTAGGGTAGATGAGAGTGGTAGATTTATGTAAGGAGGTTCACTACCTTTATGCATGCTTTGAAAGAAAAAGTAATTAATTTATTACATTAAAATGCCAGGCTTGTTCTCTGGATTATTTTTTCCTGGCAGTAAAATGATGTTCTATGTCAAGAAATCAAAAAGAAAATTTCAAGAACCAGAAATAAAATTTAATTTTATTTGCAGATTTTTAAAGAAAATTAGAAGATTTTTAGATCATGTGCTTCTGACTTTAGAGTGTAATCTTTACATGTGGCTATAGTTTTGATACTTAATAAATTTCTTAATGATACACATATCTTACTTCTGTGTTAAGGAACTTAAAATCTAGTTAAGAGCATTGACCAATTTGCTTTCATGTGTGTTAAGGTAGATGAGTTGGTGTTTGTAATATGATTGTAATATCTTTTTTTATTAAGAATTCATTAGAACAATTGTATAAAAATAATCAAGATACCAGGGCAGTTGGGCAAGAAATTGAAATAAAAGACACCTAGGTTATAAAGGAAGTAAAATTATCTCAGTCCCAGCTGAAATGATCTATATAAGGAAAACCAAAAGAACACGAACACACACACACCCACCCACCAAAAGCAAAAAGCCAAACTATTAACTAATAAACAAATTCAACATAGTAGCAGGATATAAGATCAATATACAAAATCAAATTTGACTTCTGCACACTAACAATAAATGATCTGAAATGAAATTAAGAAAACAGTTACATTTACAATAGCATAAAAAAGGTGAAAACAGGAATAAACTTACCAAAAGAATTGCAAGTCTTGTACACTGACACTGCAAAAACATTGTTAAAAGAAATTAAAGGAGCCCTGGCTGGTGTAGCTCAGTGGATTGAGCGCGGGCTGGGAACCAGAGTGTCCAGGTTCGATTCTCAGTCAGGGCACATGCCTGGGTTGCAGGCCAGGTCCCCAGTGAGGGCCATGTGAGAAGCAACCATACTTTGCTGTTTCTCTCCTCCCTGTCTCCCTCCCTTCCCCTCTCTCTAAAATAAATAAATAAAATCTTAAAAAAAAAAAAGAAATTAAAGGAGACCTAAATAAATAGAAAGATATCCCATGTTCATGGATTAGAAGACTTAATATTAAGATGGTAATACAAATGGTCCCCAGTTTTGGATGGTTTGACTTAATGATTTTTTGACTTATGATGGTGTGAAAGCTATACACATCAGCAGAATCTGTACTTTGAATTTTGATCTTTTCCTGGGCTAGCAGTATGATACTTTCTTGTGATGCTGGGCAACAGAAGCAAGATGATTTTGCCTAAGTGTAGGCTAATGTAAGTTGTTCTAAGCACATTTAAGGTAGGCTAGGTATAGTTAAATGCATTTTTGACTTAATGATATTTTCAGTTTATGAGGAGTTTGTTGGAACATAATCCCACCGTAAGTCAAGAAATATCTGTACTTCCCAAAATCAGTATTTTGAGAAACTCCAAGACTATTTTATGGCGTGAATTATTTTGACAAAAAATGATCAAGATAAAAATTGAAATAAAACTACCTAGTATTTCAGTTTGACATTATTTGGATATTCATTGACTTTTACATAGAAGGATAAGTCGGACAAAAGAGGACTTTTAGAAATGTATACATATATTCATAATTCGTCATTCTCAAAAATGTATGGAACCTGATGGAAAACATTTAAAAACTTTTCTTTTAATCCTCATCTGAGAATATGTTTATTGAGAGAGAGAGACAGACAGACAGGGACAGAGAAACATCAGTGCGAGAGCGAAACACAGATTGGTTGGTTGCTTCCTGCACTGGCCCTGACCGGAGCACCAAGCCCGCAACCTAGGTTTTTGCCCTGACTGGGGAGTCAAACCTGCAGCCTTCTTTTGGTGCATGGGATGACGCTCCAAGCAACTTAGCCACCTGGCTAGGACCAATATTTAAATACTTTTTAAGTAACAAAGTTTAAAAACTAAGTAATAAAATTTAAATAATAAATATATTAGTTACAGAGTGAAAATGTTATTGAAACGACAAGCTTTAAATACTTACTTTTCTAAAGCATAATAGGCATTATCAGGCTATATTCTGTTAAGCAAATTTTACTTTACCTTTTATGAAATACATTGTAGAAGTGTGGAATAGTAAGTAGAAAATACATGAGATTTTTTAATTCATATAGTCAGCACTGAATATCAGCTAGGTGTGAAGGTGATTTTAATAGGACTTGTGTAAGGGAAAACATTCCTAGTTGACATTCTCATGTTGAAAAACTTTTCCCCCTGTGGGTGTATAGATGTTTTTGTATAGATTTGAATAGTGAAGACAAGACTTGCCTATTTAGCTATATACGTGGTCTGTCCAGAGGTGTCCAGCCATGTACTATGAAAAATAGAGACATTATTGAAGAAGATACAAGAAACACAGGACAATGATGCCTCAGTTGCTGTCAAAGTAGGCACCTTGGGGCCTCACACAGTTCTCCCCGTCACCATTAGATGATCCGTTGTATTTTCTTGAATCTCACTGACTGTCTGAAACCTCTTCCCTTTCAGAGGTGATTTAGTTTTGGGAAAAGGCAGAAGTTTCAGGGTGCCAAATCTGGGCTGTAGTGGGGCTGAGTCATCTGGGTGATTTGATGTTTCACCAAAAAGCTTTGCAGGAGACATGGTGCAGGAGCAGGCACAGTTGTGATGAAGTTGCTAACCACCAGTTGTCCACAGCTGCGGCCTTCTGAATCCTGGGAATAGTTTCTGTGGAAGAATATTCAAGCTTAACGCAAAATCTGATGCAGATTCGTTGGCTCTACTCACTTAGTCATTTTGAATGTGATGGCCACACAGTACATATGCTTGCTCAATAGCGGCTGTCGCTCCCACTGACTAGTACAGTGAAGTCGTCATTGTTTACACATGTGCATTCCAGTTCACTCTCGTTGGCTGCCAGGTTACATTCATGTTGTGCAAACTGTTCTTGTTATGTTAACAATGGCTGGACTTTTCCTGGACAGACCTTGTATAACTGGAAGCTGAATTACTGATGAACGTTTTAGATAATGGGTTTCAAATCCTTAGTTGTAGAGAAAAGTTTATGGAAGTCTTTATCTTGTTTAGTAAAGCCCTGATGCTTCATTTTTTAGCTTCCAGCGCAACTTAAGGTCATCTTGATGGAAATGAGAGTTGGTGCCTCTTTTAAAGTTCATTTTGAAACTTTCAGTTAGTGCCCTCTAGTGGTATTTAAAATCCCTTGTTTTACAGGGAGCATTGAGGAATTATGGTTTCAACTTAAGGCCATGTACATCTGAAGTCTACTCAGAAATCTCAGTGATTATTAAGACACACTGAAACACTTCATTTTCTTCATTATTATGAACCATTTAAAAATTGGGGATTTTTTTAAGTATGAAAAAATTCTGTTATAGTGTCATGTCAAGTTTATATGTTATTAACAGCTGTTTATAACCTATTTCATCGTGTGTTATAATATATTGAGATGAGGGTAAGTAAATCCTTTAGGCAAAGCACAATTTTTTAAAAAATTAGAAATTCTAAAACATCTCAATTTTTCAATTTAATAGATTGATATGCTGCTGAAAGAGTATTTACTCTCTGGAGACATATCTGAAGCTGAACATTGCCTTAAGGAACTAGAAGTACCTCATTTTCACCATGAGCTTGTATATGAAGTAAGATTACTTTGACATTCCAAAGAGAATAATTGTGTTCCTTTACGCATTACAGTGACCTGATGCTTCTTTAATAACATACATCTCTTTTCTTTTTAAAAATTAACATTAATGGAGAAAGTTATTTTTAAATTTTTATTATTATAATTACGTATTAGAGAAAAAGGATCTGATACATTTTAGGGGCAGTATCTTATATGAATTAATGACGAAAAATACATTCATTCATTTATTCAATTTTTAGGCCATTGTAATGGTTTTGGAGTCAACTGGAGAAAGTACATTTAAGATGATTTTGGATTTATTAAAATCCCTTTGGAAATCTTCTACCATTACTGTAGACCAAATGAAAAGAGTAAGTGTAACATTATTTTGAACAGTTTTAAGGCTTATACCGTAAATATATAACAATTGAATAAAGATTATGAATTGTTAATGAAATTTTTCTTTAGCTAGGTTTAGTAGTATTATGTATATAGTTATTCTTTTTTAATGGCAGTGTTTATGTTTGAATCTCTTGCAGTCATTTCTTGGAGAGTGTTGGGTTTTTTAACCTGCATTTTAATTTTTATTTTAAAATGTTAACCTATATTTTAAAAAATGTGATTGTGTTCTTCCTTAAGCGTTCTATTTCTAAGATACGATAATTTCTTTGTATCTAGAGAGAAACATGAACATTTAAAAAAAAGTACGTAATTTATTCTTACTTAGAATTGTATGCATTGCTATTAAAATGTTGGTGAGGTTCTTTTTATTTTTTAAAAGTATAGTAAATGTATAGGGGTGGGCAAAAGTATAGACTTACAGGTTTGAGTATGTGAAAGTTTATTCTTGTACTAATTATTATTTATTTGTATCACAACTGTAAACCTACTTTTGCCCTCCTCTGTGTGTAGAGAAGTTAGCTGGGGAAGAAATTTGTCCAGTATCTGATGTCTGCCTGAAGATCTGTTATTAGAACAGTTTAAATAAAACTCTGTAAAAAAATGTTCCTATTATCTGTACTTTTCAAGGTTCAGATCTGACCTCAGTCTTACTGTAAGAACATTTAGCCTTAAATGTAGCTTGATGACAGTGATGAGTTATATGGCATTATGTATTTTATATAGATTAATAATTCTATATACAATTTCATTGTTTTAGGGTTATGAGAGAATTTATAATGAAATTCCGGACATTAATCTGGATGTTCCATATTCATATTCTGTGCTTGAGCGATTTGTAGAAGAATGTTTTCAGGCTGGAATAATTTCCAAACAACTCAGAGATCTTTGTCCTTCAAGGTACTTTATTACTTTCTCAACCTAAAATACCAGCTGAGGTGCTTGGGAAGGCTAAACTAATTTCCTATCATTCCAATTCTGTCAGAAAAATAATACCATCTTTCCTGGAGCCACTCAGGAGTAAAAATCATCTATTTTGTGTTTATGGAGAAAAAGGGCGAAGTTTATTTTGCCCCCTTGTGAATCCAAACAGAACTACTTCATAAAGCCATTGGAAGGAAACCAATTTTGTGGAGCAGTTCTGTGTACCAGGCTCTGTTCTAAGTAGTTTAAATATTATTTCTGTGTAGATATTATCATCAATAAGATGAGAAAATTGAGGCTTAGGAAGTTGTAATGTACTTCTTCTAAGGTTACACATGTTAGAGGCCAAGGATGAATCCAGACTTTTTCTGGCTTCAAAGATCTAGATCATTCCTGCACTCTATGTTGCTTCCTTTTGCTCATCATAGAATGGAGAGTTGGGGCTAATTGGATCTTAACTCACTAGAAAGTGTATATGAGATTCTTTGGAGGTAACATATTGGGTTGGCCAAAAAGTCTGTATGGTTTTCTTTCCGTAAAATAAAAGACACTTTTTTCATTTTCACCAGTAACTTTATTGATTTGCATATTTTGAGTATGTTGGCTATTTCCTGCATGGAATAACATTGTTTGTTCTCAATTAATACCTCGATTTGACGCTACCAACTTCAACTGGTCTACCTGACAGTGGAATGGGGCATAGTACAGCAAGAAATCTCTAGCACGAAACTTCCCAAACCACTTTTGACACATTTGATCATTTAAAGAACCTTCTCCATACACTGCATAAACCTTTTTTTGCATTTCAGTTGCGTTTTTCCCTTTCTTGAAATAATAAAAGTATAATGTGCTGAAAGTGTTGCTTATTTTCTTCCATCTTCAGTATTAAAATGGCTACACAAAAATTTGCAAATTTTTATAAGTTTTTTTAAATGCACACTGATACGACAACTGTCACAATGCAATCTAACGAAATTGTTTCAAATGATGTTAAAGAGAACTAAGCACTACTAGCGCCATGTTGTGAAAGAAACTAAACAAACTTTGGTCAACCCAATATTTGTGCTACTAGGATCTAACTCTTTAGTAATAGCTTATTTTCTTAGTGTTGGTCTATTTTTTGTACATTTTAAATTTTTACAATTTTTATCAAAGAATTTCTAAGCTTTGCCTATTTTTATTTAAGTGTATTGTGAGTGTTAAATGTCAGAAAAATATTTCCTGGTAGAGTCCTTTCTTCTAGAAAGTAGGAGCCATTAAGAGAGACGGAAGAGATAACAGTGAAAGATACAGCTTATAGCTTTGATAAAAATGTTTGAAAATGTAGAACTCTACTTGACGATGGCACTCCTTACGTACTGATGCGCCAAGCGGGGTACACATCAGTAAAACTGTCTACTTAGGCAAGACTTCCTGCCTCTTACTGCTTTGTTCCCCAGCTGGTCTAACATTACAGTTTATGCCTTTATGTTCATGAAAATATAGCTGGTTTCCACTTGGTATAAAAGGGGGTCAACACCTTGGCACACTGGCTTTTTAAGTTTCTGCCTCTGTTCAGAGGTCTAAGTGATTATTTCTGTTGTGGCTTTACTCTGAAGTATCATTTCAAGAGATACCGAAACTTTTTATGTATCCCATACCATAGAACTTTGAATGTTTAGCCTCTCTTTTGTTTATTTAGGTGAAGTGCACATTTGTGGTCTCAAATGCCTTTGCATGTTGTTGTAGGGTCAGAGAATAAGGGCTAATTCTGCCCAAGCTCTGTTTTTCTACTTACTGCTTTAGGCTGCTGGTCAAGTATTTCTCTTGGACTGTGGCTGCTACACATAGCTAGAATGTGGTTACAGCCAGAGCAGGGCCACTAGAGATTGAAATAAGAGCAATCCTGAAATGGGGCATAGACTAGAATTAATATTATTCTGATTCTGATTCATTTTTCCATGTTCAGGTTATAGCTTTTCTACATCTGAAACATTTTTTTAAAAAACATTTTACATGAGTATTTGGATAGATTCCATAGCTCTAGTTTGCATAATTCCAGATTATATTGTTGTTTCCTATTTGGCTTACTATTTAGCTTTCAAATAATATTAATGACATAGTAGAAATAAATATTAAATTTCTAAATAGCAAATGTTTGCTTTATTTATATGACTCCCTTTGTTTGAATAGTGAACTTACTTCAATAATTAAGCTTTTATTAAACTAAAAAATGCTCAGATTAGCCCTAGTTATACCCTAGGATATATATGTAGCAGGGAAGGAGTCTTTTTCAAAAGATTTAGAGGCATACTGACTTTTCAAAACAAAAGTAAAACCTTTCAAAACTTAATGAACAACCAGGAAATACCAAGTTTTCAGTTTTTTAAACTGACTGTAGTCACAATTTGTATCTGTTTTCATGTTTATGTTCTTTGCATTACAGGGGCAGAAAACGTTTTGTAAGTGAAGGAGATGGAGGTCGTCTTAAACCAGAGAGCTACTGAATATAAGAACTCTTGCAGTCTTAGATGTTATAAAAATATATATATCTCTGAATTGTAAGAGTTGTTAGCACAGTCTTTTTTTTTTTTTTTTAAGCACTTGGGTACAAGGCATTTCTGAAATTTTATAGACTTAAATTTAAGGGGAATTTTTAAAGGAAGTGTTTTTCTTTTTCTTTCATTCTTTCTAAATTTCTTATTTTCTTTATTTTTTTGACGGTATAAAAGAGGGACAGAAAAGTAACCACTTGTTAAGTGGAATATACTCATAAGCTACCTTTTTTAAGTGCCATGTTTATGACCTAATCATTCCAAGTTTTGCATTGATGTCAGACTGCTACTCCTTTCTTTCAAGGACAGTGTTTTTGTAGTAAAATCACTGGTTTATACAAAGCTTTATTTAGGGGGTAAAGTTAAGCTGCTAAAACCCCATGTTGGCTGCTGCTGTTGAAATACTGTGCTTTGGGATTTAAAAAAAAGTTATTTGTCTTAAAGAATTTTAAGAAAATGAGTTAGTCGTGAGACTTATTCATCTTTCCAGGGAACATAATGATTGGTCTTAAAAGACTAGACAGTTAAGTAAATGGTGGCTGGAACATCTTATTTTTCTACAAAACTGGAAAAGTGAACCTGGTTCTAGAAGAATGTATGACAAAATAAAACATGTGAAGCAGTGTTGATTCTTTATTGGGAGTACATTTATTTTAGGCTTTTAAAAAAACTTTTATTTCACACAAATTGTAAATCATGTAAGGGGGTGTACTTGAACCTAGTGAGTTTAAACTTTGTTCCTTACAAACTTATTTGCTGCTGTTCTTTTCTGCCATTTCTTGTTGGCGAATTGTTTCCTGTGCTGCTTGTTGCATTTTCTCCAGTTTTTCCAGAGTCAGAGATTTTAAGGGTAAAAGTTTGGGCTTACACAGCACCATTGTGGTTATATCTTCCACAGACAACTGACCTAAGTTTAAAAAGAAATAAGAATTAATTTGATTGAGATAACTTAGTTATTTGGTGGTTTGGATTTGCAGGTAGAATGGAGGTCTAAAAACTTGATCCACTATTAATGAAAATCTCTTGTTTCTCATAGTTTACTCCTGTAACATTTCTTCAATATATTAAAAAAAATTTTTAATGCTAGGGAGAGTTCATGAGGAAGATGAGTTTTGAAATTTCTACCAAAGATTCTAAGCTACCGCAGGACACAGAAATTTTTGTTGTCAAATATTTAATTTGAAAAGATTTGAGAGAAATGCATAGTGCTTAAAAAAAGACTTGCATAGTGCCTAAAAATTAAATTACTAAACGTTTAACAGAAACCTTAAGCATTTCTTCTTACTGCTTGATTGAGGTTTCTTTTTTATTCACATTCAGACCTTATTTAATATTATGGTAGATTATTACAGAGTTCTTTTTCATTGAAAATTTAGTATTGTAACCTGTAATCTTTAGTATAACAGGGTTTCTAGGTTTAAGAAACAACACTTTGTCATCTTTTTACTGGGAGAAGTAAATGATGGATTACTTCCTGAGAACCTACTCCTGAAAGAAGCATAGTGGAAACAGTGTAGGATACATAACACAGTAGTATTAGGTTTTTAGCTTTTGAGCCTAGTGTGTGACACTGCCAATTACTTTTTTAGGTCCCCATAACATTCTGTGATCTAAGTACTTGTGGTTTAAATACCTTGTTTTGGAAGAACTTCCCGGAACATGGACTTCACTTCTGCCATATCTGAATTGTTGGACACAGTTTTTCCTTCAATGAGAAATCAGTTATTAGTATTATTCAAGAATGGATTCCCCAACATATTGCTTGAGATATTTCCATTGTAATTTAAGAAGTAAAATTGCAATTCCCATAAAAAGATGAACTACCTCTCCTTGTATATTTTTTCCCTTAATTTCCTGTGGATCTTTTAATTGAAACAAGGTTGAGATAGTTCATATAAGCATCTAGATCTGGTCAACTTTCATTAGTCAGTAGTGGTGTTAATCGGAAGACTGCATATTCTACATTTTCCCCCCTCCTAGTGAAAAATTTGTAGGGCTTGTGTTTTAGACAAAGGTCATCATCCAGTAGATACTAGCTGAAGAAAAATAAGGGCATTTATGTGCAGCCACCTTGATGTACTGATAGCATCTCCTCTCAATGCCTAACTTAAATAACATGACCATTTGGGAGGTGGTAAGAGGTAGGGAAAGAATGAGGTAGGAGGTAAATGTTCCCTAACTTTATCACTTCACTAAATAGCTAACAGTTGGTTTCTACTTTAACCCTTTTGCTATAATGACAAAAAAATATCCTAAGGATAAGTTACTGGCTGCACAACTGCAAATTGTAAGGAAGTAACAAACAGGTGAAATTAGGTCTTAAACAAGTTGAGGTATGCTTTCAATTTTCTATTTTCCTCAATGTAAAAATATCATATGCTAAAGTACCCACAAACACCCTTGTCTGAGTGTTTTGTTACGACTATCCCAGCTATATGCCATTTCTGGCTGATGACATTTGTTCCCACTGTTACATCCCAGAGTACAGCTATGCTATGTATCAAGGTGTTCTGGATGTAATTTGTAGCATGCTCCCTTTCTAAACAGGTGCTTCTCCAGACAGTCCCACCCATTTTGTGGTATTTTGCCATACTGATGCATCCTTACCATGTGTCTTTCACAACATCGCCAGCACAAATGACTTATTGTTTGTAAAGTGATGCTGGCATGGTGCCTGCCTTAACCACCCACTACAAAGGAGTTGTAATCAAGTGAAGCTGCTTCTGGTCTTAGTTATTCCCACTCCACTACTACGTTCATGTTCTAGTAAAAGCTTCCTACTCTTCATTCACCAAGTCTCTTCCCCCTCATTCAAATTCTGTTCTGGAACATCTATGCAGCAGCTTTACCCTATGCTGCTCTTTCCAGGGGTGACAATTAGGGAATGGGCCAGGAATAAAGCAACTCATCACTAACTGGAATGTGCAATAAATATGCGTGCAATTTCCTTAGAGTGCACAACTCCTCTTGCCACATTTTTTTCTTCTTGTACTTAGGCCTGCCAATGGTAGGTACATAGTGATCATTTCCCCTTTTTTTTTCCAGACTATGTTGAAGGCTAATAACATTGCAGATTCCGGTTTAGCCTGAATATAACCAAAATAAACAACACGTAACCTCTCCAAGATAGCCACAATGAAAACATACATTAGGCCCTTATTTGGACCTAATAGGACATGCTACTGAAGAGAAGGATATACGGTAGAGCTGTTGATAAATGTGAAGGAAATAACAGCTAAATATTTTTATATTACCAGATATTTTTATTGCTGGAATGCTAAACTGGTGGGTGACCGAAAGTCAATTCTTAGCTATTTTATAGATTAGCAATGCCAGCCACCCAGAATCCAATCACTGTCCTTTTCTTTCTCTAGTCTATACCCCTTTCACATCCCAAATCTGGCCTGAGGAAAACAGTGAAACCTGGTGCTCTCTACCAAACCTTAGTTCTCTCACTTGCCATTGGTATAGGAAGGGGGGTGGGGATTGGTGCCATCACCTGCCTGGGTGGAACGTCTGCTTTGCTAAGGTTGGTTCTTGTTCCTAGTCCCCCCACACATTGGCAGGAGAGAAACAGGAAGGGAAGGGCTAAAATAAGCATGGTGGTGGCTGGATGGCCACACTGGCAAGGCTTCATTGTCTTGTTAATCAACTGCCTAGGGAGTCAGAATAGGAAAGAGCATTTATTTCCTTGTCCAGATGGACTGCTAACAGCAAAAGGTGGGTGTTTTGTGTGGTGTAACATGCCATAAGGAGCTGTGTGGCTGCTTCTAAGGGTACTTCTTATTGGTAAGGTAAGATGTGTGTAATATCAGAGACAGGCCAAAGAAGAAATACCAGCTATGGCTGAAATTCATGTTTATCATACAACTGCCATGTCATTCAGTTCAATAAATATATGTCTACCATGTGCCAGACACTCGTCATTAGTGAACAAAATAGACACAACCCCCCGCCCCCCAAAAAACATTTGCCCTCTTGGAGCTTACAGACTAGAGTAAGAGGAGAGAAATAACAGAATGCTAAAAGATAGTATGTGCTATAGAAAATAAAATAGTTCAAGGGGATTTAGGAATGCTGGGAGTCGTGGTACTGCAATTTAAATATGAAGATCACTGTGGGCCTCATTAAGGTGAAATTTTCTCATTTGGTGCGTATGTTATGTCTAAGAATCGCAAAAAAATCAAAAGCCTGTTAGTATTTCCAGTAAGGGAAGGTACAGAGAAATCGGTGAGCTCTGTGGTTGGGTGGGTTGGTTTGTACAGCTCTTTTAGAGGGATATTTTGTAGTAGCTATTTTGTAGTATTTTACCAAAACTAAATATGCACATTTCTTTGACCCAAACATTCTAATATTGAGCCCTAAACAAACAAAGCATGAGTGTATAAAGATATAAGAATAACAATGTTCCATAAAGCACTGCATTGAATAGCAAAATGTTCAGCAATATGTCAAAGGTTAAATTATGGAACAGGCATACAATGGATTACTATGCCAGATTTTTAAATGATACTGCTTGTGGAGAATGTAGTGTCAATCATTTTTTGAAGCTCTTGGTCTGGGTAATTAGAAAAAAATTTGCTGCTTCCTTTTCTCCCATGGTTCCTTTAGTTTGTAATCTCTCATAGAGATAATGGGTTTAGATGGGTAGTGCATCTGAAAGAGAGGACAAAGTAAGCAAAGCCATTTGAGCTGGATGTCTAAAATTAGAAGAATGTGGAGGGAAACCAAGTCTTTATCATGAAATATTTTACTAAGCCATAGGAGTGAGAATTGAAAGACACAAGTCTAGGAAGAATTACTGCTTTAAATCAATCATACGTTGATTAGTAAATCATACAACTAGTAAAGTTAAAAATAGCTAGGTTGAGTTAGTTTGGCAAACTAAATTATGGGTGTGGGAATAGATCAGAGCAGTGAAACATGCTTCTGACCCTTGAGAAAATATATTGGTGGCTCTCACATTTTATACTTTCATAATCCCCTAAGATTTTGAAAAACTAGGTAGAAAACCTATGTACTCTTACATACTTGTAAATTGACACACAAATTTGTTGTAAGTTTAGTTATAAAGGATATAATTTCCAGCATACTTAAAATAACTCATCTCAGTCTGAAAAGTATATCCAGTATAATCTAAATATCATAGCAGTTTGATAGCTATCACCATCTATTAATTTTAAAAGGAATAATTTATTTTTTAGTTATTTTATATTTTCTCCCTAGACCTCTATTTCTAGTCCACTTTATTTTAATCTAATGTATTTTCATGCTTGAACACATTTTAATGATCATCCTACCATATTTCTCTGCTACAAAAAATGTAAATGAAAAAATACTGAATTGAGTTACAATTAGTGAAAAATTGGTTAAAAAATTACACATTAATAATTACTGAAAATAAAAAATAAAGTTAATGGCCATGGCTGGGGTGGCTCAGTGGGTTGTGTGCTGGCCTGTGGACCAAAACGTCACTAGGTCCATCCCCAGTCAGGGCACAAGCCTGGGTTTCGGGCCAGGTCCCTGGTTGGGGGCATGTGAGAGGCGGCCAAGTGATGTTTCTCTTTCACGTCGATGTTTCTCTCCCTCTTTTTCTTTCCCTTCTCCTCTTTCTGAAAATAAATAAAATCTTAAAAAAAAGTTAATGGCTATGTATCTGTCAAGGATAGCGCTTTGGGTGGGAACGTTGGTCAGTAAAACCTGGAGTAGACAAATGTACTGTTTTTGGTGACGAGAATTACTCTGTCAGAGTGGAAAGTAAATAGAAGTGGAATTTGGGATCGTATGTGCCTATGCAAACAGATTTTTTCTTTCAACAAAGATTGGAAATGTCTATAATGTGTCAGCCACAGCTAAATGAGGGAGATACAGTGGATAAGAACCAGTTCCTCTCCTTGAAGAATTTGGGGGAGGTGAGATCAGGGAGAAACGCATGTAAATAAATAGTTACAATGGAATATAACGTAGTTTAATAGAAGCATATTTGCTGCTTCTATTATGAAACCATGAACGACTTGGCTCAGGATAAGTGACAGTGGCTGGTCTCTGAAGAATTACTACACATGACATAGATTAATCCCAGAAGGATGAATGGGGGTTTACTATGAAGTGAAGTGGTTGTGTAGCAAGGGGAGGGAATTCTAGACAAAGTGAAAAATATGTTCAAAGAAAGAAGCATTAAAAAAAGCCCAAGGCAATGGGAATGGTGTACACAGTGTACGTACTGTGGTGGGACTGGCTAGGTGGGGGCTAGTCATGCTCAGTCTTAACTGCCAGAACTTGGAGTTTAAACTTTATAGACTGGAGGGAGCTAATTGGATGGCTCTTAGTGGCACCTCATTTTTTGGAAAAGACATTCTAGACAAAAAGGAAAAGACACTAGAGGCAGGGAGATTAGTAAGGAAGCTATTATTGTTTAGGTAAGGTGATTAGGGTATGAACAAAAGCAGTGGTAACAGGCATTAAGAGAAGATAACGAGGTATTCAAGGATATATGAAATTGAGATTTAAACCTCCATCACCACTCTTCCTATCCCCCACACTCTTTTGGTGATAAGGAAATGATCAAGGTTGACTGAGATTTCAAGCTAACATGTTTGAGTGGATGGTTGCAGGTATTGATTCAAGTTGGGAACACAGGAGAAACAGGAGGAAAGGGTAAAGACCATGAATTAGGTTCCCCCCACTGAGTGTGGAAGTCCAATAAGAAGGTTACAAGGACTGGAGGCCCACAGAGTCAATGGTACAGTAGTGTAAGCTACAGAAATGGATATGATCTCAATTAAGAAGGATGTGGAAGGATGGTAGATGGTGGTAAAAAGAGTAAGAACATAGTGTAGTATATAAGAGAAGGATCTGGAGTCAGATTAGTCATTTAATTTTCTAAGCCTCAGTTTAATTGGTAAAGCTTATAATAGCACTGATGTATTAAATAACATAATTCATATAAAGCCATTAGACCAGTCCTTAGCACATGGTAAAAGCTCAGTGCATTTCAGTGACTCTTACTGTTGTTATACCATTACAGTTATTAGATTCATAGGAAAAATATGTCTATTGACATGTATTAGAGTTATTAAGGCTTATTAATAAGAAAAACCTACAGCAAGCAGGAACACTTTATAATTGTCCACTCATCTTCTTTACACCCATATTGTCTTAAAAGTTATCTTAAAGGTAGAATAGTTTCAATATCCAGAAATCTATTTTAGCTTCTTTCCTTTAACATAGGTGGCTCTTAAATTTTAGTTTGCTTAAGAATAATAGCAGGGTGTTTTAGTACAAAATTATGTATTTTAACTACATAGACATTTTAAGGGATTTCTGTAGTAATTTTGAAAATAACTTTTACCCTAAGAGTTAATTTTGGAATTGAATTACCCATTTACCCACCTCTCATTGCATCCCCTCATACATACACATTAAATTTAACAGACTCAAACGAGGTCTAGGAAGTTATCTTGTCCAATATCACATAGCTGGTGAGTAGAGAAACAGGACTTGAACTCCTCATCTGCCCTGCTCCAAAGCCTGGTCTCTTCAGTTTTCTCTGCTGCATCTGTAGGAATGGCCTGAAGCCCCCCAAATGGTAGTATGGTGCCTCACTGCAGGAACACCCGATAATTAAGATGATGTAGACTATGATATGTAGAAGCTAATGAAGGTTAAAGAAATACAATCTTTAATTTCTGCCAAAAAGGGCAGTTTTGAAGCCACTGCTGACCTTTGCAAAGGAGGATCAATGTAAAATGAGTCAAATAGTAACTCTCACAATAAAAATGTAAGTGTAGTGTACTGACTAGAAGCTCTTTGGCAACTGTGTCAAAATCAGACTGATGTATATGGCTCTACCCAACATGTGGTTTCTCCTTCTCACGCACGCCTTAATTTGAGGATTCAGCATTGCAGTTGTCATGTTTGATACCACCCTGAAAATTTAGCAGGAAAAAAATACTGCTTTTAGTCTGTGGGTTTTGTTTTATAGCATTAGTATTATTTTTAAAAAGATACCACTGGAAATTAAAAAAATCTCAAGCTTAATTAGAAATATGCAACATTTTAAAAGCATACAACTTTTTTTTTTTACAGATATATAAGAATACGATGTGACCGAGATCATGGGTTAAAGAGCTGCACAAAACTATTAGCTGTAGATCGTGCCTTAGTTTCATCTGGGCATTTGGAAAATGCAGGCTTCAGTCACATAGGGGGCAGAAAAAGGGAAGAGATGACTAAAATCCAAATCAGCTCCTGGTAATTCAAAGCATTATATACTATTGATGAGAAATAATCAAAATTAAAACATACTCTGGGTGCCAAAGCCAATCCTAAGTCTCTAAAAATGCTCAGGACAGTATTTAAAAACTGTCCTCCTAGGTCATACTAGTCTCCTTAATCCATTTATAACCTTTGCTAGGTGCCCCAAGGAGCTGCTCTGGGGGTCAGTGTATCCATAGTTACCCTCCTTGTGTGCCTGCCACTCCTAACCAGCCATTAACTCTTCGTCATAATTTTTTATCCATCCATTCATTTATCTAAAAATAGATTTCATTCATTTACCAGCTTCTCCTAACTGTATAAAACCCCATTTTAAAGTTTGAATTTAAATGCTTCAGAGTATTCTAGGGTTCCAAGTATATGAAATAAGCTGTGACAGTAAAATCCAATGTATGATTTAAACTAAGCTTGTACTGGAGTTTGTTCCATTTTTCCTAGTCTTCACATTTATACATTAAATGGGCCACAGGTTTGTGTTCTGGCTGTACTGCTAACTGTGTGACCTTGAATACATTTCTTAACCAATTAAAAGTTTTATTTTCTCACAAAAAACATGTTTGGTATCTGTGCTGGGTTTCAAAGTTCAAGTGAAAAGTAGATGTGCAAGTGCTAAGAAATATAGTGTGACACTTATCCCAGGTCTGGTTTTCATATCACTATATTAAAGGATTTATTCTAGATTTCCTATTAAGTACCTTTTAACTCTAAAACTTTTTTGAATCCCCATCAACACCATGGTACCTATAAGACAGCATGAAGGTATTTTCCTTTTAAAATCTGTTTTACTTAATTTACTCTTCAAGAGCATGTGCTGCCATGTTTAAAAATCAGATTTGACATAAAGTGCACATTTCAGCTCCTCCTGACAACTATGACAACACCAGGCCCGCATTCCCACACAACAGAATTTGCCTGGGGCTGGGAAGTGCTGCCCCGCTTAGATGGACTGGGGAGTTCTCCAGCTTCCACTACAGCGCGTTGTTTCGCTTTCCCTCACCTGCCCAGGCACGGCAGGCACTTGATTGCGACTCCAGTAAAATGCAGAGCCACTGCAAGGTGTTGTATGCCAAACTACCCTATTTTATAATTAATGGCTATTAAGCAGCAAAAATACAGTCTGGAAACAGAAGGAGACACCAGAAGAGATAGTGTTTGTGTGAAGGAAAAGACATTTTTCTTGTGTGAATATTTAGTAAGTTCCTTTTAAGTAAATTCAATCTGGCTAGTATAGGTTGTGGATAGGAGTAGAAGGAATGGTAGGAAAAATGGCAAAATTTTAAAAATCTTGCCGTATTCAAGATTTGTGGTTAATTACAAGATGAATTCTCAAATGCAGATTTCTGAGTGTAAACGAGAAAAAGGTGAAAGAGGAAGCTCAAAAAGAAAGTGTTTTTCAGCAGACAGTGTAGTAATGCTCACTTTCACTCGAGTGGCTACCCACATGCTAGCGGAGTGCCCAATTTGGATTGATGATGTTCATCCCGAGATGTCAAATAATGTCCTGTGTGATGCAGTTGGACACCATAGTAGATTCTATTCTGTTTCGCTACTGGGCATCTCCTGGTAGAAAAACGTTGCAACATGCTCCATTTGGCTAATTAATCCAGACTCATGTGAATAAAATGTGTGGTGTCTAGCTTCTGGAATGTGCCTGGGCTGGAGAACAGGAACTGTTCTTCTTGGGTGAGCTCGGATGATGGCACTGCTTTTGGTGTACTCCAGTAGCAGACACTACTACTTAGCAAGTAGAAAAAGACACAACATCCTACTCATGCAAAATGTCTTTTTCTAATCATTTTTGCTATTTTAAAATTCAGTACTAGAAAGTGGTCCCAAAAATGTTAGCTATTAACCTTTTTAAAAGGTATCTGAAGAACTTCTTTACATTTTCGGCATCTGACATATCTATTTCAACAGTATACTAGGAAGGGGACTGATTTTCAGATCACCTGCATCAAAATTCTCTGGGCAATTATTAAAAAAATACAGATTTTTCTGGAGAGTCTCAGAATCAGAATCTCTATTTTATTTAGTTCCCCACATGAAACTTGGAGAACACTGTCTTAGATTCATTCTCAATAAATACTTCATCCCTCGTATGTGCCCAAAATGGGCTAAGAAGTTATTAGTAATGTTACCACACAGTGACTACAACCATGAGCTATATACCTGGTAAAGCACTTTATATAGAGTTGAGTTATTCTGTTCAACAATCCTAAGGGATTTTATGGCTCCATTTAATAGAGGATAAATAGAATGAGTCAACTGTCCGAAATCACCAGCTAGTGAATGGCCCTGTTCCTGAAGCCCAGGTCTGATTCTAAAATCTGTGGTCCTAATTGCCTACTTGAATCTGCAGTCAACTTAAAGTCGTTTCAGTCCCACATGAGCAAATTTCCTTCCACACAAAAGTGACTGATGGAGTGCATCATTTACCTTTCAATTTCTGCCCTCCCAGAGCATTTCCTTCTGCTCCCTTAAGTGTATTTTCTTCCTTTCACTCATCTTTCATGATCAAATATAAGTCTAGGATATGAGGAATACTGAGCTTGGCAGTTTTGGAAGTTTTTCTCTTCTGATTATGAAGCAAATTCTGCAAGTACTTTGTTATCTATTGGGCAGAGAATTTTTCTAATGTACAAAGTGTTAAGTATAATCTTGATTTTGCAATTTTTAAATGGCTTTGATGAATGTTACCAAAAAGCTACCACGAGAACACCAGGACCAATTGGAACGAGCAAGAAAATTTCAGGGGGAAAAGTAACATTGCCTAAATGGGAGTGTGGCCAGATGGCCAGCAGTTGCCTTGGTATTTGCTTTGATAACATCAAGATTCACCTGTGTTTGAACTGCAAGGCCCACATCTTTTCATCAACAGTCCTCTGGATGCCATGAGTTGAAACTCATGAAAGTATGCTGACATCGGTACTTTGCTGCAGCTTGCACTGCATTAGCTCTAAGTGTAGGCAAAGTAGCAGCAACACTTTCTTACAGGTAAGCAGTCTATGTTGCCAGACCAAGGCACTAACACATACTCTATGCAGATAAGATTAAATGCTAAACTCTTTGAAAGATGCCATAGAAGATGAGTGTGCTGAGAAATGGAATGGATTCAAATCCAATCTATAATGGATGTAGCTGCATTTGAGAAGGCTTAAAGTATGACTACTGTGAAGTAATGCAAAAAATGTTAAATTGAATCTAATCAAGTCTCTAGACCAACTTCTGATTTATAAGAAATAAGAAAAAAGGAGACAAAGACCCTGGTCTGAACTCTTCAAAATGCCAAAGTAACAAGGGAAAACAAAGAATGGGGGAACAACTATTCTACATTAAGGCTGAAGAGTTACAATGTCCGAACACAGTATAAAAACCTTGACTGGATTCTGATTTTCCTTTTTCTGCCAGGAGGGTGGAGAAGATATAAAGATATTCTTGGGTCAAATGAGAAAATTTACATAGAGTGGATTTTAAATATTACAGAATTATTAATTTCTTCAGTTGTAATAATGATACTGTGTTTTGCAGGAGAACTTTATAATTCTTAGGAAATGCAGATTGGCAATTTAGGAGTGTCTACTTAACAAATGTCTGCAACCTATTTGCAAATGGTTCCGTGACAATGAAAGTGTGAGAAGGGATGAAACAAATATGGCAAAATGTTCACAACTGTTGGATCTAGGTGAAGGATATATAAATGTTTATTGTATTCCTTCAACTCTTTAAATGTTTGACTTTCTTTTAATAAAAAAATTGGGGGAATAGATCATGTTTGAAATCTTCAGAGGGGAAGCCTAAGAAAAGGTTTAGTAATAGAGATGATGCTGAATTTCTGATAAACTGAAGTTCCATAAAACTTTGCTGGCAGTGTCTTGGGCATCCAGGAGACATCTCAAAATTCAATCTCTCAATACTTACAAAACTATTATGTACCGGATAAAACAATAGGCAGATGATGCTGATACCATTCTATTTAGACATAACACAATAGTGAAGCTAAGAACACAAGCAGCTGTTATATAAAATAGTCTGTCACAAAAGAGATACAAAAAGCTCTAGGTAAGCTCAGAGAAAATTACTTCCTGCTGGGGAGACTCTGGAAACACATCTCCAAGGAAAACCAGGACATGGACACAGAATCACAAAAGGCTGGTGCTTCAGTGACTAACCTTGGAAGAAACAAGTCGTTCATTTTGGCCGGAAAATGAATAGTAAGGAAGTAGAAATTAAGGTAGGCTTGCTAAACAAGTTTCAATTTACCTGAAAGTTCTCCTGGACTTTTTCCTCTGCAGCTTTAGGTAGCTTTAGGCATCTAACCCGGTATTACCACAATGACTGACAACTTTTGATTCAAGCCTACAGAACGAACTACATGTAATAGTGTGTGACACCCTTGTCTTTACAAGCCATGTAAAACTAATTCTGTATTTTTATAGATTTTCACAAACATTAAATTGTTTAATAAACTGTAGTCATGCAGGATCAGGACAGAACTGGTCAATACTGACAAATCCTCAAGAGAGAAGGGAGGGAGAAAATTCAGAATGTGGAGGAGGCGGGGAAGTAAGGCTAAGAGGTGTTGCTGCAGTGGTGGGAGACCATCCTTTTCCTTTAGAGCTCAGAACGGAAAATGTTCTCAAGCTCCTTAGTTCTAAGTTTTCCAAAGGTCAGGGACTGAAAGTCCTTAATAGGAACTTCTGGTGGCGTGGTCAGGAGCTCCTTCTGGGAGTTAGGTTCTCCGCCCGCGGCCGGCGCCCAGGCCCCTCGGGTCCCGGCGGGCTGCAGCAGGGCGAGGGGTTCCGGTACCGCGGCCTCGCCCGACAGGGAGCCTCAGAGGGGTGGAAAGAGGGCGGGCCGCCGCCTGGCCAGCCCGGAAAGAAAAGCTTCTTCCAGCGGAAGCGGCTTTGAGTCCCACTCGCCTCCGCGACGCTCAGTCTCCCAGGGATCACCGGCCCAGGCCTGCACCACTGTGGGTCGAGGCCGAGGGACACTCACCTCACTTAGCTACTCCAGTTGGGATGGGCACTCCCTGGGGCGCGGGGGGCGCACGCTTTTCCCACCCTTCCGCCATGACCCCACGCAGAAGTGCCAAACGCAACTTCCGGGCAGAACAGAAATTACTGGAGCCCTAAACTCTTGTCCACCTAGGTAAGTGACCAGACGTCCCAGCAAACTAAGGGCCAGGAAACCTGCTCCCTCCTTTCCCCAATCCCAGGCAGGTAATCCAGAATATTAATTAACTTGTCTAACATGGGATGTCTGGTCACCTTTGGTTCCATTTCGGGTGTACTTACAGGTAATTCTCTTCCCAGACAGCTCAACTGTTGCCCGGGCAACGGAGGGATTGGGCGAAGGGAAAACTACGTCACACTGGAGACGGGAGACCAGAAAAAAAAAACCCCAAAAAACTCCCGTTGCCATGATCAGTTATGGCTACCTTGGCTTCAGCGGTAACTTCCGACTGAGAGTTGTCACTCTACCCTGCTGGAAGGTTACTCTGTGACCAGGCTAGCCAGCGGCGCCCAGTGGGCGGGAGAGAGGGCGCAGAGGAGCGGAGAGAAGGCAAAGGGCGGGGAGAGGAAAGCTGGAGCCAATCCCTAACGCTCGTCCGCTGGCGCCAGTGCTCATTCTGATTGGGCAGCGTCTATCTCTCTTGCTCCGCCCGTTTTTCTTCCCCGGCAAGTGAGCGGCCTGCGCCGGAGGGGTGGGGCGGCACGGTCGGGGCGAAAGTGAGTGGAGGAGCGGGCGGGGCGGGGCGAGTGGGGGAGGGGCGGGCGGGGGGCGGCGGTTGGGCAGCGTCGCTTCTAAGGCGGAGGAGGAGGAGGAAGGAGGGCGAGCGAGGAGGATGGCGGAGTTCGGGCTCCTGACGGTAACCCGGGGCCGCTAAGGCGGGAGGGTGTCCGTGGTTCGGTTCTTCCTGCCTTCCTTCCTGCCCGTCGGGCAGTCGGGCTGACTGTCGGCAGGGGGAGGCCCCGAGCGCCCTGACAGGCGCGAGCCGGCGGGGCCGGGGCGAGGCCCCTGGGACCGGGGCCCTGGGAGGCGCCGCCGCCGCCGCGGCTTTCTTGGGTGCTGTCGCCGGGAGGCCTGGGTCCTTGGACCCGGCTCTCCGTGCGGGGACCGCATTCGGGCGCCCAGAGCAAGCCGGCCGGCTCTGACAGCGACCGGGGCCAGGCCTGCGGTGGCGGCGGGCGGCCGGGACAGCGCCCGGGCGAGGGCGAGCCGGCGCGAAGGCGAGGGCCGGGGGCGTCTGGCGGACCGTCCTGTTCGGCTCGGCTCCCGGAGCCGCGGGGTCCAGGCTGCTGGGAGACCCGTGGGCGTCCAGGAGGGCGTGTAACTGGTTGGCGGGGTCCGTGGCGCTGCGGTAGTGGTACGGGGTGGGGTCTTTCCTTGTCCCCTCCCCGAAGCCCTCCACGCTCTCCTTGTCTCCTCACCCTTCGGTGAAGAGTGGTGAGTAGGTTTTGGGTGTGTTGCCTGGTGAAGCGAGTTGTAGGCATCCGAGACCGCCCAGTTGGACATGCCTGATGGCCACCTCTTTCGCGGTAGCCTTTAGGAATAGAGGAAAAGTACTCTACCCCTGTTCCCCCTCCGGCTCAACGCTAGAGGCTTCAGGACAAAACGATTTTCCCCCAGCCCCTCAGTACCCATTGTTTTGTACCATCCTCCTCCCCCGCCCCGTGCCTAGGTAGAAGAATAATGACTCCAAACCATTAATTGCTCCCCCGCCCCCCCTCCACCCGCTTCAGCAGCGGATTTGTGTTATTGTGTTAGTGTGGATTTACAAACAGGTGGAATGAATACTGAATTCGGGAGGCGGAAAGATGGATTTGTGTGCGTATTTTTAAGCTTACAGCCCTTACAGTTGATTTGATTTTCTCTTCTATCTGTGTTGCTTTGTATCATAATGGGGGTGATGAGAAGAAAAGAGGAAGCAATGTTTTGCAACCTACCCAAAGAAATGTTTTCTAAGTCTCTGGGGATGCTGAAGCAAAAGTGGGTTGCAGATGTGGACTGTATAGTATTTGCCTCCATCATCACTACCAGCAGTCTATAAGCTTACACTTGTACAATTTTGTACATTTCTTAAATGTCAGCCGCTTCTAGTAGCTACTCAGAGGGATTATTGTATTTAAAACTTATTTTTTGTTACGTTTTGCAGAATCCTAGGGTACACTTGTGTAACAAAGTGTTTTGCATGTAAATGTAACATGAACACTGAAAAATTGCCTTGATTTTACAGACTTAAGTGTATTAGTGTACTAATCTCCAGACTTCACCCTTCCATGCCATAGCCCTTATAACTGTTACTTTGTGTTTGAAGAGACTTAGCTATTGTGTACAATTTGTAACATTCAGTAAGTTTACATTTGTAGTTTGCATTTATTGTGTTGAGGTTTTTCCATGTGACAGTGACAAGAATTTTGAGGAATATAAAGTGTATAAATGACCATTCCCAACATAATGGAAGTTAGACTTTTATGATAAGCCTTTTAACATAAGGTACACTGTAATGCTTTTATTTAATTATGAATACACATTTGGAAAATAGACCACAGACAAATAAATAAAGACTTTGTTTAAGGCTTGTAACTTTCTAATGGCTTAAATGTAATATAAAGCTAACATGTAAAACTATAATAATCTTTTTCCAATGTTACTGAGAAATAATTGCCATACACCACTGTATAGGTTTAAGGCATATAGCATGCTGGTTTGATTTTTATATATTGTGAAATGATTACCACAATAGGTTTAAGTAACACCCATCTTCTCATATAGATACAATAAAAAGAAAGAAAAAAACAAGCACAAAATTTTCTCCTTGTGATGAGAACTCTTAGGATTTACCCTCTTTCTTCTTTATTGTACAGCAGTGTTGGCTCTATTCATCATGTTGTACATTACACCCCTAGTTCCTATTCACTGTATAACTGGAGGTTTCTACCTTTTGACCACCTTCCTCCAATTCCCCCTTCCTCCATCCTCCACTTCTGGTAACCACAAGCCTGACCTTTTTTTTTTTTTTTTTTTAGGTTTCACAGCTTAGTGAGAGCATACAGTAGTTATCTTTCTCTGTCTGGACTTATTTCACTTAGCATAATGCCTTCAAGGTGAATCTGTTTTGTCTCAAGTGGTAGGAAATCCTCGTAAACCTATATTCTTGAAATGCGAGTTTTGAGGTGTAGACCTCACCTATCTCTAAGGTTGCTGTTTTTTTCCAAGGTGTTTGTTCAGTTTTTGAAGAAACAACTTCATTTATGTCAGGTTGGCGTTTGTTCTCTGGTGTCATTGTTAATATAATTTTCAAGTGTTTAAAATTTCTCTTATTTCTTATAACTTGTTATGGTTTAAAGAGCGATATTAAGAGCTACATTAACAGCTTGCAGCTGGGTAATTTTTTAAGTTTGTAAACTACCATTTTCAAAAAGTTTATCGGAGCTGTGTTTTGATCATTGTAATGAGTAAGAGTCTTACAACAGATTGTGAACTACAGCCAGAAATTTGAAATATTCCACTTTTCAAAAGAAACAGCGAAATTAGAAATTCTTTTGTTAGACTTGCTGGAATTATGCTTTTTAAATAGTACTATTTTGTCAGCTTGTGGAAGGCTTGAACGTGGAAGGCTTGTTCCACTTTCAAGAGACAGAAACTGAATTTTCTGTAGAATACTCCCAAAGATGGTTTCTGAATAGTTGCGGGTAAAGTTCGTGCCTTGGCCTACCTGTGTGCATTGTGGGGAAAGGGTGAATAAAATTGGAATTCTTCATTATCCAGGTAGGTAATTAATTGCTGTCATATTTGTTTTGAAGATATGCTGGATTATCACTGTCATATAATTTAATATTTCTGTAGGACTTATGTTCTTTAAACAATTTAAATAAATTTTAGATTTTTTCTAATAATTTTAAATATAAAAGTAATCTGTTGTGTTTTTTACTAAAAAACATACTCTAACCTGTATGTGAAGGGTGAAGATTAAATGAAAGAATATATCTTTAGAATTCAGTTTACTATATCATTCATGTATGAAAAAACATGAAATAGTGCTTATAACAACAACAATGGAAAAACCAAGACCTCCTCTCCCCCCCAAAAACAATAGAAAACAACAGACAAATTGACCCACAAGTCCTTCATTGAGTTCCAAGTTTTATAGCTTGGCCTTGGCGGGGGAGTATTCTTGAACTAGTTTATAAAATATCAGGAGAGGAAATTTAGATATAAAATAAATACTTTGGCAATTTCTAATAAAACTAGTAGGGAATTGGTAAATATTTTGTTATAGATGAATTAGATAGAAATTGGCTATAATTTAGCAGCAGAATGATACATTAAGTATTTTAATGTGGTGCTTGAAAAGTGAGTAGTGCAAATATGAAATTGGTTGTTATTTTTATTATTGTTAGACTTAATGATTTATGCATTATATTATGCATTAAGTATGTTATAATGTAAGGCTAAGTCTTTCACATATGGATGCAGTTTGTTATTCTGTTATCCGTGTTCTGAATTTTGTTTTGTCTGCTTGTTACACTGCATCAAAGTTATGCCCTATAGCCCGGCTGGCATAGCTCAGTGGATTGAGCGTGGGCTGGGAACCAGATGGTCCCGGTTCGATTCCCAGTTGGGGCACATGCCTGGGTTGCGGGCCAGGTCCCCAGTGAGGGCCATGTGAGAGGCAACCATACATTGTTCTTTCTCCCTTCCTTCTCCTCTCTCTAAAAATAAGTTAAAAAATATAAAAAAAAAAAAGTTATGCCCTATAGGTCTTTCTGGAAATATTTTCTCTCTTAGTATAGTGGTTAAATTTTTGTATTTTCCTACCTCTCTTGTCTACACTGACTTTTAAAACCTGAAAAATGTGTAAGTTCCCATGTGACTTATGGTGTGCTTGAACTTGAGATATTTTAAAGTTTTCTGAAATGTAATCGTCAGTCAGTTGATAGGAGCATGCATAAGTCTGAGAAAGTGATTTACATTCTAAAATGTGTAGTTGCATTATTTTAAAGTAAACTAATGTTTATTATGTCTTTGTTAGATATTTTCCCCTGGTTTGTAACTTTTTCACAAATCAAACTTGTAACACATGAAAATAATACTCTAATTACAAAGGAGTCTCCAGCTTTTGAGATGTTGGTAACATATGTGCTTTTTGAGAAAACATGAAGTTCCCATTATCAAGATTTAAAAGAACTAATTAGCTTTCACACTATATGTCTCATTGCAACTTTTCTAAAGATCACCAGTGGTTGCAAAAAGTAGTGCATGCTATAAAAGGCAAAGGTTCTTTTCTCAGAAAGAATGAACATATTGCTTGAAGCTAAAACATTACAGGAGACCTTTAAAGGGTATAATTAATTGGTCCCTATGTGAAATGAACCTGAGGGGCTTTTATGAAGTATTTGGCATGTCTGTCTTCTAATGTTTATAGCACTGTGAACACTCAAAATTTAAGCACTTTATTTGTCCTCAAATATTATTTATAAATCCTACAATTTTAATTTAGTAATTTTACAGTTGACAAAAATGTATCTTTTTCCTCTTAGCTTTTCTAATGTCTTGGAGGTAAAGTGGAAATGACTTGTTTGACACTGAGAATGTTTAGAATTTGGAGTGAATTTCATCAGTTAAATTTGGGCTTTCTCAGTTCCATGTTATACAATACTCCTTCCTGCTTTTAAGACTTTCATAGATTTTAAAGATTTTACTTATTTAATTTTAGAGAAAGGGAAAGGGAGGGAGAAGGAAGGAGAGAAACATCAATATGTGAGAGATACATAGATATGTTGCCTCTCATTTGCCCCCAGCTGGGAACTTGGCATGCAACCCAGATGTTCCCTGGCCGGGAATCGAACCAGCGGTCTCTCCGTTTGCAGGCCAGCACTCAATTCACTGAGCCACACCAGCCAGGGCAAGCTTTTGCAGTTTTGCATATAGTCTTTATGTTAACTTTTAAATTTTGTTCTGTAAATATTTCTTACTAGAGTTTTGTATTCAGTAATGTCATAGACCTACCAAGTGCCGTGTATTTCCTACACTCTGGGGATGCAGATGTAAATATACTGTTTCCTGCTTTCGGCAAGTTCAGTTTGTTGCATGAGCTGGGCACATCAGTAGTTAACTGTTTTATTGTGACAAATGCTTTGATAGCACTATACACTGAAGAATTCAGCTGAGTTAAGACATAGACTACATGTATAAGCAGCATTGCTTACTGGAAGATAGGACCTGAACAAACTCTTGAGGAATAAGTAGGATAGGTAGAGGTTAGAAAAAGCGCAGAAGTTAGAGACGTTGAAGTCCATTTGGAGAATTGCAGGTGAATAGCAATTTGGCTTCCAATGTATGACCTAGTATTTTAGGTGATACAGTCGGCTTTCATGAAAGCTCATATTTTTAGAGACTGTTATTTCTTGTGTGCCTAATTTAATTTGGGCCTTGAACTGTAGACCTGCATTAATATTAGGGAGCTGCTCCAAATTATTACTTAAAATTTAATAAAATTTTTATTTCATTAATAGTTTAATTAAATACAGGGAGAACATGCCAGAATGATGTGAAATAATTTCCAGGTTTAGAATGTGGATAATGACAATATGTTTCAAAATTGAAATTAAATCTTTTTCTTAGCATTTATGCATTGTATTGAGTAACATTTATGAATTTTTTAAGAACTGTTTGTAGGTTTTTATTATATAAACATTTAAAATTTGCTGTTCTGAGAATTAGAAACAACCACTTTCCAAATTTACTTAGAAGTACCTCCTTTTCCAGTAGATAGGTCAGACTGTATGATCAGTATTTACATCCATGGTAGAAGTCATTTTATGGTCTTAAATGATTTAGAAATTTTCTGAACTTGTATATTAAATAATTTTTCATATAGAATGATTTAATACTTTCTTCAAGGGCACAATGAAGCCTTCTTTACTATCCCAAACTTCATTCCCCTCAAAGTACAACTGGTGCCCCTGTTTCTCGTTTTAAAACACTCTCATACTGCTTTTCTTTTGGTTTTGATACTTTTGGTTCTTTTCATTATAGAAATGTGAGAAATTTCTTTTAAAAATTTTTGCATTTTAGCAATTACCTTATAAATGTTATAATACCTCATTTATTTTAAAGTTATTTATTAGGAAACTAAAACTTTCTTGTGTCAACTCCTTGGATAGAACCCAATGCAATGTCCACCTGGCTAACCTAATTGCCATTCAGCCTTCAGTGTTTCCTCCCTGGGAAGGCCTTCTTTGATCTCTAGGTCGATCCTTCTGTTAAAGGTCCCTTAGCACCTGTACTTTCTTTTTTATTCCACTCACCATTTTTGTAGTGATGTGTTTAACGTCTGTCTTTCTGCTAGACTGTAAACTTCACGAGCATCGGGTGTTTCTCCAGTATCCTAGACCTTGTAGGCTCCTAATGAAGAAAGTTTAAACTAATAGTCTCGAGCCCCCAAAACAAACAGGCCACTGAAAAGGACAAGAGATGTCATTGCTCTTAAACACATTTCTTGTTTTTAGAACCCCTCAGGACATAATTCAGGACTTTTTTTACTCTCATAATGTACAAATTTAAAAAGCTTGGTAAACAAATGTAAAAAGACCTGTGATATTTGTAGAGGCCATAAGAGAGTTGAAAATAAGAGTAGAAAGAGTAGAAGAAAATAGTTAAAAAGCAGATACAAAACTCTAAAAAATATATCAGTTTAAGGCAACTTAATGTTTTGATAAACATTTAGAATCTTTTAAGACAGCATTTGTTTTATATGCTAAACAGCATAGCAATAACGATGTAAGAATATGAAGAAGAGATTATTTGCTGTTAGTATATTTTGTAAAAGATGACACAGGACTATGTATTGTGATTCTGAAAGGTTTCCCTCTAAAATGATACAATTTAAAAATTTTAATGCATTACACTTTTATTATTGGAAAGATGTGCTCAATGAGACGGAATATAGTAGACACCGTAAGTATTTGAGTAAAGTTAAGTAGAAGCAAATAATTATTGCACAGTGCAGAATCAGTGCAGTGTAATATTACAACCTTATAATTTGCAGAAGTAGGTTTTTAGACCTAATATGTTCTTTGTTTACTTAGCTGTGAAATATGGAAAATTGAGTAACATGTTTTTCATCATCAGTTTTGAATGAAAACATACCTGTTGCAATGATATGACAAAATGACACATTTCTGCAACTTCTGTTCAAGAGAATAAGCTTAATCTCTTGGCATTTCCTGGTAACCTGGACTGGAAAAATTAGATTGGAGGTCGTAATTAGTTTTTTGCTAGACATATGTGCAGTCTAACAGATTGGGTGACCTGAAATAGATTATATTCAATTCAGTTTTGTTTTCTGTTTCTTCTGGGATAAAATGTTGCTTTAGTTCTGGGTCAGATACATTTCATTTTATCTTAATATTGTAATCTGTTGCATTCTATGACTATATAAGAATAGGTAGAAGAGTTAATTCTTATTTTGTTGCTAAAACAAATATCGGTTTATCTACCATGTATTAATTACAGTTTTGAACTCAGAGAAATAGGGTGCTTATATACTAGGCAGTTTAAAATAGTAAGGTTTTATGATTTAGTCTTGAAGACGTTTATTTCTGTACTTTGGAAGTAGGGATTTGAAATTCTTAATACTAGAAATATGGCCTAGTTTCAGAACACCCACTGAGCAACTGTGGGAAATGGCTTGTAGTGCTGCAGTATTTTTTAATCGCGCCCCCCCCCCCCGTTATATAATAGTTTATAGTAGTACACACTGAACATGAGTATTTGGGACAAGAACAAAGTTTATTGAAGCCCCAAAATATGTGAGACTGTATCAGGCTTTGTGTTGGTCTCTAAGGATCTGAAGATGATCAAATGTAATGATGGCCAGTGAGTGCCATTAATCAGGTGGTAGTGTTTCAGGTTACAAATAAGGCATGAAAAGCAAGAATAGTTTTGGGGTTTGAGGAACATGACTTTAAAAATGGAATCACCGTCTTTGAAATAAAAAAAATGTAAGTGCTATTAAAATTTTAAAAATAACTCTGACATAAACATTTCCATGATGATTGTGTACATGACTTAAAAATGTCTGTAGAGATAATTTTAAACACCTCCCCCAGAATGTTGGGCAATATTATGCCAGTCTGAGACTGAGCTGCTAAAGCTGTTTAGAGACTGGCTATGAGAGTGAGATTTGCTGGTTTATACACGTTGTTCAGAAAGGTATGTTTGTAAAGGCATATGATGAAACATACTCCTGCCAGCTTATTTCGTTACGTAAAAAAGGGCCTGATAATCTGCGCTAATTGTAATATCTGCAAATGGATATTAGAGTTAAATGTTTCAGTTTAAGGGTTTTTATGATATGAAAAAGGAAGGACTTAGTAAGTTTGCTTTAAAAGTCAACTATATAATTCTTGTAGATTTAGCTTGAGAGTAATGCCTTAATACATGACTGAGTAGTCACATACAAAAATATAAGAAACTTAGGGCCTTTTCTCAACTGAAACTCAGTTACACCTGACATTTTCATGTGTGTGTATGGTAATACTCGATATAATAATAAGGGTCCTGTGGCAAGATTTTAAAGATTGTTGTTTTATTAAAGAAAGTTGAAATTAAATTTAATATAAATGAAGTTTTGCTATATTTTATTATACTCAAATTCTCTGAAAATGGATAATCCACAAATGGTAGAATCGTGCTAAAAATAAAAACTTGTTAATTAGCCCATCTCTTTCCTGACTGTACCATTATCTAGTTTTTATATGTAACGATTTGATAATATTTGTGTTGCTTCTAAGAGTAATTAAAATTAAGTATTGCCAAATAATTTTTTTTTCTTTCTGGCATGATTTAAGTAATATATCACTTCCTACTAGTAAATTACTGCATGATTTACATTTTTGTGATGTAATAATTTTTTTACACCAGTGCTTTTGTAAACTATGTGGGAATCATATTTTGGGATTATAGTCATAAGATAGATAGTACATACCAAGTGGAAACTGGTTGGGTTTAATGTGTTAAATTCCAAAAATAATAAACTGTCCTTTTGAATATATGTCCTTTTACATATATTCAAAAATATAAGCAAGGGCTGCGTTTATTTTGAGTAGCTTCTGATGGGAGAAATTCCTTTACTTTAAGTTAAATTGGGCCTGGCTGCTCAATGTATTTCTTTTAATCTTAAATAAAAAAGATTTTTTCTTTGGGATATTTTAAAAAATTAATAACGAGATGTATTTTTAAAGTCCCAAATATATTACGTAGATCTTATTTTAACCACGGTCAGGATAAGTAGGTTATGTTGTCTTCATCTAAATAGTTTCAAAATGTGAAAAAGGCTGTTTTATAGTAATGACAACTTTCTAAAGACTGATTTTTAAATGTAAAATACCTACCTTGAGACCACACTGTCCTCTGATCTTGTTACATATAGTACATTTATTTTTGTTTATGTATTTCTGACAGTTTCTCATAGGTAGTTTATAGAGCGAGTAATGGAAAGGATTTATAACCAGGTAAGACCTAGTGAAGGAATGTGTAGGTTTATACAAACAAAAATGAAACAGTTAAATGTAATTAAGTTTTAGCTTAAAAGTACTGCAAATCATTTTTTTAAGTTGAAAATACTTTATTGAACACTATAGTCATCTTAGTGTGAATAACCTAAGATAGCAATTACATTTTATCTTTTTTTGCTTTACACTGATAACTGAGTAACCAACTTATTGATTTATTGCCAGTTTGCCCCTGGTAAATGAAGAGGAAATTATATTTTGGGAATATTTCAGTTGTGCATGACATATTTTGAATTCCTTGGCAAGAAAGGCAGTTCGATTAGTATTCAGAGGTAAATCTTTTTTGGGGGAGTGTTTGTGTGGCATGAGTTTTTCAGATATTGTTTGGTCAAGGATATTTGATGTTTACTTATTATATATTATATATAATATATATTTACTTATTATATCTTAAGTCATATTGAGATATTTAAATCCCCCCACCTCCCCTGCCTTTTATTTTAATACTTTGCTGGAGAATCTTATAATTTATAAACCAGGTGAATTGAAGTGTTGTATAAGAGAGCTGTAATCCCAATTATGGTTTATATTGTGCATTGGGTAAACAAGAATTTTAAGTTCTTTGCTCAAAACTTTGGTTTGCCCAAAATCAGAATTACATAATAAGTCTTACACTTTCTCATAAGAAGGAACACAGATTTCCTGAAAAACTCTCATGTATTTGCTGTTGTATAAAAAAATCACTGTACTTTGTTGTATATAATGCACACCCATGTTTTGTGCACATTATACATGGGATTATTATACCCATGGTATGTAATCATCATACCCATGTATAATGTACATCCTTATTTTTTCCTCAGAAATTTGGGCAAAAAAGAGTTCATTTTACATGAGAAAATATGGTAACTCTGTCTCTGTCCTTGTCAGTTCAAACTATTTCATTTTGTCTCTTCACCAAAGGGGACAAAAAAATTGAATGAATGAATTTGAAGGTGCTATGAGTTGTACACTCTCGACATAATTCTAATAAACAGAGGGTTTATTTTTCTTCACAGATGGCTATTTCTTGAGCCTCCATGAAAACTGCCCTTAACCTCAGTTTCATTCATGCTGCTTAAAGATGTGTTTTTTTTTTCTTCTCTGAACAGTAATGTTACCTTCCGCATATTAATTTGGGGTGCTTTTTTGACCTTAGGTCTTTCAGTTCTGAGGATTCCTTTTCTAACTCCTGAATATGAAAATATTGGCTTGGCTGAAAAGTCTGTGTGTTTTTTTCTGTAAAATAAAAGACACATTTTCATTTTTACCAATAACTTCATTGATTTGGATATTTTGAGTGTGTCAGCTATCTCCTGCGTGGTATGACATTGATTGCAATGTCTCAGTTTGATCACTATCAACTTCAACTGTTCTACCCGACCGCAGATCAACAGTCCAGTGAGAATCTCCAGCATGAAACTTAGCAAACCACTTTTGACATGTTCGATCAGTTACTGCTCCTCCATACACTGCACAAATCTTTTTTGCATTTTGGTTGCTATTTTTACTTTTCTTGAAATGATAAAGCATAATATGTATGCCAAAAATATTGCTTATTTTCTTCCACCTTCAATATTAAAATGGCTACACAAAAATTTGCTGGTTTTGATAAGTTTTTAAATGCACTCTTTTATGACAGCTGTCACAGTACAATCAAACAAAATTGTTTCAAATGAAGTTAGACAACTAAACACTACTAGAGCCATCTTACAGAAAAAAACAAATGAACTTTTTGGCCAGCCCAGTATATAGTTTTATTTGATTTGGAGGGGTGACAGTTTATTTTTGTCCTTTAAGCTAATTATAGAGTAAGGAGTGTTTCAGATCTTTATAAACACGGGAAAACAGACATGAAATCTTGCCATTTTTAGGCATTTATATAAAAATTTGAGTGATTTAGCCCTGGTTGGTGTGGCTCAGTGGATTGAGTGCCAGCCTGTGAACCAAAGGGTTGCCTGTTGATTCCCCAAGCCTGGGTTGCAGGCCAGGTCCCTGGTGAGGGGTACACAAAAAGCAACCACCCATTGATGTTTCTCTCCCTCTCTTTCCTCCCTTCCCCTCTCTCTAAAAATAGGTAAATAAAATCTTAAAAAGTAATTTTTTTTAACTTGAAAAAATTTGAGTGGTTTATAATTAATTTTAAGTGGAACATAGGGAAACTATACATGAGACAAGGTTTTAACCTGTTTATTGTTTGACTGTCTTCATTCAGTGTTTATTGTGCAGTTACTGTGTGCTTAATAAAAAGTTCATAATATTGTTTAAGTTGTCAAGCACTTTATAGAGTAAACATTGCCTCTTTATGTAAGAACCCTGCTGTCTAGTAGGGCAGATAAAGCCAGGTTAACAAATACTTGTAATTCTTTAAATAAACATAACAGTTATATGTGTTAGGCATTATTTTTAAGTACAAGGATACAACCGTGGAAAAGATGGGCCCCTATTTTCCCATTACTTTAAATGAGGGAGTCAGACAACTAACCTGGCAAGTATAATACAATGTGATACATATTCTGATAAAGGGTAGTTTTAAGTGGTAGCATGGAAAAGGGCGGGATTCAGAAAGGCTTTTGAATAATTAAGAAAAGCTTCCCGACCTCTGAGCTGAGATCTAAAGAATAAAAAAATTACCTTATGAAGAATTGTAAATCTATGTTTCTGGCAGAAAAATGTGTATGAAGTCCTGGGGACATAGCAGGACCTGCTGCGGGGTCTGAGAGAAGTTCTGTGGCTGGAGTGCCAAATGGGAAAGATTAGAGACGTGGCAGGAGAAGCCAGCAGGGGCCAGATCTTGAAAGGCTTGGTAATTACTAAGAATTTGTGTTTTATACTGAGAGCTGTGTTTGTGGGGGCCACCCACTCTTCCCCCAAGTGTTTCAAATTGGACAGTAACCCGATTAGATGTGAGTATTTGAATGATCACTCTAATTACAGTGTAGTGATTAGGTTAGGGACAGGATGGGGGAGTGGATGTGGTAATAAGACCAGTTACAAAGCTATTAGAGGAAATTTGGTGTACCCTGGAGCAGAGTAATGGCAGTGAGAATGAAGAGAAGTTTGAACGGTGGGGAGAAGAATGGTTAAGATTTGGCGATTGTTAGGATGTCCGAGTCGAAGAAGAGATAGGAGTCATGATGACTGCAGGATTCTTAACCCTAAGTTGATTTCTCCTTAGCTGTTATCTTTTATTTTTTTATTTTTAGAGCTGGGGGAAGGGTAGGAGAAAGAGAGGGAAAGAAACAGCAATAGGCTGCCTCTCGCATGTGCCCCCATGGGGACAGAAACCACCCCATGTGCCATAACTGGGAATTAAACTGGAGGACACCTAACCAACTGAGCCACACTGGTCAGGGCTCTTTAGCTGTTGTTTTTTTTTTTTAAAGAAGCCCTTACGGATTCTCCCAACCTGTAAGAGTGGTTTAAGTGCCTACTCTTGGTGCTGCAGCAGTTCTTACCATACTCTTCTTTGCCTTTTCCACTTGTTCGTAAGCTTACAGGCAAGACCTGTGTCTTATTATTGCGTACTAAGCACCTTGAACAGTGCGTGACACTTAGTGTATATTAAATAAAGTGTTGAATGAATGAAAATATAGTTTTTATACTTATAAAAATTTAAATATTTATAATTGTAGGAAAAAACTGGTTTTCTGAACTGTAAATATCCAAAAACTTGGTTTATAACTTCAGTGAGTTAGGTCACTTCATACAGTTTTGAATATCTTTTGTAAAAACAATGTACATCGTAATTCAAATCTGAAGTGCTGGGTATATTTAATTCTTCATTGGCTATCATGGGCTAATTTAAATGGGCTTTGATATTATGTTGACCTCCTCTTGTATCATACATTGAGCTTTTCTATATAAATAAATTTTTGATTACTTTGATCCTTTCTCAGTTTAAAAGTAAACATAACCAAACCAGCACTTTTAGGATTTTTTCTGTTTCAAAATGAAAATAGCTTTCTTTTCATCCTTGATTATGAAAGGAGGGGATGCTTATTGTGTACATTTTAAAAATAATACAGAGATAAAGAAAAGTGAAAAAAATCCTAATACATTGCAATCATTTGATGGATGTTTTTCTAGACTTTTAATATTTTATATGTATTTATGAATGTCATGATTAAGTTAAAAGCCATCAACAGAGGGAATATTTATGACATACATTAATATGCTCATTAACAAATAAAAGGTATTGATTTTTTCATATGAAGAATACTGATAACTAGTATATAGCCTTATAAATTGGGAAGCCTTGTATATTGTATTCTACACAAAATGAATTATTATGTTAAAAGCACTGATAATTTCTGCTGTAAAAATAGAATATAATTATGTTTGAAATACATCTATCTTAAACCTATTTTTTTTTTAAAGATTTTATTTATTTTTAGAGAGAGGGAAAGGGAGGGAGACAGAGAAGGAGAGAAACAGCAATGTATGGTTGCTCCTCACATGGCCCTCACGGGGACCTGGCCCACAACCCAGGCATGTGCCCTGACTGGGAATCGAACCGGGATCCTCTGGTTCCCAGCCCGTGCTCAATCCACTGAGCTACACCAGCCAGGCCCTTATCTTAAACCTATTTGATCATGGAACTAAATGTTGTAGAAATAGATTTTGGGAAGTTCTGAGAGTGTATTACTGAACATTTTCAGATTAGCATGTTACTAGGTATTCCAAAACATCTGTTTGCATGACAGTTATGATTACCTGTAGCCATGGATAAATGGAATGTAACTAAACTCAGTAATTTTTTAAAAGATTTTATTTTTAGAGAGAGGGGAAGGAAGAGAGAAAGAGAGAAAAACATCAGTGTGTGGTCACCTCTTGCACGCCCCCCACTGGGGACCTGGCCTGCAACCCGGCATGTGCCCTGACTGGGAATACAACCAGCGACCCTTTGGTTAGCAGTCTGACACTCAGTCCACTGAGCCACACCAGCCAGGGCTCAGAAAGTAACTTTTGAACACCCAAAATTGGTCTTTGAAACTACTTTCTGTTAAGACTTATGATTGGAGTTTTGGAGCTTTAAGTTTCCTAGAGATCATGTAGCTCCTAAACTCATTTTTCCAGATAAAAAAAAACTGAGGCTTGAAATGTAGCATTTGCCTAAGGACGCATTGCAATTTATCAAGGGATTTGGAACCCAGATCCACAGCTCCAGATCTTTTAGTCTTTTTCACTCCATGTTTTCAATATCTTTCTTTTAACGACATTCCTTTTGGGATAGAAATAGCTGGAATATACCTTCGTTTAACATGAGAATTGAATGTAAGTTAGAGTTAAGTTAGGTCAAATTTAATATAGATAAAACACCCCAAGTAAGTGCCTGGACATCCAGTCTCCCCTCGCTTATCTGAATTATTCTCTTCTAGACAAGAGAAAAGTAGTTTTAAAAGATGCATGTACTCTTAACAATATTACTGCTAAAGAATAATCAGTGATAGTTTTTAAGAATCAGTGCATGGACTAAGGATGAATGAGTCAGGTTCTTTTCTGAATTGAGCCACATTGCATCATCACTTCCATAGTGGTCAGTTATAGAAACATTTATGTCTACATTCTATTAATAGAGAAGAGGACCTCAGTGACTATAGAGTTAAACTCTGTGGTATTGAATTTAAACTGATTTATAAAATATACTCTTTTTATCATACTCTTCAGAAAGATACCGCTCAGTAAAAATAATTGAACTCAAGGTTATATAAATTACACATTTAGACATATAATAATATATTACTGGAAGAAATGCCTCTATTCAATACCAGAATAATCAGTAAACTACTAGTGTGCTCTGTAGGATTAGGTCTTAAATGAGGTGGGGAAAATACTTTTTAAGGATAGAGAAATCAGATTTTCTAGAGTATCTTGTTGTTGGCTTTTTTTAGTCAACATTTCCTCAGGCCATAGAAAGCAATCCTACCTTTTCAAATCTTGTTCTGTGAACAGTTTTCCTTGGTTCATGTGTCTAATCCTGATTATTAACATCTACTGAATATATTCTGAAATAGTATATTTTGGTAGTTAAGACATGGGTTTCGAGTCAGAACTATGCCAGGCTTGTGACTACCGATTATGGTCTGTGTGACAAGTCATTTGATTACTCTTGAGCCTCAGTTTATCTTTAAATATTTTATTTATTTTTAGAGATGAAGGGAAGGGAGGGAGAGAGAGAGGGAAACATCAGTGCGTGGTTGCCTCTCTGCCCCCTACTGGGGACCTGGCCCGCAACCCAGGCATGTGCCCTGACTGGGAATCAAACCAGCAACCCTTTAGTTTGCAGGCTGGCACTCAGTCCACTGAGCCACACAGCCAGGCCACTTTCATTATCTTTAAGTGAGGATTAATCTTTCTCAGAATTATTGCAAGGACTTAATGAGATAACAGCTGAAAGTACTTAGCACAGTGCTTGGCATGTAGTAAATACTCAATAAGTGTTATCAGTTGTTACTAGTGGTGGTGTTGTCAGATTCACACCATCCTTTTGGGTGAATAATTTAACTTCCATAAATCTTGGTTAACTCGTGTTAACACTTTTCGTACCGCTCACAAGTTTTCTTGTGTTTCGCGCGCCATCTGTTAAGGACCGCATCACAAGATGATTTAATTAACGTGCAGTTTACCCGATATCGTGCGGTCCCTGGCGTATGTCTTAGAGATTTCTATGCCGTACGAAATGTGTTAATAGAAGTAACACTACTTGTGGTGACTAGTTTACAGGCTTAATTTGGAAATCAAATGTAATCATGTGATAGTAGTTTATAAAATTCTCAACCTGAACTGAGGTGACAAGTCTTACACCATTAGGACTAGGCAGGTGAAAGCAAGACTGGAGGTTTGCCTTTGGGAAAGGATTTAGCTGAAGGCTTGACGACGCATCTGTCTTCCTTCAGTACTGTCACACCGAGGCACCTGCACGCACGTAAGTTCCTTCCTGGCTCAGTCAGGCCCAGAATGCGTGTCTGTTTCATCAGTGTCCTCCATGCCGTGTTCATAAGATCCAGGATGAAGTATCTGTGGCAGAGTCCAAACTCTCTCCGGAGAGGGGGGTAAGCACTTAGATAGACTTTGGGATGTTTTATTTCTTCAGTGGTCTTACAGAGATGTGTAACTCTTACATACGTTTATGTTTTTCTTCAAACAAACAGGTAAAAATGCCCCAGTTAATCATATTATGGAGAAGCCACATTTTCAGAGAGGCTCCTCTGGATTGTCCACCAGTGGACTATGATGGGCGATTTTTCTGTATCCTCACCAGCATTGTTATTTTTTATATTTTCATCAATTCGATAGATATAACATTATTTCTCACTGTATTTTTAAATCAATAGTATTCTGATGACTAAGGAGGTACCGTTCTAGATCTTTCAGATAGCCAGGGAGGGACCCAGAGTTCATTTGAGCATTTGCTTCAAAATGGAAACATAGCTTTGGATTGTGATTCAGCTGACCAGACATCGGTTAGCATACTGCCGTACCTTGGTTTTTCCCGGAGCTAGAGCTCAGAGGTCACGATTCTAAATTTGATATTTCCCACCCCTTTAAGAGTGACTAATCTTTGTATGTAAATATCTACGATGTATATTTTCATATGTTTTAAAACTTTATACAAATAGAACCATTCTTAAACATTTTTTAATGGATTGGGGTGACATTGATTTATAAAATTATATAGGTTTTAGGTGTACAATTCTAAAATACATCATCTGTATATTGTATTGTGTGTTCATCCCAAGTCAAGTCTCTTTCCATCACTATTTATCCCCTGTACCCTCTACTACCTCCCCCCACGCCCCTTTCCCTCTGGTAATCGCCATACTGTTTGTCTGTGTCTATGAGTCTTTTTTCTTAACCCCCTCACCCTTTTCACCCAGCCCCCAACCCCTCTCCCCTCTGACAACTGTTAGTCTGTTTTCTGTATCTATAAATCTGTTTCTATTTTATTTTGTTCGTTAGATTCCACCTGTAAGTGAAATCATATGGTACTTTTCTCTCTCTGACTGACTTATTTCACTTAGCATAGTACTCTCCAGGTTCATCTGTGCTATCACAAAAGGTAAGATTTCCTTCTTTTTTATGACCAAATAGTACTCCATTATGTAAATATACCACAGCTTTTTATCCTCTCAGCTACTCAGGGGCACTTGGGCTGCTTCCAGATATTGGCTATTATAAATAATGCTGCAGTGAACATAGAGGTGCATATGTTCTTTTGAATCAAATGTTTCTGATTTCTTCAAATATAGTCCCAGGAGTAGAATCACTGGGTCATTTTTTGAGGAAACTATATACTGCTTTCCACAGTGGCTGCACCAGTCTGCATACTCATCAGTAGTGCATGAGGGTTCCCTTTTCTCTGCATCCTCACCAGCATTTGTTTGTTGATGATAGCCATTCTGACAGGTGTGAGCTGATATGTCCTTTTGGTTTTAATTTGCATTTTTCTGATGATTAGTTACGTTGAACATTTTTTTCATATGTCTATTGGCTACCTCTGTGTTCTCTTTGGAGAAGTCTATTCAGGTCCTTTACCAATTTTTTAATTAGATTGTTTGCTTTTTTGGTGTTGAGTTTTATAAGTTCTTTATAAATTTTGGATATTAATCCCTTATCAGATGTATCATTGGCAAATGTGTTTGCCCATGGAACCATTCCTTATGTATTATTTGCAACTTACATGTTTCTGTTTTTGTTGTTCACTGTTGTTTCCAAGATTTGTCCGTGTTACTTCCTGTAGGCTTAGTGATTTTTACCATGGTGTAGAGTGACTTTGCCACAGAGACTCCTTGCGCGAGCGCATAGAAGTTTTCTCATACTGTAAATACTTGCAAGTAGAATTGACAGATCTAATGGGTAGATATGGCATTTTCATATCATCAGGTTTTTGCCAAATTGCTCTCCAAAGTATTTTTAACAGTTTATGCTTTTACCTGTACAGTGAGGTTTTTCTGGCTCCGTATTTTCCAACAGTAGTTGGTTTTATCAGACTTTTTACTTGCTAACCTGATGGCAGTGATATCGCTGTTTCTCAAATTACTAGCGATACTAGGTAGTTTTGAAACAATATTGGGTTGGCCAAAATGTTCGTTTGTTTTTTTCTGTAAGATGGCTTTAGTAGTGCTTAATTGTCTTTAACTTTTTTTGAAACAATTTTGTTAGATTGTGTTGTAACAGCTGTCATGTCAGCGTGCATTTAAAAAAATTTTACCGAAATTGGTGAATTTTTGTGTAGCCATTTTAGTATGGAAGGTAGAAGAAAATATGCAACATTTTTGGCATACATATCATGCTTTGTTATTTAAAAACAGATAAAAGCACAATTGAAACACAAAAATGATTTGTGCAGTGTATGGAGAAGGTGCTGTGACTGATCGAATGTGTCAAAAGTGGTTTGCAAAGTTTTGTGCTGGAGATTTTTTGCGGGACGATGACCCGTGGTTGGTCAGGTAGACCAGTTGAAGTTGATAGTGATCAAATTGAGACATTAACTGAGAACAATCAACATTACACCATGTGGGAGATAGCTGATATATGCAAATATCCAAATCAATAAAGTTATTGGTGAAAATGAATAACATTTTATAGAAAAACACATACAGTGTTTCTGGCCAACCCAATATTTATCGAGCATTGAAGTATTTTCTGTGAATTGCCCACTTTTTAGTGCCGTATTTGTATTATGGATTCCCTTTGCACTTTGCTTGTTTGTATTCTTAACTCTCATGCCATGCCACCTACCCCTTACCTAACCAGCCGTCCATGCAGACATCTTCTGTACTTACCCCTTACATTCTAGTAACACACACTCACTGGTCCATTACCACCTGGGGATGCTCTTTTCACTCCATTCAGTCTCTGCTTCTCCATGCTGAGTCATCCCTCTGTGAGGACAGCCACGGCCACCTCACCTGGCCTCTGAACCTCTTGTGAATTGCCAATATGTGTTATGTCCACTTTGTCCTGGATGGGTTCTGATTACCTCGCGTCCCCCCCACCCCCCGCCCCGAGCTGCCCCTTTGTGAGATTGTCTTTCTCATCTCACCCAGGCTCTGAAATCCCAGATGGGGGTTAAGTTTTCTGCATTCTACCCTCTTTAGTCTGTCTGGGCTCTGACTTTCTGCTATAGGACACTTTAATTTTTCATCTACCGTCATTGAGGGGGATGCCCCCCTTGCTCTACAATACCCAATTGCTTTAGTTTTGGCTTGACCAAGATGGGGAATGGGTGTGTTTAATTTTCTTGACACTCAAAAATGTTATTACAGTTTTGTTAAAGAAATAAGAAAAATACAGCTCTAACAGAAAATATCGATTATATATGAAAGACAAGTATATTGCTGTCGTGAAAGTTAAGAATTTGAAGTGTGTAAAGATTTACCTATGAATTAAAAAGAAAACTGATAATTAAATAACTGTGTTATAAAGTGGAAGACATTCATGAGAACTCCTGGGGGTTATATAGCCTAATGAGAGCAATGTAGGAAAGACTTTCTGGAAAAAATTACTCCCAGAAGTCTTAAAGATGGGTTCATCTGGAAAGGTGGTACCTGGAAAAGGAAGAGGTATGAGGGATATGTAGGGGAAGGCATACAGGCGGAGGAGGAAATAAAAAGAATGTAGACATGGAGGGAGGGGAAACAGTACCATATATTCAGGAAACTGAGAATACTGATGAGGGTAGTATATAAATTGTATGACCAGGGAGACTAGGGAGTATGGGGGAAAGGAGAGGAGGAAGGGATCATCCAAGCAGAGGGAGTAAGCTGAATAAATATGGTAATGCAGAAGCACTTTAAGCTGTCAATAGTATGTAACACTGGAATGGAGAGTGTATTGGTACAAATGGTAAGGCTGGAAAAGATAGATTGGAGCCTGATTACGGAGACACTGTACACACATGCATGTAAGTATGTGCACTTGTATGTGTTTTTAGTGTGGGAGTGATTTCAAACCAATGATTTCTCAAAAGTGCTATAACATATTTCACTCATCTGAGGATTTAATAATATATTATTAATTACTTAGTTGTCATATGTTAGTGTTTTGGCTGTCTAAACTGTAACCTTGTATAGGGTAGAACCTAAATCCTCTATATAGGAATTTTTAGCACAATCCTGTGCACTTAGACAAGCAGTTTTCAACTGGTGTGCTGCACGAATTTTTAAAACATGCAATACCTGATTATTTAGTCAGGCGCACTGACCTCTTTTCCCTTAGATTGTGTTACAGCCAACAACACAACAATAGCTTTCTGGTCTGAATGAATTAAAATTGTACCTTTTTTTGTCATTGGCAAAAAATAGATTTTCTAGTGTGCCGCAGAATTTCATTAATTAGTTTATGTGGGCCACGAGATGAAAAAGGTTGAAAATTGCTGACTTACACTATCAAGTAATTTTGTGGTTTGATAAAATTTTAGTAACATCTTATTAACCTCTTAAGCTAATCAGGTAAGATGTTATAGCTGTGTATTTAATCTTCAAGCCCTAGTACCAAATAAAGATCACTTATGAAATTAATAATGGAGCCACAAAACAAAAAATGCATTTTAAATTTTGAAATATTCAGGGAGGACTACTTCACAAAATTTTATCATCTTTTCAGCCTTAGTGGGTTCCTTTAGTCAGTCCTTTTACTAGTGAACATTTCTACCTTTAAGAATGCTTGAGAACCCTAACTTTTTCAGTAGAAGATAGGCATCATTGGAGCTTGCTTTTTGTTAAGGTTTCTGATAGGCGGCCCCCAGATCTACCTGCATCAGAGTCATCTAGAGTGCTTATTTAATTGCAGATTTTTCATGCCCTTTTTGCTGAACTTTTTCCTCATTTTGTTCTTTTACTAGATTGCTTTCTTCTATTTTTCATCATGTTTGAAATCCTTCCTGTTACTTAAAGGTATCTGGGCTGTCTGGTAATTAGTTGCAGATAGGGCAGTGTTAGTGTAGTGGTTTGGAACCTCGACCTTGGATATACACACCAACGTTGGAATCTCAGCTCTGTCACTTTTCCAAGATTACAAAGCTAGTCACTTAAAAATATTTCTGTGACTCAGTGTCTTTTCGAATAAAACAGGGATAACATAATTTACATATCTCATAGGGCTGTTAAATGTATTAAATGAATGAATATTTATAAATTTCTTACAATAGTGCTTGCACATAGAAAGCACTCAAACATTAGCTGCTGTTGTGACTTCTCCCTCCTTTTCACCTCTTAACATGTTAAGTTTTGTACTATGGTAACTTGTATGCTTATCTTCGCTCCTCCTGTTCAGGTTGCAAAGTCTTCGAGGTTAGGACCTAACTTACTAATTTTTATAGCTTTTCAAAAGATTTTGCGTAAGTGTTTGATAAATATTTACCATATAAAATCATAGGAAAATGGCAAAATTATTAGTACGATTGTTTTTCAGAGCTCATTTGCTTAATATAAATTATAATCTGAAGTATTAATACTCTCTGTATTATATTTCAGGAATTCTAATGAGTCATTGATTGACCAGCACCATTTTACCAGTTGGAATGAATTATCAGAAATGGGAATAGATTCAACATGTAACAGATGGCTCTTACACCTTGGTGATTACTTCTTCAGGCCAACACCTTTTTAATTCTGTAGGATTTTTGTCTCTTCATCTTTGAATTCCAGTTCCTATTGTTGGCAAATAAAATAAAAGGAGTTCATGTAGTTTTTGCTCAAGCTTGAGTCACCATGAGTAGTAGCTTAGGAAAAGAAAAAGACTCTAAAGAGAAAGATCCCAAAGTACCATCAGCCAAGGAAAGAGAAAAGGAGGCAAAAGCCTCTGGAGGTTTTGGGAAAGAAAGCAAAGAAAAAGAACCTAAGACCAAAGGGAAAGATGCCAAAGACGGAAAGAAGGACTCCAGTGCTGCCCAACCAGGGGTGGCTTTTTCAGTTGACAATACGATCAAACGGCCAAATCCAGCACCTGGAACTAGAAAAAAATCTAGCAATGCAGAGGTAATTAAAGAGCTCAACAAATGTCGGGAAGAGAACTCAATGCGTTTGGACTTATCCAAGAGGTCTATACACATATTACCATCATCAATCAAAGAGTTGACTCAATTAACAGAACTTTATTTATATAGCAACAAATTGCAGTCCCTCCCAGCAGAAGTGGGCTGCCTAGTAAATCTCATGACACTGGCTCTAAGTGAAAATTCACTTACCAGTTTGCCTGACTCTCTTGATAACTTGAAGAAGCTACGGATGCTTGATTTACGGCATAATAAACTGAGAGAAATTCCTTCAGTGGTGTATAGGCTAGATTCTCTCACCACTCTTTACCTTCGCTTTAACCGTATAACTACTGTGGAAAAGGACATCAAAAACCTGTCAAAACTCAGCATGCTTAGCATTCGAGAGAACAAAATCAAACAACTACCTGCTGAAATTGGTAAGAGGCCTTGGTTTACCATTATTATTTTTAGTATTTGTTATGCTACATAATTTAATTGAGTGCTTTTCCATATCAGAATTTATCTGATGACTTGCCTGAAACCAGCTGGTTTACTTTAATTATTCAGTTTTAGCCATACTAATAGTACATGGTTTGAGGTTTGAGGTCTTTCATAGACTTAAGAAAATGAGTTAGAATATAGATGTAATTTGGCCTTTTTCACCCAAACCTAGTCTGTTTTCATTTTCATTGAAGAAAAAGTGAGTTTGAAGCAGAAAAAAGATGTTTCCCTAATTAAGTTATTGCCACCTATTTTTAAAGTATTTACACATGTAATTTTACTACACCCATTAAGGCTATATTTTCCCATTTTCTGACTTTCCCTTCTTTACCTGAAAACTGTTTAAATTCACATCACTTTTCTACCAAGGTTACTACAAAAGATTCGCCTTACAGAGCCTTGTTAGAAAGCAATGTCGTAGAAAATTGAAGAGCTTTTTTTTCATTTTGATAGTACTCATGTTCATTAAAAACAGTCCATGAACACAGAAAGGTCAGAGAAGCAGACAAAAAGTCCGGTGTCCTAAATGCAACAATGTTAGCATCTTAGTAGATTTCAGTCCAGTTTTTGCATATAAAGCTAAATTGTACTGAAACGAAGGAATGCTTTTAGAAGAATGGCAGGAGGAGAAAAATAGGAAATGTTATTTGTAAACAGGCAGTACAAAGAAATTTATTGTCTTGATATTTTTAATTATGGAAAAAATTTAGAAACATTTAGAATATAATAAACCATCGACTTACCAATTTTGGGATATTGATGAAGGTTATTAGTGGGCCCTTTTTATAAATTTTAAAAAATTGACATAAAATTGATTTTGCAACTTTTTAAGGAGACTTTTTGTATGTAAGGCAAGTTTATTCTGAATAAAACAGGTGAATTAAATATTTTGTTGCTTTGAGCATTGGTCTTATAGTGGGTGATAAAGGAAACTTTCTCTTTTTAGGCTCAGATTTATAGAGATATGATATTCTGTAGGTATTTAAAAAATTTTATCTCGTTTTGAAAAAGATCTGGTTTAAGTTTTAGGTATGTTTGACTCTTAACTTTAAAGTCTTAATTTAATTTTGATTTATTTAAATGTACTTAGACAAATCATGATTTGTCAGATTTTCTCAAGCAGTGTATTGTGCTTATAAAGTATGACTCAGGAATTTGACTAGAAATGTTCCTTTCCACGTGTTTTGATAAGGAATGTGGTTGTTGAAAGACTTTTGATTTTATACCAGATTCAGTCAAAATTTGACCTGTGTGTACGGCTCTTTGTAGAAGACAGTTATAGGCTGTTGAAAAAAGAAATGCTGACTTTTTATATAGAAATAAATGTTATTTCCTATCATTGTTCTTCTTTTGTGTATGTAGTATGTATTCCATTCTAAAACTTTGGCTTTAATTCATTTGAAGTCTCTTTTTAAGTATTTTTTTTTCCCATAGCGATGTTATCAAATTACGTGGGAATTAAGAATGCACTTTTCCAGCAAGGAATTATTTCATGGGATTTTAAATTTACTTCTTCTGTTCTTGAGCAATAGATATTTAAGCATTTTTACTAAAAAGTCAATATATTTTTTAAATTGACAAATTTTATTTAATTAAATGATTGATATTTGTGGCTGCCTATTTTTGACTTTTATTTCTAAATTTGTAATTTAAAAAATAGCCATAGAATTTGGTTTTTAATGAGCAAGCACCCTGTCACCATTAGTGACATTATTAAAGTTTTAATGTTGTAACTTCTGTATTTCTATAAAACTACTAGCATCATAAATATTATTAATTTTTTCCAAGAAGGGCATCAGGTAGAAAGTAAACTGCTTTTAAACATAAAACTTAATATTTCATATAAGGAGTTAAGATTTATATGGTTTAACTTAGATGCATGGATTTGGGGCAAACATTGCAAAAGTTTGCATTATCTGTTTCCTTATAGGGAATGAGAAAATAAAGGCTCAGTAAAAATAGCATAATTGTAGTAATAAGAATAGCTGTTATTTTAGCATAATATGTCATATACCATACATGGTTCTGTACATGTATACTTTACATATATTATCTTATAAAATTGTTACAGTAATCCAAGGAAATGGGTACCTCTCGCATGCCCCGCCCCCCTTCCCCCCCCCATTGTACTGAAGAAGGAGCTGAAAATGTAGAGATTAGATAATTTACTGAAGGTGATGCAGCTGGGAAGTTAGTTGGCAGTAAGAATGCAAACCTAGGTCTCACTGTACTGCCCCCACTAGTCTAGAAAAGTGGGTCCCACTCCCATAAATTATGATGTAGTGGTTTGGTAGGTCCAGGGGATCTGTACTTCTAAAGAATAAGCTGAGTTAGTCTACACGTAGCTGCAGCTGAAAGCCATTGCATTAGTTCTTTCTTTTTTTCTTTTTTTTTTTTGAGGTGGGGAGGATGGAAGCAGCTTGAGATATAAATCATACACCATTCAGGTCACAGACTTAAAATGTACAGTCCAATGGTTTTTTAGCTTGTTCACAGAGCTGTACAACCATCACAAACAATTTTGGAACATTTTCATCACACCAAAAATCTGGTTTAGTAGTTACCCATTCCTATTTTCTCCCAACCCCATAGCCCCAGTCAAACAGTAATCTACTTTTCGTTTCTATAGATTTTACTTATTCTGGACATTTCATATCAGTGGAATCGTACAAAATATGGTCTTGGTGATCGCCTTCTTTCACTTAGTATAGTGTTTTCAAAATTTATCCAGGTTGTAGCATGTATCAGTTCTTCATTTCCTTTTATTGTTGAATATATTCCATAGCATGAATGTACCACATTTTATTTATCCATTCATTGTTTGTGTTGAACATTTGTGCTGTTTCCACTTTCTAGCTATTATGAATAAAATTACTATCAACATTTTTTGAACATTTTTGTACAAGTTTTTGTTTGGACATTTGTTTTCATTTCTCTTGGGTATGTACCTAGAAGTGGAATTATTGAGTCATATGGTAATTTTATGTTTAACGTTTTGAGGAACTACAAGACTGTTTTCCTAAGTGGCTTCACCATTTTACATTCCCAGCAGCAGTGTGTGAGGTCTCCAGTTTTTCTTAACATCCTTAACATCCTTGTTTTTTTGTCTTATTATAGCCATTCCATGAGTGCGGTTTTGATTGCAGTTCCCTTATGACTATAGACTTGTTTTAAAATCTTGAAAGTGATCTTTTATTGTAAAGAAGAGACAAAGTTATTTTCTGTGATGCAGATCTTCCTTTACTGCTTTTTAAAGAAAATGCATAAAGTCAACTTCTTTGATAATATTTTCAAAATAAGACCCAGACACAAAGATTAAGTAAAATGGAAATTTGACATTTTTAAAAGTGTTGTACACCTTTAATATAATTTGCTGAAACCCATAAGGGAATTTAGAATCCAAAATGTATGCAAATTATCGTTTTGTTTTATAAGTATGCCACTTTCAATTATGCCATCCAGTTTGTGTTTGGCAGTATACTTGAGGAATGTGAGAAATTAGAAGTTTTTGAAATATAGTGATTATTTAGTTTAAATAATATATTTGGAATTTAACCATTACACAAGGTTGTACTGTGCTGCTGCCTTATAGGGAAATTATATTAAAATTAGAACATCTGTTTTAACATTAGTGGCATCTTTATTAATGCCATGTGATTTGACACCATTGATAAATTTTCACATGGGTGAAAATTGGCAGAAAATAAATATAAAAGGATACTGAGCAGAGAATACATGTACACATATGAAGAGCCAGAGGTAAATATCAGAATAGCCAATAAAACTTGGCATTTGGTAATGTTCATTTATTTTTCTTCTTTTGTATAAGGCATGCAGATAGATGGAAATCTTAATTATTGCTTACTTTTATGGATCCATGTTCTGTTCTTCCTTTCCATACTTCCCTTCACCAGTTGTTTCCTTGAAAGAGACTCTTCACATATACCAAGAGAGTCAAGAAATCATGTTTTCAGAGGGAATACAGTAAATAACCGTCCCCTATCTCTCAAACTATCCTTTGAGTTTCATGTTAGAGATGTGCTTTTGTAAATTATTCTTCTTCTTTTTCCTGCCTGGATGGATAGATTGAGGTTCATCAGGTACTTACCGTATTTTTCAGACTATAAGACTCCCCTGCCCCCCCCCTAATTTGGGAGGAAAATGGGGGTATGTCTTATAGTCCAAATGTGGCTTACCTGAGTTCTGTTTACATTTACATTGGTGAAATATTATGTTATTTATGTTACTAATATTTTACCACTTTTTTTTTTTTAACATTTTTATTTTTAGAGAGAGGGGAAGGGAAGGAGACAGGGAGAGAAACAGCAATGTATGATTGCCTCTCACGTGGCCCTCACTGGGGACCTGGCCTACAACCCAGGCATGTGCCCTGACTGGGAATTGAACTGGGACCTTTGGTTCCCAGCCCACGCTCAATCCACTGAGCTACACCAGCCAGGGTTATTTTACCACATTTTTTGCTTCAAAAATTTTTTTCCTGTTTTCCTACTCTAAAACCTAGGTGTGTCTTATGGTCTGGTGCGTCTTATAGTCTGAAAAATACGGTAGTTTGAATAATTAATCAATTTAGTTCAGGGAAATTATGGACAAGGAAGTTTTAAAGAATTTCTAGGAAGGAAATGGTTACTCCTTAAGATCAGAAATAAACTTTATCTCTGTCTCTTACTAATATTCCTACAGTTTATTTTCTTTAATTGAATTATGACCTATTTCAGGATTTCTTTTTCTTTAACGTTTCCCCCTAATATATTATTCTTTCTAAAACAGCTAAGTTAGAGGGGTTTTTAAAAAAATCTACTCTTTCTACATTGTATGTTCAGTAAAATGCTACATCATTTATTTAGTGTAACAATTTCATGTGAATTTGTCAGAATAACCCTTTTTGCTTAGGAGAATAATCTAGTGTGTTAAAAGCATATGCTTTTTGAGAACTCATCATTTTATGTATTTGAAAAACAATCCACAGCATTCAGGTACATGAGAAAGTAGAATCAATAAATTTTTTTTACACATTTGATTCAGTAACATTTGTTGAAATAAAAATTTCCTACTGTACCTTGGTGTTACATTTTATAAGTCAAGTTAGATATACAATCAATATATAATAAATATATAAATATATCTATACAAAAATACAAAGAACAAAATCAAATTTTTTAAAAGTTGCAGGATCGCAGAGATTTTCTTATACCCAATTTTCTAATTTTCTATGAATTATAGTAGAGAATAAATAATAGATTTTCAATAAATGTGGCTTGAAGTGAATTTAATGAAGCCTAGCACTATTACCCATTTTTCAGTATTAACTCAAATTGTAACCCTAGTCCCTAAAATATTTGAAATTCTCCCAGAACTTCCAGGTGTGATACAGTTGCTTTCATGATCCAGGCAACATTACTTAATTATCTCATTTGAGTATTTTGTACAAGTGTTAATGAATAACTTAGTTTGGCAAGAAAAATAAACCAGGAAAGGGAATTCAAAGTTGTTAATAACTCCTTTTGACTGGGCTTTAGTATGAAACCTTAGAGACCTAGAAATAAACTGTTAATTTTGTTTGTTGTTGTCAAATTATCAGGTCTTTCATTAAACAACAAAAACCTGGAAAAATTATTATTGCTAGAGGAGGAAGGAGGAAAACAGAGAAAATACCACTTGAGCTATCCAAGAAGGATTTGGTAGGATACCATTGACTTCTGGTTCTGCTGAGGTGTGAGGAAGAGGGCAATCATTGTACTTGAATGACTGCATTCAAACCAATCAAAGGAGTGTAGGCATTGTTGTCCATGTTGCTAAGTTGCAGAAGCAATTGCTTAGAAGAGCTACTGAAGCCTTCTTTGCAGGGAAAGGGAGAATTAAGCCCTATAAGACAAATTTAAATAATGTATAGATTGTGATCTAAGTCCCTAAATCCATTCAAGCTTATGTGATAGGTATTTCTAGCCCTTGTTGATTATGTAGTTTTACAAATAAATGTATTTTAGTAAGACCTGATGTGATTTTTTTAGAGAGCTAAACTCAATATTTAAAAAATATTCCTGTAAGTTCAAGAACAAGAGTTATTTTTAAAATATAAACATCCTTAAAAAGAATCAAATGATAATATGGGAAGGCCACAATTTATGAAACAAACCAACCTAAATTATATATTACTTAGCAATATTTGAGTGCCTACTGGATACATTTTAATAGGACCTTTTTGTATGTTGCTAGTCTTAATTAAAATTTTGTGAAGGATTTTTGCATCTATATTCATCATGGATATTGATGTGTAATTTTCTTTTTGTGTGTGTGGTTTGCTACTAGGGTAATGCTAGCTTCATATCATAGAATGAGTTGGAGAGTGTTCTTTTATGTTCTGGAAGAGTTTGTGTAGAATTGTGTAGTATTATTCCCTCAAACGTTTAGAAGAATTATCAGTAATCTGGGACTAGGGTTTACTTTGTAGGAAGGGTTTTAATTAGTAATTTAATTCAGTTAATAAGAGTTATTTTTTGAGTTTTCTGTTTCTTCTCAATTGAATTTTGATAGAATCTGTCAAAGATTTATTTTATATAATTGTTGAATATTTTGGCGTTAAGTTCAAAATAGTTCTTTATTGTTCTCTTATTATTTGTAATACATGTACTCATGTCCCTCTTTCATTCTTGATAGTAGTAATTTGGGTCTTCTCTCTGCTTGATCAGTCCCGGCTGGAAATGTATCCATTTTGTTGTTCTTTTCAAAAAACTGCTTTTGGTGTTTTTTTCCCCTAATTATCTGTGTTTTTTTGTTTTCTGCTTTTTTAAATAATTTGGTCCTTAAGTTTTAATATGCTTTTCTTTGTTTACTTTTTTCAATTATCAGATTGATTTCAAACCTTTCTTTTCATTATACAGTTGATCCTTGAACAAAATAGGTTTGATGAACTGCTTGAGTCCATTTACACGTGGATTTTTTTCAGTAAATGGACAGTAGGCCCTTTGTATTGTGGGTTTTGCATTCAGGGATTCAACCAACTGCCGATGGAAAGCAGTATTTTCCATCCAACTTTGGGAATCATGGATGCGGAGGACCACCTATGCATTGTTCTGTGCCATTTTATGTAAGTGACTTTATATAAGTGACCTGTGGAGGTACTGGAACCAACACCCATGGATGCCGAGGGATGACTATAGTTAAGTTTTTGGAAAGTCAAAAGTTCTGCCTGGATTTTTGACTGCATGGGGGTTGGTGTCCCTTACCCCCACGTTGTTCAAGGGCTGGTCAATCATTCATATAAGCATTTACAGCTATAAATCTTTGCCCAAGCACTATTTTCACAGCAGCGCACAAATTTTGATATGTTGTATTTTCATTGTTGTTCAGTTGAAAAAATTTTCTAAATATCTCTTATTTCCTCTCACCGTGGATTATTTAGAATTGTTCAATTTCCAAGTATTTGAGAGATAGTTTCAGATATTTCTTGTTATCGATTTATAAAATACAGTCTGTCTTGCTAAATGTTCTATTTGCAGTTGGCAAAATGTGCATTATGCTGCTGTTTTTGGAACAGGGTCAAGTAGGAGGATAATGTTATTCATTTCCTCTATACCCCTATTGATTTTTCTGTCAATTAATGAGAAATGAGTGTTGAACTATTCCAGTATAATAGTTTGTCTTTTTCCTTTTGCTGCTATTATTTTTTATTTTGGAACTTTGTTATTAGTTGTGTATATAATTAGAATTTTTTTTTTATGAGGCAACATTTTATTATAAAATGTCTGTCTTTACCTCTGGTAATATTCTTGGGAATATTTTTCTAAATTCTATTTTATTTGATGTTAATTATTGCTATTTCAGTTTCCTTGTTGATTGGTGCTTACATTGTATATCCTATTTCCATTTTTTTTTTTTTTTTTAGTAATGGTTTCTTGTAGACAGCATATAATTAGGTGTGGTGTGTTTTTATCCTGTCTTGACAGTTTTTGCCTTAATTGGAGGGTTTATAACATTTACATTTAATATAGTTACTATATTAATGTGATTGGGTTAAAATCTACCATTTGGCTATTTATTTTCTGGCTATTCATATTTATTTTATTTATGTGCCATTTGTTACTTAGTCCTTTTTTCCTTTATTTCTTGCTTCCTTTCGGATTTTTTGGTAAATTCCATTTATCTCCACTGTTGGCTTATTAGTTATACATCTTTGTTATTCTTTTTTTAGTGTCTGCTCTGGGATTTGCAGTATATATCATAACCTAACACAGTCTATATTCAAGTAATATACAACTTTACATATATCCTAAGAACCTTACAGTAAGACACTTCTATTTCTTCCATTCTTTGTGCACTTACTGTCATTCATTTTTACTCCTTCATATTTATAAATCCCATAGTGATATGTGGCCATTGTTTTTGCTTTAAACTGTATCTTTTTTAAGGTTTTTATTTTGAACAAATTTTAGACCTACAGACATTTGCAAAAACAGAGGGTTCGCACATAGCCTTTACCCAGTTTCCCCTAATAGTAACATCCTACGTAATTGTACAGTGATCAAAACCAAGAAATTAACATTGGTACAGTCCTATTAACTGAACTACAAATTTTATTCTGTTTTCACCAATTTTTCCACTAATGTAATTTTTCTGTTTCAGAATCCCCCATTACATTTAATAGTCATGTGTCTATAGTCTCCTCTAACCTCTGACAATCGGAACTACTAAATGTCTTTCCTTTTCTTTTATGACATTGGTACTTTTGAAGAGTACTGCTTAGTGAAATGTAATATATCACTAATTTTTTTGCTTGTATGGTGTTTTCTCATGACTAGTTTGAGGTTGTGCATTAATATTTTGCTCACTAATTTTACCATTCATTAGTGGATCTTCCCTTAAACAATTACTACTGTATTTGACCTTTTTATTTCCCTTTTCTTTGCATTTATTAATTGAAATTCATATATAAGGAAGAACTGTCCCTTCTCCATTTATTTATACAATTACTTAATGACATAATTCTGGACTCATTGTATTCTGTGGGTTACAATTCAATATTATTTTATCTTGTTTTTGCTCAAATTGTTCCAGTTTTGGTAATTATGAACTCTTTTACATTGGTTCCTGTGCCTTTTGATGTCATCATTCTTTCAGTTATCGTTTGAAGAGATTAAAAAGTGTGAAAAAGATCTTTACTATTTACCCATGTGTTTACCACTTCAAGTACTTTTCATTCTTTGTGTAGCTCTGAATTTCTATCTGATATTTTCCTTTTGCCCAAAAAACTTTCTTTAATATATATTGTAGTGTAGGTCTTCTCATAATGAATTCTGTAGGCTTTTGTTTGTCTGAAAGCCTTTATTTTGTTTGGACTTCTAACAGCTATTTTTCTGGTATTGAATTCCAGTTTGATAGCTTTTCTTTTCAATATTTTAAAGGTATGTCTCCTATTTTGGTTTGTTTTGGCTTGCCTAGTTTCTGACAAGAATTTTGTTGTTATCTTTGTTTCTGTGTTTGTAAAGTCTTTTTTTCCTCTGTATATCCTTAATATTTTTTTCTTTGTGCCTGGTGCTTGGTTTTCAGAAGTTTGTTTACAAAGTGCCTGTATTTGGTTTTCTTTATGTTTCTTCTGCTTGGAGTTTGTGAGCTTCTTGGATCTGTGGGTTTATGGTTTTTATCACAGGTGGAAAGATTTTGGCCCTGACTGGGTGTGACTCAGTTGATTGGGTGTTATCCAGCAAAGTAAAAGGTCTTGGGTTCAATTCCTGGTCAGGGCACATGCCTGGGTTGCAGGTTCAGTCCCCAGTTGGGGCGTGCAGCTTATCCATGTCTCTCTCTCTTTCTTCCTCCCTTCACCTCTCTCTAAAAATAAAATTTTTTAAAAAGGTGAAAAGATTTTGTACTTTATTTCTTGAGATTTTTTCCCTTTTGGCCCTTTCATTGCTTTTCTGTCCTCTCTCTAGATCTCTACGTATTGTGCATCATATATTATATTGTCTTTTAGGTCATCAGTGTTCTGTTTATTTTTTGTTGTGTATTTTAGATTGTTTCTACTGAAATTTTTTTATTGCTACGTATCATTTTTTCAGTGTCTAAATCTATTGTGAATCCCATGCAATGAAATTTTAATTTTAGATAATGTACTTTTAACCTGCATATATTGCATTTGGGTTTTTTTTTTTTCTTTCTTGAACATATGGAGCTTTTTCAATATCTTCTACTTCCATCATCTCTTTTATTTCTGTATAGCTTATGGAATGATTTTTCTCCTGGCTGTGGGTTATATTTGCCTGTTTCTTTGCATGCTTGATAATTTTTAATTGGATGTCCATCATTATAATTCTTATATTTTTGGGTCTTAGATTTTGTTGTATTCTTTCAAATAGTGCTGAACTTTGTTCTGGCATAATGTTAAGTTACTTGGAGTCAGTGGTTTCAGAGTAGGCTGTCATCTAGATCTAACATAGCCACACTATTAAAGTGGTATCTTTCTGAGGAATTTCCTTGATGGCACTGTATATTATGAGGTCTTTTCTTTCTGCCTGGTAGGAACTCAGACTATTCCTAGCCTCTGGGACTGCTCGGAATTTTATGGGCTACTGCTTGTTTTTGCTGGTTCTTTGCTTATCATTGGTAATTTCTTTTTACATATATGCAGATCAGTACTGAGGCAAAGACTGAAAGGAATTTTTCTGCAGATTGCACAGATCTATTTGTATGTCTCTTATCTCTCAAATTCTGCTTAAAATATTCTGACACTTGCTGGGCCCTTTGTAAACTCACATCTTTTGCCGCTACTTGGTAAGACTGTCGGCCTTTGTTTGGTATTCCTCCCCTGCTATTAATGGCCTGGATCATGCCAGACAATTATGTGGGACAATTATAATGCTCATATAGTTTCTTTCCTTCATATCCAGGATCACAGCCATGTATGGCTGTTGTCTGCTCTCTGCCACTTTCTTATATACAGCAGTCTGTCCCTTATCCACAGTTTCACTTTCCTGGTTTCAGTTACGTGCAGTCAGAAAATATTAAATGGAATATTCCAGAAATAAGTAATTTATAAGTTTTAAATTGCACACTTTTCTGAGTAGTGTGGTGAAATTTCATGCCTTCCTACTTTGTCCCACCCAGAACGTCAAACATTTCTTTCTCCAGTGTATTATACTACCTGCCCCTTAGTCACTTAGTAGCCGTCTTGGTTATTGGATAAACTAACGTAGTATTGCAGTGCTTATAGTCAGGTACCCTCATTTTACTTAATAATGGCCCCAAACTTCAAGACTAGTGTTGCTGGCAATTTGGATATGCCAAAGTGAAGCTGTAAAGCGTTTCCTTTAAGTAAACAGTGAGTGTAGCATAGTGAGATATTTTGAGAAATACCATATTTACATAACTGTTACTACAGTATATTATAATTGTTCTATTTTACTATAAGTTATTGTTGTTAATTTCTTACTGTGCCTAATTTATAAATTAAACTTTATCATAGCTATGCATGCACAGGGAAAAACAGTGTATGTAGGGTTCTATACAGTCTGGTTTCAGGCATCCACTGGGGGTCTTGGAACACATCCCTTGCTGATTATTAGGAGGGACAACTGTATTTTGTCCATTTACTAGTTGTATTGTGGCAAGAAATAGAAGTCAGTCTAGAAACTTTTTTTCCCCAGATTTTATTTGTTTATTTTTAGAGAGAGGGAAAGGAGGCAGAAAGAAAGGGAGAGAAATACTGCTGTGAGAGAGAAACATTGAGTGGTTGCCTCCTGCATGCACCCTGACCAGACAGAACCCACAACCCAGGCTTGTGCCCTGATGGGAATTGAACCAGCAACTTTTCGCTTTGTGGGTGATGCCAAACCACTGAGCCACACTGGGCAGGCAATCTAGTAACTCTTGATTGTATAGTATAAACAGATGATACTGTAATGACTAGGGATTCTGTTATTGACCTCTAAAAAAAGTATGAGATGTGCCCTAGCCAGGTGGCACGGTTGGTTGGAACATCGCCCAATATACCAGAAGGTTGTGGGTTTCATCCATGGTCAGGGCACATACCTAGGTTGTGGGTTCGATCCCTGGTTGGTTGGGGCACATACAGGAAGCAACTGATTGGTTTTTCGCTCTTACATCTGTGTGTGTGTGTGTGTGTGTGTCTCTCTCTCTTCCCTTTCCTCTCTCTCTATAATCAATTGAAAAAATACCCATGGGTGAGGATTAAATAAATTAACAAATAAATAAAAAATGTTAAATTTTATTCTGGTAAGTAACTAAATTACTGTTGAGTCACTTTGATCCTGTAGAGTCTTGGACTTAGTTCTTAGGGTGGTTCTATTTGGTTATGTCTTTAAACTCAGGGCAAATTCCAGTTTTGAGATGTGGTCTTTACTCCTGTGCTGTGGTCACTTTAGGACTTTGTTATCTGATCCTTCTAACTTGGCAGGACCGAAATTCTAAAATCTTACCCACGGCTCATGGCTGCTGTCAGATTTTCTGCTTGGCTCTTTTAACCTTCTAGCTGTCATTTTCCACCTGGACCCTTTCAGTTTTTTCTCCTATAGGTGTATTTTTGGAGCCAGTCAAGAATTTGAGGGCTTTTTATATCTAGATTTTGGGACTTCATTCTTTGTAGCTTCCTCCTTTTCAGGGCATCCAACCTTGAATTCTAGTTACTGTTGTAACTCTGGACCTTGTCCTCCGGCTTCTCAGGACAACAGGACACTGGCTTTCTACTTGAGATTTATTTTCCACAGGCAAATTTATAACTTCATGGTAAAAGCCTTACAGATGTGGATTTCATCCAGTGTGATTCCTATGTTAGTTATCTACTGTTGTGCAACAAATTACTGTAAAAAATAACTCTTAAAACAATGTTCATTTTCAGATTCTGTGGTTCTTATTTGGGCACACCTTAACTAGATCTTCTCATTCAGGGTTTCTCACAAGGTCTCTCAGTCAAGGTGATAGCCTGGCCTGGGATGTCATCTGAAGGCTTGTCTCAGAAAGGATTCACATCCAAGCTCATTTGGTTGTTGTCAGGATTCAGATCTTAACAGGTTGTTGGACTAAGGGCTTCAATTTCTCACTGGCTGTTGGCTGGAGACTGTGCTCAGTACTTTGCCTTATTGGTCTTTTCCAACATGGCAGCTTGCTACTTTAAAGGGTTAGCTAGCAAGTAACCTGCTCACAGATGTAGCATCTCATCACCTTTGCAATATTCCGTTCATTAGAAGGAAGTCACTGAGTTCAGATTACTCTCAAGGAAAGGGTAATTATACAATGTGTACAGTTACATATATGAGGCATAATCATTGGGGCCATCTCAGAAATCTGCCCAGCACAGTTCTCTTTTGGCAAGACTTGAATTCCCTCCAGTTTCTACCTGCTTTTGGTCTCTCTGCATGCTTTTATAGTGTGTTTTTTAAAAATAATTTATCTAGAGTTTCAATAATTTATCCAGGCCTCCACCATTACCATTAGCCAAAGCCCAATACTTGACTCTTTGCAGATACTAACCTCAACTCCCTCTTTAGAACAAAAATGTTCTATCAAGATCATGTTTTCTTCACACCTGCATATTTTATTTTTTTTCCTAATTAACCATTAGATATTTTACCTGGATGTCTCCCTGGTATCTCCAGTTCAGTGTGATTAAAATATAACTTCTCACTAAAAACTCTTCTTTTCACATTCCATTTGTCTTTCTAATTGCATCATTTCTCTGTCAATAAGGTTCAAGATCTTAGAGGATTTTTTTTTTCTTTTGTTCTAGTTGTAGTCAACGTGTGGCCTACTCACCAGACAAGTGTGGAACCACCAGTTTTTTGTTACCAGCTTGCCACAAGTTAAGAACAAAAAATAGAAGTTTGCATTTTACAAAATATTGACTTGCAACAAATTGGGGAAAAAACAAAAAACTGAAGGCCCACAAAGCTGGGCCTTCATTATATATAATTTAAGAATCACTGTTCTGTTGCATTCCAATTGCTTTTCCACTTCTCCTGGTGGCTACTGTAAGTGGGTCTGTTCATCCCACTGCTGTTGATTTTGCTGTAGTCCTTCATATTATTTCGTGTGGGCTAACTGCAGTAGCTTGCTAACAGACTCTGCTTTCTAATTCTACCTTCTCCAGTCTGTCCATTCAAATCTGTGAGAAAATAGTCTTTTCAGAACGGTATTCTGATTACCATGCTATGTTGAAACCCTTTAAATTGTGCTTTCTTACCTGATCAAAAAGGTCCAGATTCCTTAGTTTGATATTTAAGACCCTAAGTTCCTTCCTTCCCTTCCCTTTTCCCTCTCCTGCCCTGTGTTTCAGTTCAAATATGCTCAGTTTCTCCTCTCAATATGCTTATTCCCAACTTCCCTTTCCTTCTTTGTTTTGTTTACAGCAATTACTAATTTTTGTCCTTTTATTTCCTTATTTTCTGATTCCCCACTCCCTGCACACTAGAATGTAAGCTTCATGAGAATAGAGTTTGTTTTCTTAACTGCTTAATCTCCAGTAGGTACACAATCTGTTTTTCTCGAATGAAGAAGTGAATGAAATGATCACCTTAGGGAATTTTGACCACTGATGACCTTGAAGATCCAAAAGAATGGCACTTTAATGGTGAAATTTCATAAAGAGAGCCCTCTCCAGCCTCTCTCAAATTACGTATAGTCTATTTCTAATTTTAAGTTTTATAAGAATAACTATTTAGTGTATTGTAGTCTCTTTGTATCTTTAGTGCCTGGTAAAGAGACCATGCATGTAAGAATTTTTGCTGAATTAATGCTCAGTTTATCTTCTGTTATAGGGACACAGCATATGCAAATATTTGTATAATGTTCCTTTGTTACTAGTTTTGTCACTTATTTAATCACGTATCCATTAAGCTTCTATATTGAACAAGCCATATGTAAAATATTTTTAGCATACTAAAAGTCAAAGATTGTTGTAAAATAATATGGGAAACTCAGAAAAGTGCCAAATAATCCTCAGGAATTTGGTATTTAAGAATTTTAATTACCTGAAGTCTCCAGAAGGAGGAAAAAACACTTTTTTTCCCACCTAAAGTTGCCGTTCTGTTGTTTCATGAATGTTAGTTTTATATCCCAATTATCTGACTTCTGGATATCAGGGGCCCTGTATGTATCCCACTGCTTTTTGCACGTGGAATATTGCTTTTCTGTATTAAAAAATGAATATGACTGTAATATTTTAGTGTAACCTGGGAGACTATATTGCTTGTAAAAACAGCAGGAAGAATTCCAACATGAGTCTAGTCAGTGTTGTCACTTTTGAGAAGTGATGTGTCCATCCTCCTTCATAGCTTGATGTAGGGTAATGTCATGCATGAAAAGCCTTGGATAGAGACTGCAGTCTTTGTGTCCTCTAAAGCCAGGACAAAAGGAAAGTAAAGTTTTCAAAATGGAATTAGTTAAGACTTTAGAGAACATCCATAGAGAAAAAACACAGTATTTTACTAAAATATGTTGAGTACTCTGCATCTAATACAAATTTTAAAAATACCTTTTTTTCTGTTTGTTTGCCATGGTTGGATTAAGCCAGACCCAAAAGTAGGGACTTAGGTCCAAGACTGTTTTCTTTCTTTCTTTTTTAAATTTTTTTATTGATATGTTATAAGTGTACAACTCAAGATTATTTTCAGACTGTGTAATCAGTATCCAAATTTAAAAAAAATTGAACAGCAAGACCACCCAGGAAACACTTTTTTCAGTCACTGTTCCCAGCAAGGGTAACCTATCATATAATATATGTATGTTTTTGTGTCCAACTTCTTCCACTTGGCATTATTCTTCGTATTGGTGTGTGTGTGTGTGTGTGTGTGTGTATGTGTGTGTATATATATATATATATATATATATATATATATATGTAGTCAGAGATCATTCATTGTCACTGCATAATATTTTACAGTGCGGATATGTCACAGTTTATCCATTCTGCTGTTTGATAGTTCTAAACTTGGGGCTAATGAAAATAGTGCTACTATGTTACTGTAATATAAGACTTTAGTTAAACATAAGGACTCATTTCTTTTGAATACATACCTAGCAAGGACTTGTGGAGCCCATGATTTTTTTTTTTTTTTTTTTTTGCGCCTCCTGTTTTCCTCATACTATTTCTTTTTCTTGGAATATCTTTGTAGTTCCTGATTATCTTTTAAAGTCTAGTTTTCACCAATCAACCTAGTTAGAATCTCACTTCTCTATTTACTCATCATTTTGCATACATGTCTATACCTCCTACTTTGTTTATAACATTCTGCTTTTTATTATACTTTACAGTAGATCTTATTTTACTAAGAATAGATTCTAAATTGTTTTTTGTTTTTGGTAGCAAACATTAACACATTGTTATTGCTTTTCCATAAAGCTATCTTATATCCTGTAAAACTATACTTTAAAAGTATAGCTACCACCGCTAAATACCTGTTAGAATGGCTAAAATCCAAAACATCAACAACACCAAATGCTGGTGCTAACTCATTTGTTACTGGTGAGAATGCAAATTAATACAGCCACTTAGAAAGACCGTTGGAAATTTCTTACAAAGCTAGACATAGTCTTACTATACAATCCATCAATCATGCTCCTAATTATTTACTCAAAAGAGTTAAAAGCTTATGTATATAAAAAAAAACTGCATACAAAATGTTTTTAGCTGTTTTATTTATAATTGCTAAAAATTGGAAGCAACCAAGATGTCCTTCAATAAATTAATGGATGAACAAATGTGATACCCATACAATGGAGCGCTGTTCAATGATAGAAAGAAATGAACTATCAAGCCACAGAAAGACATGGAGGAACCTCAAATGCACATTGCTAAATGGAAGCAGCCAATTTGAAAAAGCTATGTGCTATGTGATTCCAACTATATAACATTCTAGAAAAGGAAAAAGGAAAAAGATCCATCATTTCCAGGAGCTCTGGGAAAGGGAAAGAAGGATAAATAAGTGAAGCACAGGGATTTTTTTAGGGGAGTGAAACTATTCTGTATGATTCTGTAATGATGGATACATGCTAGTAATGCATTTATTAAAGCCTATAGGCCTGGACAGCACAAAGGATGAATACTAATGTAAAACATGGACTTTTAGTTAATAATATTAATGTATTAATGTTTATCAGCTGTAACAAATGTACTATATAGTGCAAGATGTTAAGAATAGGGGAAACTGTGTGGGGAAAGGGGTGTATGAGAACTCTACTTTCTGTGCAGTTTCTCTGTAAACATAAAACTGCTCCAAAAATAATAATTAAAAAAAACCCGTTCTTATTATCTTCATCACAACCTCCTCAAGTCACAGCTGAAGTCCTTACCTTAGTCTACAAGACCCTCAGTGAATTTGACTTTTGGCTACTTCATCTCCTACCACTTTCTTCCTTACTCATTATTCCAGCTGCATTCACCTTCTTTTGTGTTTTGAACTACTCTCTTGCCTCAGAGACTTAGTGCTTTCTATTCACTCAGCCTGGAACACCCTCCCCATAGATGGTCGCATTGCTTCCTCCCTCTCCCATTATTCAGATCTGTTCTCAAGTGCTGCTTTATCAGGGTCACTTGTTTATTTGTTATCAATATCTCTACTTTCTCCTTTCCTCATCACACTCTTAGCCTGCATTATTTTCTTTTATAGCTCTTAATACTTCTTCACCTTGATCATCTATTTTGTATTTTTCCTTATTAAAATAAGTTTTATGAAGACAGGAGTTTTGTCTCTTTCTTACCCTATTGTATTCTCAGTCCCTAGAATAGTGTCTAGCACATGGTAAGTGTTTAATAAACATTTGTAGAATGGATAAATGAATGAAGTCAGTGTTCTCTCTGTAGGCAAATCTATGTAGGGAGTCAAATTTAAAGTCAAAAGATTGCTTAGTAAATATGGAACATACATGAGTCATAAGATGCATGTTAATGGCTGATGTCATCCATATGATAGATGGCATGATGCATTCATTTTCACTAAAACAAATAGGAAACTTCTGTTTATGGGTCAGAGAATGTTCTTCCATGGAGTGTAAGAGAGACTGCTAGTGTTACCTCTTAAATCTCCCTCTTTCCCCTTTGAATTAAAAAAATGTACAAAAACAATTAAAAATCACAAAATACAAATGTGTAAAATAGAATATAAAGACCACATTTAAACCCAGTCAGTGACAAGTCACTATTAACATCTTGTTTATTATCCTTTAGAACCATCATAGATAGACTTTTAATTTTTGTATTATTCAGATCATATATGGTGAAACAAATGTTTAAAGGTACTATATAATTGGACAGAGTATAAAAATAGTAAATAGTGTGAATGTATTCCATGAACTGTTTAAAGATTTAATATCCTGTCCCTTGCAAATTGTAACATAAGGCTCTTTCCCTGGCACAGTATTGTCTAGTGCAGAATTTATTGTATGTTCAGAATTTTCAAATGTTTCTGATTATTTGATTCAAAAAGAGGAGCTGGGGCAGTTATGAGTGTTACTCCAAAGAGAGAGATCCTTTTTTTTATAGTCTATTTTTTATTTTATATATTTTTCGTTATCATTTATTATCCCTAAACCCTCTTCCACCTCCACTCCCCCCCCCCACCCCCTGCAATCACCACACTGTTGTCCAGGTCCATGAGTCCCACCCCGAGAGATCTTAAATTCTTTGTATTTTCAAAACCACACTAAAAATGTTTTGTTAATTGCATTTGGTAGGAAATTCTGGATTAGTTTGGAGAATATTTTAGATTTTCATGGAAAATTTTTATAAAGATAAACTACCCTGAAGTTTATTAGGTCTTTTTTTATTGGACAGAAGAAAATTGAAAGTTCTTAAGAGAAAATGTTCTTCATGAATCTCTTAAAATTTATGCATGGATTCTAGGGAAAATCTAAAATAATTTTCAAATATAACTCAATAATATATATATAATTTAGTTTTGAGTTTATTATATTTCATGCATTAATAGATCAAATTTACTTATTTTTGTGTGCTGGTGCTGATAAAAAAAATTTAAATCACAGTTTGAGTTTTAGCATTTTCAAAATCTGTAAGAATTTCTAGATTGTGAGAAAGAAGTATTAGTGTTATTAGATAACACTCTTCTTATGTGTTGGTATTCACATGATTTTCTTATTTGCAGAGAGTTATATTACTAGAGTATAACTTCCTGGAGAGAATATATGATTAAAATAAATAAATGTTATCATGTGGTGATTTACACAAATCAAAAGGGATTTTTTAAAAATCTTACTGATTTTAGAGAGAGGGGAAGGGAGGGAGGAAGCGAGAGAGAGAAAGATTGATCGATTGCCTCACGTAAGTGCCCTGACTAGGGACCAAATCCTTAACCTAGGCATGTACCCTGACTGGGAATCAAACCTGCTGCATTTTGGTTTGCAGGATGACACCCAACCAAATGAGCCAATCCAGCCAGGGCAAATCAAAGGGGATTTAGTGTAATTTGAGTATAGGTGATTACATTCTGCTTTTAAAAAACACTTAGGGTTTCGTTTTGTTTTTTAGTTTTAATACTAGATAATCTTAATGCAAGTTACTGTCCTAAGATGTTGCTAATTAATTTGTTTTTTGTGTTCAAAAGTGTCAAACTGGCATCCTGAATAGTGAAAAAGCCTACAGATATGTTTGGTAATAGTGTTTTGTTCTGTTTTAACCTAAGAATTATTGGGTTGGCCAAAAAATTTAGTTTTCCCAGTACAATGGTTCTAGTAGTGAATAAGTTGTCTTTAACTTCATATGAAATGATTTCGTTAGATTGTATTGTGACAGCTGTCATATCAGCATGCATTTAAAAAAAATCAAAATCGGTGAATTTTTGTGCAACCATTTTAAGATTGAAGATGGAAGAAAATAATGCAGCATTTTCGGCTATTATGCTTTATTATTTCAAGAAAGGTAAAAATGCAACTGAAATGCAAAATACAGATTTGTACAGTGTGTGGAAAAGATGCTGTGACTGATCGAATGTGTCAGAGGTGGTTTCCGAAGTTTCTTGGTACTATTGACATTATGGCCAGATAATTCTCTGCTGCGATGTTGTCTTACGCATTGGAAGATATTTAGCAGTGCCCCTGGCCTCTACCCACTAAGAGCTAATAGCGGGTGATAGCTGACATACCCAAAATACCCAAATCAGTAAAATTATTGGTGAAAATGAAAAATGTGTCTTTTATTTTACAGAAGAAACTAAATGGACTTTTTGGCTAACCTAATATGATTTGCATATATATTTCCCCTTTCTGTGGGTTGCTCTTCACTCTCTTGATGGTGTCATTTGACACACATAAGTTTTTAATTTTGATGAAATTCAGTTTCTCTATTTTCTCTTTTTGCCTGTGTTTATTTGTGGCTTAATAATGTATGCCACGCCCATTTTTTACACTTCTATGCATTTTATTTGCTCATCTTACTTTTTTAAGCTTTTATCTTAAAAAAAAACTTGAATGAACAAATATATCTGTTATAAATTATTAAGTGTTTCAAGTCAGAATAACATTAAGAATAACCTGTATTGTCAATACAGCCCTTTCAGCTGGAATGAAAAGGAGAAATATTCCTTATTTTCTGCCCTTTTGGAGTACTATTAAATTGAGAAACAGTTTCAATTTACATATTTACATAGCATCAGAAGATATGTCTATTTGAGAGCATATATATTTCGAAATAGAAAGTGACTCTGAAATTGAATTCAAAGCTGATATTTTGTTGAATTTTGTTAAATAATTAGCTCTTGGAATATACAAATGTAAATGTTTGTGGTTGAATTGGTTACTTAAAGTATGTATATATATATGTAATGTTGATTGGTAATCATTTACAGATAACATTTTAACCTTACGTCATTTTCTCTTTTTTTGAGGTATAATTGAGATACAGCATATTAGTTTCAGGTATAGAACATAATTCAGTATTTTTAAGATGCCATTTTCAAATAATGGTTCTAGATTTTGTGTTTGACTTTAGCTTTTTCAGAAAGAAAGTATAATTATGATACAAAAAATGAAATTTTTTCTTTCCGTGTTAATATATTCTTTAATAATTATTATTACATTTTTATGTTGGTTAATTCACAGGTGAATTATGTAACCTCATTACGCTGGATGTAGCTCACAATCAACTTGAACACCTTCCAAAGGAGATTGGAAACTGCACACAGATAACCAACCTGGACTTGCAGCACAATGAACTGCTAGACCTCCCAGATACTATAGGTATGGTGTGAGAGGAGAAAGAAGATATTGATGACTCATTTATAGCTATTTACACATTAAAAGACTATTTTTGATCCATTTTGATAATAAATATTAAAAGATTAAAATTCAACAATGTCAAAGTAGTAAAACTTCTAAAAGATAATATCTGAAAATCACTATTTCCATTTCCTAGAAAAGAAAATAATTAGGTTTTGGGAAATGAGCTAAACTGGATTATAAAGAAACTAGAATATTAAGTTATATATATATATATTCTACTATAGCTCTGTGCTTAAATTGCAGAATGGGTGCCTTTCTGTTTTTGCTGACTTCAGAATGTTATGTGCTATTGTATAGGGTGTGGTTCCTTCTTTACTAAAGTAGACTACACTGAAAATTAAAACCATTACTGTTTAGTTTTTAAAACGCAGCCAATATAGTTTAAAGTGTGTTCATCTGTAATACTGAGGGACTGCACAAAATGTCTTGAGGTTCAAAATGTGTTTCAGAGACTTCACCAAACTGCAAAACATTGAATTGCACTTACTGTGGTATGTTCTGCATTCACAGTCTTGTTAATTTTTCTGAATGCCCATAAATTTATATGAATAGTAAAGAGAATTTTGAAAAATTTGGACATCTTTTAGTTATTGATATACTAAAAGGTTACTATAATGTTTTTTTCAGAAAAAATTACACCTGTATTTAATTTATGTAATTTCAGTAATGAATATTCATGAAGTTCTGTTACTAAATCATATGAGACTTATGATGATACCTTTCTCCAGAAGGATTTTTGTTTCCATTTATCAGTACCTAAGGGACCCTTTAATTCATTTATGTTCTAAGGCATGAGATTTTCCTGATTCTCAAGGTAATTCAAAGGCAGGCTGCAGACTAATTTTTGGGCTGTTGTACTTCCAGTTCACCTTTAGTACTAAGGAGCAGCCCTGTAGGGCCCCAGCGGATATTGATTACTATATTTTGACTCTTGGCAGAAACACGCCCTAGCCTTTCAGTTGTATCTTCCAGTTAGGGAAGCACTTGCAGGATAAAATCGTCTGCAGTGTTTTTGCTTATTTCTGGGTTCCCAGCGGTTTCTGGCCTGGAAGTTGGTATTAACTTGTTAGCTCTCTGATTTTTGTTTTGGAACTATTTTTTGTTTTTGTTTTTTCAATGGGAGGGTTTGCTTGAATTACCTACCTAGTCTACTATTACTTGAAACAAAAGCAATTTTAAGGAATTTTTTGATAAGTTATAGTAGACTGTCTTAGGCTATATGACAACTATTTATTTACAGAAAAGCAATCTGAGACTTCTTTAGGATATAATAGCTAGTCATTAGATCCTGTGTCTTCCTGATTCTTGTGCCAGAGCTCTTTAAATCACATTGCTATTTGTAATGGCAACAAACTAAGTATTGTAATTAACTACTTGTAATTGGATTAGATTTATCTCCGAAAGACAAGATGGTCTACAACACAAAATGAATTTTTCTGTCAATATTCATAGTAAATATTTTACCAAATTTGCTATGTAAATAAGAGAATCAGATTTCTGGTTTACTAGGGACTGAACACAATTATTTCCTGTTTTTCTCTCTTTAAAGTCTATTGAAATGGCCAAGATGGACAAAGAGAATTGACCCTAGAAGAAAAAGAGTATAGAAAAGATACACATTGCATCTATAAAACGTGACCAGGTTCTTGGAAAAGAATATACTTCTTAGAATACCTTTGCCAAATGAAATTTAATGAAAATACTGTATAATATAAACACATCCAAAGGCCAAAAGAGTAATATGTATGATAAGTGGAAGAAGTCCCCTAGAATCCAGAACAAAAAGAAAAATACAAAATAAGTGAAAAAAAGTCATGGCAGACAGGACTAGAAGTTGTAGAAAGAGAATAGAGGTAATACAATAAAAGAAACAAATAAAATAAAATCTTATAGTATTTCCCTGAACTTTACAAAACCCAGGTAATAAGATTAAAATTGTTTACCAAAAGAAATATGGGAAAAGATACATTCTATTAGACTTCTTTTTTTTTTTTTTAAGATTTTTATTTTATTTTTAGACAGAGAATGGAGGGAGAAAGAGAGGAAGAGAAACATCAGTGTGTGGTTGCCTCTCATGTGGCCCCCACTGGGTCCCTAGCCTGCAACCCAGGCATGTGCCCTGACTGGGAATCGAACTGCGCTCAATCCACTGAGCTACAGCAGCCAGGGCTCTACTAGACTTCTTAAAAATTGAATTTACTTGTTTTGAATGAACAGTATATTCACATACAATGTTATAAAACCTCTGTCTAGTTTTAGTTTCAGGGTAATGCTAGCTACATATAATAAACTGGGAAGTGTTCCCTTCTCTTCAGATTTTGGAACAATTTGTTTAAAATGGGCCTTATTTCTTCCTTAATATTTGATACAATTCATCAGTGAAGCCACTTGGATCAAGATTTTTCTTTGTAGAAGTGTTTTTATTTTTTTCAGTTGCATTTTTACCTTTTTTTAAGTATTTTTTATTGATTATGCTATTACAGTTTTCCCAGTTTTTCCCCTCTATCCCCCTTCCACCTGGCCCCCCCAACCCTCCAGCATCCCCCGCCTTAGTTCATGTCCATGGGTTGTGCTTATAAGTTCTTTGAGTCCTCTGTTTCCTGTACCACTTTTGACCTCTCCTCGTCTATTTTATGCCTACTAATTATGCTTCTTCTTCCCTGTACCTTTTCCACCCTATTCCTCCCTTCCCCCTCCTCACTGAAATCCCTCTGCGTGATGTCTAGTTTCTCTCATTCTGCTCCTATTCTAGTTGTTTGCTTAGTTTTTGTTTTCATTGTTTTTCTTTTTTTAGGTTCATTTGTTGATAGTTGTGAGTTTGTTGTCATTTTACTGTTCATATTTTTTATCTTTTTCTTAGATAAATGCCTTTAATATTTCATATAATAATGGCTTGGTGATGATGAACTCCTTTAACTTGACCTTATCTGGGAAGCACTTTATCTGCCCTTCCATTTTAAATGAAAGTTTTGCTAGATAGAATAAACTTGGATGCAGGTCCTTGCCTTCCATGACTTCAAATACTTCTTTCTAGCCCCTTCTTGCCTGCAAGGTTTCTTTTGAGAAATCAGCTGATAGTCTTATGGGCACCCCTTTGTAGGTAACTCTTTCCTTTCCCTTGCTTCTTTTAGGATTTTCTCTTTGTCTTTAATCTTGGGTAACTTAATGATGATGTGCCTCGGCGTGTTCCTCTTTGGATCCCAGGAACTCCTGTAGAAATGTTTTGTAAAACAATTTTAATTTCCTCAATAGATATAAGGCTTTTTTAGTTATCACTTTTTTCCTTGAGCAAACTTGATTATTTGTATCTTTATGTATAGTAATTAAATAAATGTAGTGTATCGATAACATTAATTTAACTTGTCACATTTAATAGGTATAAGTTGTTTATAATAATCACCTATTATTTTAATATCTATAGAATCTATAGTAATACCTCTTCTTAGTCTCGATATTGATAACTTATATATTCTCTTTTTTCCCCAATCAGAAGTATATCAATTTTATCAATTGTATTGATTGTCTCAAAGTGTTATTGATTGTCTCTTGGCTTCTCTGATTCTTTTTCATTGATTTCCACTTTGACCTCTATTATTTTCTTTCATTGGCTTGCATTAAGTTTTATTCTTTTTCTAGTATCTTATGGGGGAAGCTTGAGGTCATTGATTTAAGACCTTTCTTCTCATATAGGCATTTAGTGCTATAAACTTTCCCCTATGTACTGCTTTAGTAGCATCCCACAAATTCTGAGATGATTGGTTTTCCTTTTTGTTTTGTTTAAAATACTTTCTGATTTACCTTGCTGTTTCTTTTGTGATCTGTGGTTTACTTAGAAGTGTGTTATTGCCCTGGCTTGGTGGCTCAGTTGGTTAGGGTGTCGTCCCATACGCCAAGGTTGTGGGTTTGATACCCGGTCAGGGCACATATAAGAATCAACCAATGAATGCATAAATAAGTAGAACAGCAAATTGGTGTTTCTTTTTTTTTTTTTTTTGAAGACAATACAAACAAACAAAAAAAGAGGTGTGCTATTTAGTTCCCAGTATCTCACAATTTTCCAGAGAACCTTTCTGCTACTGATTTCTGATTTAATTTCATTGTTGTTGAGAATGTACTTTGTGTGACTTGAATCATTTAAATTTATTGAGACTTAGTTTATGGCATAGTACATTGTCTATCTTAATTAGTATGCTATGTGCAACTGAATGTGCATTCTGCTTTTGTTGAATAGAGTGACATAGATGATGCATTTGGTGAATTCATTTTCTACCTGTCCTTTTTGTCTCTTTTTCTCCTAATTTTTGTTAGTTACATTGTCAGGACATGTCATGTTTTGCTTATTAATTTCTGCTTTTGTTTTAGTCTTAATGTTCATCAACACTTCTGTGGCCATAGTTGCCTCAGTCATCTCTTCATTGACTAAAGTCAGCCTTATAGTAGTTTTTTCAGAAATGGTTCATGAAAAGTAGTTTACTAGTTCTTGTATGTTTGTAACCTTTATACTTGAAGAACATTCTGGATGGATATAAAAATCTTTGGGTTCAGTTTCTTTTCCTTGAGCATCTTAGTAGAGCTAAGAGGTAGTTTTGTCTCCTATAATTTAATGTACAAGAGTATGAGGCCAGTCCAATTTTTTCCCTTTATAAGTGATTTAATCTTTTTGCTCCACCACCCAAAGGATTATTTCTTTATTTCTGAAGTTCAAGAACTCTAATATATTTCTCAGTGTTGATCTTTCAGGTTCCATTTCCCTGAGATATTCTGAGCAAATTCAACATACAGGTTTAATTTTTATTTCAGTATAGTTTTCTTGAATTACATATTTAGTTTGTATTGTATGTTCTATTGAAATATATGTCTGTAAGTTTGTTTATTTTGAACAACCAACTAAATTGGAGCAGCAAAGGAGAAAAGAATCTTACATAGTCTCACCGTGACCAGTTTTCAGTGGAATGTCACATCAAAGCACATTTTAAAAGCAACTTCTTTTATAAAAGTAAAGTCTTGCCCAGCATTAGAATGAAAAATAAAGATTGTTTACTGCAAATCAGACAGGGAAACCAACATTAAAGATGCTTGTTGAAATATTACAGTTTTCTTCTTATCCTTCTCATTGATGCCTAGTGACTGTGTATTTCTTAGGATATTATAGAAATGCTACTTTGCTACTTTGTTGTTCTCTGAGAGTATCAGGCAAGTTCTAGCCTAAGTGCCTTTGTATTTTTTGATTTCTCTGCTTAGAACTCTTTTCTCCTAAATGTCCACATAATTTCCTCTACTCTTTCAACAGACCTAATGGATATATAGGGCATAATCATCAGTCAGCTCTTCTCTTACTCTCAATTAGTCTAACAAATTTTATTATTTAATATTTTATGAAGGTTTTTTATTCCTGTCTTCTTAAATAACAATCAAAGGAGGATACAATTAAAGTACTAAAATGAATAGTCCTGGCAAACAGAGAAAGCACAGGTGGTAGTAGATGATAAAGTGTTCCAGTTAGTAGGACTAGGGTCCTTTGGATTCACTTTCTCTGACAAAGGGTAATGTCTCCATGTATCTTTTCTCTTGGTTTTCTTAATTTTACATTTGTTTCCTCAGAAGTTACTCTTCTTTTGTATTTTAAGTGTATGTATTAGTATGAAAACATTTTACTTTATTATTAATCTCTTGTAGTTAAGATGTTATATCAGAATAATACAAGTGCCTTACTTCTGGCACATTCTGCATGGTCAGATTACAAGTATGTATTGGAAATCCATGAGAACTGAAACATTTAACAGTACGAAAAAATTTAGTATTTCATTTTTTATATTCTTTGATAGTTGTCAGCAAATAGAATATTGCTGTTATTCCAAGTATAATAGCAAAATGAATAAGTAATGCTTACTGAAATTTTTTATGTCGTAGTCATTTACCACACAACATATTTATTAAAGTAATTATTTTACCTTTCTCCATCTCTCTGATTCCCACTACTTTGATTGTATAGCAGAAGGGTGAGATTTGGTGAGAAATTTGAATATTTGGGCTTTGGTCTGCTACAAATCTCAACAGTCTTAATTGACCTTTCAGATTATCCTCTCATTTATTGGAGGAGCACAATTCACCTAAAACAGTGGCAAATTAATTAGAACACAGTCGTCCCTCGCTATATCGTGGTTCACTTATTGCGACTTCACTGTATCGCGGGTTTTTAAAAAATATATATCTAATTCTATATTGCGGAGTTTTTGCTATATCGTGGGATTTTGTGGTATATAGGTATTTATGTAATATTTATGATTTTAATTATTTTTTCCTAATTAAAATATAAAAATATAAAAATGTTAATTCAAACATATTAAAAGAATATTAAATTGAAATAAAATACAGTATGTATTTCATCAGCGGATGAATACCATACTGTACACAATGGAAATGCAGTACTCCACTACTGCTTGTGCAAGTTTGCCAGCATGAGATTGTACATGGCACACTATTGGCTGATGGAATGGAAGGCGACCAACCACAGCACTGTGTTCTGTATCCTGGGCGCCGATTGGCTCAGTGATCGTAGCATTGGTCTGTTTGCTGTGCCACACTGTGCCCATACGTTCAGCATCTCTCCTTGTCCACTTCACGTTGACATCCGATCACTGCGCGTACTGTTGCTTGTGGTGTTGTGCTTTAGTGAAATTTTCGTAAAAGTTTAAATTTATTTCAAGCCCTACGATGCCACCCAAACGTTCTGCGCCTTCTAAGGCTTCTGGAAGTGAACCCAAGCGCCAAAGGAGTATGCTTACCATCAGAGAAAAGGTGGAACTTTTTGACATGTTAAAGAAAGGCAAAAGCTATGCGGCTGTAGGCCGCCATTACGGGATCAATGAATCTACTGTTTGCTACATAAAGAAAGAGAGAAGAATATTAGGTCTACGGCAACAATGACTTTTAACAAGACTGCAAGAGGGTGGTCACTTCCTGCAATAAGGCCATTGTGAGGATGGATTCTTCATTGGCCCTGTGGATAAATGACTGTAGGAAGAAGAATATCTCTCTGGATACCAACACCATCTGGACGAAGGCCAAGAAACTTTATGATAGTTTTGTGGAAAGCACAGACGTTCACAATGGTGACAAGGATGAAGACAAGGACGACGAAGCAGAAATAGGATTGTCTAGTGCTTCCCCCACCAGACCAACCCCATTCAGTGCCAGCAAGGGCTGGTTTGACAAATTTCAGAGACGCTTTGCACTCAAGAGTGTTTCTCTGCTTGGAGAAGCTGCCTCTGTGGATGTCCACTCACAACCGTTGACAGACGAAGACCTGACAGAGATGATGAAGTCAGCAAGTGAAGAAGACGATGAGGAACAAGACGAACTACGGGTTGGAGAAGAGGAGGAGGTTGGCCTAACACTCGATCATCTTGCAACCATGGTCAGAATGACCAAAGAACTTTAGCGAGTGGCTGAAGAATGGGACCCCCAGATGCTTTGTTCGTTGCACTTCATAAATACAATCGAGAGTGGCACATCAGTTTATAAAAACCTTCTCACTCAGAAGAAAAAGCAGTGCCAGCAATTCCCATAACTATGGTCATCACTCGGATGAAGAGATCAGTTATGCCTATGCCTTTAGTGGAATAGAAGTTATGGCCCAGGGCGAAGATACTGCATCACCTGATGAAGCAAGCGCCTGATGAAGTGGTGCCTTCAGAAGAGCTGTAATGCTCTTCTTGGCTGTGCAGTACATTCATCTCATTGTCATCACCTCCATCGCCATCAGTACTGCACAGCTACCTAATTCATGATCTTCATCGTTCAAGTTGTAGTATACTTCACTGGTGAGTACCCATGTAGAATTTTATATGTTGTTAAAATTACATAGGTTTAAGAGTGTAGAAAGTGTTTAAGAGCATATGAAGTGTTTATAAGAGTGTGGGAAAGTTTTATAGGAATGTGGGAAGGGTTTATAAAGCCTTAAAATACACACACACACACACACACACACACACACACACACACACAAATAAATATAACACTGCTACTTCGTGGATTTTCACCTATTGCGGAGGGTCTCTGGAACGTAACTCTTGCGATAGGTGAGGGATCATTGTACAGTTTTCCTGACACTTTTTTTCTTAGTCTGCTTCTTAAAAAGTGTAACTTAAAGTGAAAAACAAGCAAAAAACCAACACCTATCCTAGAGAGTTGGTGCTAGTCCTGCAGCAGCTACCCTACTCTCTTTTCTCTGGACTAAAGAAATTAGCTCTAAACTCACAGTTGAAAATCAGAACTTCTAACTACCATCTTACAATTACTTTTCCAAAGTTCACTTTCTTTCCTGACCTTTTCTTTCTTAAAAAAACGTACACTGACATGTTTTGCCTCTTTTCTTTATTTAACACGAACATCCTTAGTTATCTTTCCCTGGTAGCCATCACTGCCCTTTACTTCCAGGCTGAGCAGTGCCAGCCAGGATCGCTGACAGCTCATAGAATGAATGGAGATTGGGCAGCTAGATGCAGTTAAGTGAGAAAGTACTTAAGAACAGAGTTATAGTTTCTCTGATTTAATCATTAGTCTGCCCTGTGGAAGAATAAGAAGTATATTTTCTTTCATGTAAATATTTTCTAATTCAAGAATCAGTTATGAACTAAAGAATATATTAAGCTTCATTGTAAGTCTTTTGGTTTCAAACTATGAACCTGATAATCCTAAAGCCTTCTGAGATCTCTGGTGGTTTTATGAAATTGGGGTTGGGGAGGGCTGGGAAGGGTTATATCTGAAGTCGGAAAAAATATTTTACCTTCTGTTTCTTCTCAAAATGAGATAAAGAGAGAAATAAGCAACAAGACCTTGCCGTTCAAGGCTGGAGCACAGAACAATTCACAGGTCTTTTTGTTGCACTGGGTTCTGAAGAAATGTTAGGGTAATTATAGCTTTAGCAACAAGTAGAGTTTTAGTAGTTAGGTTTTAGGTAGTTACAGTGCAGCTTACATACAGCAACTTTTCTTTTTAGTATTGGCATTATTTTAGGTTTTGGGCATTTGTGAACTTTTGTATTGCTTGCTTTTCAGTTTTTTAGTTTAATGTTGAAAAATATACCTTTGATATTATTTTATTTTTGGAATTTTATGTCTTTTTTACTCAGTTTTTGCTACTTTGTTAAAATAAGTTTAAGGCTAATTAAGTTAGTCTTACTTGAAAGTTGTACTGAATTAACCTAGAGATGTTGATTATATTTGCTGAAATTGAAAGCATCTATTTTAATTCATAGTCATTTGATGTTGCCGTATTTTAAAAATCTGACAGCAAAGAAAGCAAGCTATCAAATTGGAGCACAGAACAATTTACAGTCCAAGTTAAACACTTAAAAGCTAAATGCCAGTGATTGGCAATGATGAGCCTACATTTATACACAGAAGCACAGCAACACTGATTTTACTTAGTTGCAAACTGCTCAACGTCAAAGCAGGCTATGGCTTGATTTCTAGGTTGCAGTTTAGATTGTGGTTAAAGCCACTCATTGAAAGAGGTTAGAGGTTGAAACCACTGCAGGGATGAATCACAGTTAATGCCAGACTTCTGATGTCAAGTTATTTTTATGTCATAGAGAGTTTTGATGTTTCATCCTTAATTTTTTTTTCACCTCTTTTATTTTTTCTTGACAGTAATGGATTTTGGCAAAATGTGGATGACTCTTTGAACGTGCCATGCTCTCAAGAAAGTGATAAAGCCTTTGCAAATGTGAATTTCTTCATCAGAGTAGCATGTTCTCATACATTACATTTTTTTAAAGTTCAGCCTCTTCTACCACACTCACAGGGAAAAAGAAAAAGTTTAGGAAAGTTGGAGGTACCAACTTGTTTAACCACGAAATTTGGTATAATGTTATATGGCATTTTTACCATTTTCATTTTGTAATTTTTAAATTCTAGAAACTTATTCTGATTTTAAAAGTGAGAAACTTTAAGAGTTATTTTCCTTTTGGGAGAGAAATTTCAGGAATCTGGTTCTACAATATTTACTGTGCTTTTGAGTTGATAAACATTTAGAATCTGGTTACCATACTTTCTTTGTTAACCAGAGGAAGCTTTTAGCTTTCAGCAAAAATAAAAACATGCTTAAAATAAAGTATTTGTATACTATTTTACTGTAAACAGTGATTGAATGAGGCATGTCAGTTGATGGAACAAAATTGTGGGGACTTTCTACTATTAATAAGCCCTTTTCTGTTCTGGCAGATTTCAGAGACTCCTTCCTTAATCAATGCTTCAGCCATTTTATTACCATGGAACAGCTTCCTTCCACAGGCAGAGCAGTGGCATGAAGGAGAGAGGGATCGGTCTTATCTACTTCCAGGTTTTCTCTTTCTTCCTTTTTATTTAAGGTTGCTTACCTCTTTTATCTTCAACTTCATACAGCAAATTAAAATGTGTTCAAAGATACTGAGATTCTTTATTGTCAGGCATTATCACTGCTAGAAGGAAAATTTCCACCTTTATGAGCCTTGCTGTAGCTAAAGTGGCCATGGGCATTGAATAGGCAAGTGATAAAATATTAATATCTTTCCTCCTTCCCCATTTTATTTTTATTATTTTTATTTTTTTAAAGTATATTTTATTATGCTATTACAGTTTTCCCCCTTTATCCCACCTCCGCTTTGTGCTGCCCAACCCTCCAAGCATCCCCCGCCTTAGTTCATGTCCATGGGTTGTACATATAAGTTCTTGGAGTCCTCTGTTTCCTATACCATTTTTTCTCTCTCCCCGTCTATTTTATGCCTACTAATTATGCTGCTGCTTCCCTGTACCTTTTCCACCCTATTCTTCCCTTCCCCCTCCTCACTGAAATCCCTCTGCGTGATGTCTAGTTTCTCTCATTCTGCTCCTATTCTAGTTGTTTGCTTAGTTTTTGTTTTCATTGTTTTTCTTTTTTTAGGTTCATTTGTTGATAGTTGTGAGTTTGTTGTCATTTTACTGTTCATAGTTTTTGATCTTTCAGTTTCTTAGATAAGTCCCTTTAACATTTTATATAATAAGGGCTTGGTGATGATGAACTCCTTTAACTTGACCTTATCTGCCATTCCATTCTAATGATATCTTTTCTGGATACAGCAATCTTGGATGCAGGTCCTTGCCTTCCATGACTTCAGATACTTCTTTCTAGCCCCTTCTTGCTTGCAAGGTTTCTTTTGAGAAATCAGCTGATAGTCTTATGGGCACCCCTTTGTAGGTAACTCTTTCTTTTCCCCTTGCTTCTTTTAGGATTTTCTCTTTGTCTTTAGTCTTGGGTAATTTAATGATGATGATGTGTTCCTCTGTGGGTCTACCTTCTTTTGGACTCTCTGGGCTTCCTGGACTTCCTAGAAGCCTGTTTCCTTCGCCAGATTGGGGAAGTTTTCCTTCATTACTTGTCCAAATAAGTTTTCAATTTCTTGCTCTTGTTTTTCTCCTTCTGGCACATCTGTAATTCGGATATTGGAATGTTTCAAGTTGTCCCAGAGGTTCCTAAGTCTCTTCATTTTTTTGAATTCTTGTTTCTTCATTCTGTTCTGGTTGGATGTTTATTTCTTCCTTTTGTTCCAACTTATTGCTTTGAGTCCTGGTTTCCTTCCTGTCACTGTTGGTTCCCTGAGTATTTTGCTTTATTTCATTTTGGGTATCTTTCATTTGTTCTTTCATTTTTTGACCAAGCTCAATCAGATCTATGAGGATTTTGATTACCAGGGCTTTAAATTCTCCATCAGATAGGTTGGCTACCTCCTTATCACTTAGCTCTCTTTCTGAAGTTTTGCTCTGTTCTTTTCATTTGGGTCCTATTTCTTTGTCTCGGTGCACCTGTTAAGTTATAAGGGGGCGGGGCCTTAGGTATTCACCTGGGCAGGGCAGCTCTCCTTGCTGCACTGCTGTGCTGCCTGTGTGGGAAGGGGCCAGAGGGGGAACAATGCAGCTCGCCTGTTTGTCTCTAGTGCGCTTTCCACTGGACTCTTGTGTGAGACTGGGAGTTTCTCCCACTGCGCAACCCCCGCCGTAGTCCACAGTCAGCTCTGAGTCTCAGTTTCCTGTTCAGCCAGCCTGCGCGCGTGATCTGCCGCCTCGCCACGATTTCTCTCCATCTGCCGCCTTACCCGCCTGGTTGGTCTGGTTGACTGTTTCTTTAATTCCTTGGTTGTTGGAGATCCATGCAGTTTCATTTTCCTGTAGTTCTGGTGGTTTATTGATTTTAGATTGATTCATTACAGAATTTCTTTTTAAAAATTAGAAACAAATGCCATCAAATTGGGAAATGATTAAAGAGATAATGGCACAAACATATTGTAAAATACAAAGATGAAATACAGTGAGGTTTATTTGCATTTACCATGACCTGTTATGTGTGCGGGGGGGGCATATAGAATGATACCATTTATATAAAACAAGTATACAAACAAACAAACCCCTGTGTTTATTATATGTGTAAATAAATACTTAGAGAAATGTGTGAATAGGTAGATGTTAGATTAGAAACCATGGTTATCTGGGGGAAGAGAGTAAGATGCATTCATATATTTTGTAATTTAAAAATCATTTGTTAGGGCAGAAAAAGGTAGAGATTTGGAATTAATTAATATTTTGTTTCTGGAAATGGGCTGCTCAGAAGTTGGGTATTCCAGAAAAAGTTACTGCAAATATTCATAGAAAAATTAATTTGTATTCAGGTAGACCAGACAAATCTGATATATGTTTTAAAATCATGTTTAGTAAAGTGTATGTTTTGTAGGCAAGCCATTTTATAAAATGAGAGTATGTAAAAAAAAAAAAGTTTTATGAGCCTTTCATATAACTCTAATTTTTTTAACCTTGTTCCTAATGGAAAGGAAGACAGATAGTGAAATGGTTTAGCTTCTATAATTATTAAAAAAGTATGAATGAATGTCTGCTTGCATACTTAGCACTAAAACAAATTCTGTGGGGAGATAGAAAATCAGTCTGATGGGGGAGGTAACTAATCTATGCAACAGCTAACAGCATAAGACCAAATATAATTAAATGCTAACTTACGGTGAAAATAATATGCTTCTGGAAGTGGAACTTATAGGGAGATCAATACTACCCTGATAGAATGGGCCAGGAAAAGCCTCATGGACAGATGTATTGGACTTAGTATGGGATAAAAAGTATGGTGCTCATGAGTTCCATGAGCACCACAGCGTGGACAGTCGGATGGAGGTGAGAAGATACATATTTTACTTCTGTGTCAAAGGGAACAAGCTAACTGGAAAAATGGTTACTTGTTAAGGAGCCAGCTGAGTTTGATTATCGCTCTGCCACTAACTAGTTGGCGACTTTGACAAGTCACTGCACAGAGCTCATGCTAGAGTCTATACTGATGACTCACAGATGGCTCTTATTGCTGCTTTTTGGGTGTCTTTCTCATCTCTTTATCTTTTTTTTTTAAATCAGGATGGCTCTCTAAAACTTCAAACCACCATGCTCTGTTTTTCTACAATTTAGCTCATATTTTCACTTTATAGAGAAGTGAGCCTCAACATGTAAAGTGTCTAAACATCTTACTTCTACATTAGTGAAAAACATCTCCATATTGTAAAATATTCATTCAAAAAAAGGATGGTAGAAAAATATCCCAGTTTTTAAAATTAAAATGTCTTTAGAATTAGGTGTTTTCTTTATTAAAAGGATTTTTTAAAATTATAAAACTATAGAAAATTAGAAAAAATATGGACAAGTTCAAAGAAAAATATTTTAGTCTTCTGTAATTGTACCATGCAGAGATACTATGAATTTCAATGTGTTTTCTTCCCATTCTTTTTGTATGCATATTTTTACATTGTTGAACTTATACAAAGTATACAATTTCCTTGTTTTTTTCACTTAATGTTATAACTTTATAACATCTTAAAAATTTTTGTAACATAATCTTAATAGGTACAGAATATATCGAAATATAACATACTCATAGAATAAAATTGTTTTGAACATCTGTTATGTATCAGATGTCATTTTGCTAAGTGTCTTATACACATTGCATTTAACCCTTAGATCAACCTTGTCAGATATTTGGCGTTATCCCCATTTGACTTTACAAATGAGGGAATAGAGTCAGTTAAGTAAGTTGCCCAGGGCACAGAGATAATATAAAGTCTTTTTGTTTTTCTATTATATCTGTGATGCCTCCAATTTAAACAATTACCCATCTGTTCTTGAACATACAGGTTGTTCCTATTTGTAGCCATTATAAATATGATTATAATTAATGTAGTAGTCATAAAGCAAATTATTTTCTGACAACCCAACTTTTAAGTAATATATGTATCATATTCAATGTCATAGTTCAGTGATAGCAATAGTAAATAGTATTAGATATTACCCTGATAGATACTATTAGACACTACCCTGATAGAATGGGCCAGGAAAAGCTTCATGGACAGACGTATTGGAAGTCATCTAGTCCTCTGGTTTATTTTATTTTTTTCTCCATAATTGACACATCTCACCAGAGTGTCATCAGAAAGGTACTAGTGAAAGCATCATTAGTTAATTTAGGGAACACTTTAAAGACAAACTAAGTTTTTGTCTTTGCTAAGTGGTAGTTTTTATTGTTGCTTTTGTATTTAGTTTCTGCCTGTTGGAATTTTACTTAATCAGAACCAGTGAACTCTTAACTCAGTGTCTAAACACCATTATAAGAAAGTAATGTAAATGAGCATAGCATGCTTCTGGAATAGTTCTAACGGCAGGAATGGAAATGGTTGCTAAGTGTTTCTGCACTATAGTTGGCTAGACTTATGATATAGAATTATCAGAGTATTTTCATTGTAAATCTTGCCTTGAAAATATAAAGGATAAAAATTAACTCTTTAGCCATTTTTTTAAAAGATTTTATTTATTTATTTATTTTTAGAGAGAGGGGAAGGGAGGGAGAGAAACATTGATGTGAGAGAGAAGCATCAATCAGATCAGTTGCTCCCTTGTATATGCCTTGACTGGAGACCGAACCCAGGCATGTGCTCTGACCAGGAATTGAACCAGTGACCTTTTGCTTTGTGGAATGACACCCAACCAACTGAGCCACACCAGTTGGCCCGTTTAGGCATTTGTTTATAACTCTAGTCCCCGATTTCTTCTCAGCAAGGGGAAAATAAGTAACTAGTTGAGGATTATGAGGCATAGTGTGTGCTTTTGAGGCTGAAGTTCTGCTACAGGCTGATCTTTTTTGTAAGTGTTGTAGTGAAGTTGCATGTAAGAGAGAAAGTTATTCATACAACAACTTTTTGTAACAGAGACAGAACAAAAAGAAAGAGAGGAAACTGAAAGACAGTCAAGCATTTGTCTCCAAAAAGTTGTGACAACCACTTCTGTTATTCCTAACACTGATGAAACGGTTTAATTTAAAACCAGAAACTCCATTTGATACTCAAACCCAGGCTATCTAATAATGTTATTGCAACAGTTGTAATTTGAAGTCAGAAATTAACCAGTCATGACCCCCCCCAAAAAAAAACAACCTAGTAAATTCTCATCACTGTTACCTTTCTTTCTTTCTTTTTTTTTTTTTTTTGGCTATAAAAATATACTTATTTTCTACCACATTTGTTTGGGAAATTAAATTTGATTTAAACCTTTTATACATGCAAATATCATTTGTTCATGCAGCTTACCTGTAGCTTGCCACAGATGCAGTCTTGGTAATAAAACTAGAAAATGCTTATTTTTCTACTCTGCTTTTTAATGTTTTCAATAGTGGCTAATTTGTGCTCAAGGCTGGTATCTACTTTGATAATAAGAGAGACTATAACTTTCACTTTTGTTTGTAATTAAAAAAATGATTTTGAGAAATTTTTTTACCACCAAGTCAGCTTTTCAGAAAAGTTTTGGAATGTTTATATATAAACTCATGGAAAATATTGAACCTTTCTTATCTCACAAAATAATTGTGCATTGCATATTTTAAATAATACCTTTAGGAATTTGAAAATTTTTAAAATTACATGCACATTTTTATATATAACCACTTGTTCCATGTTATATCATCATCACATAGCTACAAATGTGATAAGTATTATAAATTTAAAATATACACTCTTAATATTTAATTAGGCATTATCTAAAGGTTAGTTTGTTATTAAAGTATGCCAATACTTTCTATTAATTTATTTTTATAATTTATAGCTGTGTATTTCATTGTTTTCTCTGAGAAAGTGGACACAAAGTGTTTTCAATATTTAGGACAATTGATAAAGTATAATAATGTGTTGTTCCTTGATACTTGAAGTTAAGGATCTTGCCGAAATAGTGCTTCACAGTCATTCATAAATATCTGGTTGCTAGCCTAGGACAGTGAGTAGCTCATCATATTAAAATTTTTTTTGTGTGTGTGTTCACAGGAAACCTGTCAAGTTTAAGTCGTCTTGGTCTGAGATATAACAGACTGTCAGCAATACCCAGATCACTGGCAAAATGCAGTGCACTTGAAGAATTAAATTTAGAGAACAATAACATTTCTACTTTACCAGAGGTAAGAAGTAGAAACAAGCCTGCAAGATAACGAAGGGAAAACTAGTAAGTCTTTACAGCTGGGTAAATAATTTGTTGATTGAGATTACCTAAAAATGAGTATGCTCTGGATACATAGCCACCACTAAGGTAAAAATTTCAAAGAAGAAAGAATAGGTATGATTAAAGGAAAATACTAAATTATTTTTGTTGTTGTGGAGAAGGGAGAAACCGAGGTGGAAAATTATTGTACTACTTTCCCCTTCAGTACCACATAAATCTTTCTCATGTCATTTTGAGAACTGTCAATAAAAGCTATAAAAACATAAAGGAAAGGTTGTATGGCTAGTTTTAAAACTCGCTGCCCCACCCAGCTCAGTTATTAAAAAAAGGTACTGTAGAAAGGTGATAAATGAAAAGAAATGAACTACATAGAACATACGATTTATTAAGAAGATTAATATTAGCAACACTCCTGTGACCCAAGTTATTACTCTGCTTATACAATAATATTAAAGCCTATTTAGCATCTGTCGGCCACCAAAATCTGTCATCTTTTAAGCACATTAGTTTTAATTTGGATTTTCTTAGTTCTGTTAGAAAAAATATTTTCACTTATTCTCAGATTAATTGGGCAAGATGCAATAATTTTTAAAATTTCTTCTCAACTTTATCACTTTTTTATCCTTGCCTGCTTTTGCTACCTGCTATTTGAGTATACCCAGCAACTTGTATATTTGCTTATGGTTATTTAGCATAATATCTTACTGTAGTATTCTAACATAAAAGAATGGAATTGTGGACTTATCAATTGAGTGAGCTTTTGTAGTCTTTTTTTCTAGCAATTAAAAATGTCTAATATAAATGGCCCTATTATGTTTCAACTGTTGCTAGTTTTTCCATGGTGTTTGTGTATGTATATTTAAATTAAGAATAAAGGTGCTTTGGGTGAATGTATTTTAGATTTATGTTTTGATTTAGAAGGAACAGTTGAGTAGGTGAAGCTATAGGTTTTTAGCAGTTAGTTTATATAATAAATATATTCAGTGTTTTTGTTTCTTAGAGATACAGAAATAAAGCAGCACCTCTTAATTTGGCCCCTATTAATCTGAGTGTTTCGGGTTTCAGAAAGAAGCTTGGTCAGAGTACAAAAATGAGTTTCCCAGGATTGTAGTTGCTAGGCTAGACCAGTCTCTCTCATCTGTGGCAAAAGAAAACTGTTGTTAGCAGCAGTTTAAGTGGGATAAGGAATAGAGTCCACAGATTGTAGATAGAGCCCTGACAACTAGATTGTCTGGATTTTTGTGTTTCTGTGATAGTGGTAATTTAGAATGATGAAAATGGGTGAGGTTCTACTGCTTAATGTCATCATCCCCTTTTCTAAAAAGTGATTAATATCCACAATAAGACAAATAATACTCACATTAATTAGACCTTGTTGGGATGCTTTTAGGGATGATTTGTGAGCTTAAGTAAGATTGACCGCTTTTACAACTTTATTGTGCCTAAATATAAAGACTGGGTATATATCAAATTACACAGTGAGAAATTTAAAAGTTTATTTATATATTTAGTCTTACTGTCTGTGAAGGGAAACTGATAATTATTGGTTATAATATAACCTCTTAGGATACAGAGATGGTGGTAAGTACTTTCAGATACAATATTTTGTGAGAGAAGCTATTTTTGATCAAATTATAATGAGGACAGCTCTCTTTAGTCTGGCTGTGGAAGAAGGACTGTGTGCACATGAAAGTTTATGTGCGCATGTGCGTATGTGTTTAAACTGGCCTATTTTCAGGTGGAAAGCTATGGGGGAAACCCTTGATTGGCATTGTTCAAATATGGGAAAGCATTAAATCTTATTTAAATATAGTGTATATGCTTTGGAAGAGCATATTCCTAACTAAATATATTGAATTATTTATAATAAATACAGTACGGATGACAAAATCCATCAGATAGCACTTACTTTAGATATTCAAGCTGGGTTAGGCAAGAAAAATTAGGAAAGTGGTTTCTAGTTGGGGCTCATATTACTGAAATCAGAACTGACAGAATGACTATATACTTTTCTATTTGAAGACTACCTGAAAATGCACTAGTTTTAATGTAGACACATACACATAAGCAAAAGGAACTTAATAATGCTCAAGACTAGGAGTTCTGTATGTATTAACCCATTCAAATCTTCATTATAATTCTACTAATTATTGGGATATTCTTATCAAATAGGGAAATAAGACTTAAGAGAACTTATGTTTCTGGCTAAATTTGTTACCTTATATATTTTGGGGGAAATATGGTAAGAGGTATATTGATTACCTGATTAATTCACCAAAGGTCACAAAACTGGTAAGTGAAGCTCTAAGGTGGGCACCTAGATATGTCGAACTCTAAAGCAATAATAAACAACTCCGGAGCCTCGCAGTGCAATCTGAGAGTGGAAGGTTGGAGAGCTCCTCTCCTGTCGCCGCTTTTCAGACGTCACCAGTTATTAACATTTTCTAGTAGAAAAATGTCAGTTCAGTACAGTAAGCTGTAAGGATAATAACATTTTTGCCATGAAACTCAATAGAAAGCACCTTTATTTTCGGTGAAGTATGATACAGATATTTTTCCTGAATTTGCTGCCACGCAAAGCTTTCTCACCACTCTTATCTGTGCTCTTCCTTTTATCTGTGGACACCAGTAGACAAATGCTGAGTAACTTCTTAACGTTCAGTATGAAGAACAAGTTTCAGTTCACCATATAATTACACCTTTAATGAGATGGTTATTTCATTTCTTCCGCTGACCATGCAAATCAGATGACACCTCAGGTATTAAGTCTTCAATTTCCTCGTGGTGGTCAGCCAAAATCTGACCATTCTTTAAACACTCGTACACACGCACATTTCACACTGCTTGTTTTAATCCCTGCCTGGGCTTTTATTTCAGTCTACAGCGTTTTCTTCTACCTCTCTCAATATTTAATTATTTTTCATCCTTTAAAATTTAGCTCACTGTCAGCTTCCTTACTGCTGCTTTTCCAGTATTCCTCATCTTTTCTTTCAATTTAAATAGAGAAGGGACTTAAAATTTAAATACTTATTATATGCTAGATATTCTAAAACTATAAATATTTTATTTCTTTAAAATGTCTTTACTACAGTCTATGAAGTAAGGCATCATCAGTTACAAATGAATAAGCTAAGGTTCAGAGAAATAATTTGCCCAAAGTCACAAGCTACTAAAAGATAGAGTCAGGATTCAAAACTCTTTTATAGCTTATACTGGTGTTTCTTAAACATTAGTGAGTATACAAATCATCTGGGAATTTTAAGATTCATATTATGATTCTATAGGAGTGGGGCCTAAGACTCTGAGTTTCTAACAAGTTCCCAGAGGATGCTGATTTGCTCTTTTTTGAACCAGACTTTAAATAGCAAGAGCCTATTTCATATCATTTATTCTTGATTATATACAGTTATGTATTATTTTCTTTTTCTTATCTGTGTGATTTATTTATCTAAATAGGGTATAGTCTTAATAACAGAAATTCTTTTGTAATACTTAGACACCTAGCACTGTGGTTACATGATGGGAGGCCGAAGTAAAGGGATATGGGGTCATGTGCTTAATAAATACTTATTTGATAGGTGCATATTCCCTGAAAAATTTTACTATATGGAAAAGCAAGGTATTATATAATATCAGGAAGTATAATCATCTTCTGAATTTAATATTTGTAGAAGGTACCATTAAATTACTAAGTAACTGCTTACTCTGTGCCAGGCACTATGTTAATCTTAATAATAATTTAGAGGTAGTATTTAATGAAGACCTGGTAAGGGTTGGTCACACAGCCAGTGGCAGAACCAGGACTGTCTGGTCCCAAAGGTTCTGTTCTAGAGATGTCTCAGAGTGGCCATGCATGATAGACATACTTCTTTATGAAGTGTTTTAAATAAATTAAGCTAAATAATAAAAATTATACTTCATATGAGTAATTGAATTTCTTATTTCTTGTAAAATCTGAAAACTTGACTATATTGGTTCTATATTCCTTCAAGAAACAATTAGCCAGAGTTGAGTAATGACTATTATTCTCCAGGAGACATCACAGAAGTGCCCAACCAGTCTCTGTCATTTCTTACCTGCAGGGCCCGTTAAGGTGTTGATATTTGGGACTTCTGCTCTATACTCTACATAATAAGTCTGTTTATAGTTCTAATTCTTATGTTTATTTCATTTGTTACAGAGTCTTTTGTCAAGTCTCGTGAAACTGAATAGTTTAACCTTAGCTAGAAACTGCTTCCAGTTATATCCAGTAGGTGGTCCATCTCAGTTTTCCACCATCTATTCCCTCAACATGGAACACAATCGAATCAATAAAATTCCATTCGGTATATTCTCCAGAGCGAAAGTATTAAGTAAGCTGAACATGAAGGTAAGCCTCTGTTTGTATTAGGGGAAAAAAGCTGCTATTACTACTAGCACTTCTGCTAATATTTATGTTTTCTCTGTCAGTGTGGAGAACGGATATTTGCTTCTTGCTGATGGGGTCTAAACTAATAATAAGGATATTTCAGGGCAATTTGTATTAGGTAACAAATATCTTAGAACAGTGCAGACCCTTAGCAATTTGTCCTAAAGAAATAACTATGAATGTCCATAAGAGCATAGTTATAGAGATATTTATTATAGAGCTTTCTATTTAATTGGTACCAACTTATAATATTAATAGAGATTTTATTTTTTAGAAGTACTGCAGGTATACCTCATTTTATTGCACTTAGCTTCATTGTATTTCACAGATAATATATTTTTTTACAAGTTGGCTTGTGGCAACCCTGCATCAAGCAAGTTTCGGTGACATTTTTCCCACAGCATTTGCTCAGTTGGTGTCTCTGTGTCACATTTTGGTGATTCTCACTGTATTTCATACTTTTAAAGTATTATTACGTCTGTTATGATGTTACTGTTCAAATTGTTTGCAAGTGCCACACAGCACACTCATATGAGATGGTGATCTTAATGGATAAATGCGGCGTGTGTTTAACTGTTTCACCAACCTGTCATCCCCCATTTCTTTCCCACTCCTAGGCCTTCTTATTCCCTGAGATCTAACAATATTGAAATTAGGCCAGTTAATAACCCTACAGTGGCCTCTAAGTATTCAAGTGAAAGGAAGAGTTACATGTCTCTTACTTTAATGAAAAGCTAGAAATGATTAAACTTGGTGAGGAAGGCATGTTGAAAGCCAAGATAAGCCAAAAGCTAGGCCTTTTGTGCCAGTTAGCCGAGTCGTGACTACAAAGGACAAGTTCTTGAAGGAAATGAAAAGTGCCACTCCAGTGAACACATGAATGATAAGAAAACAGAACAGGCTTATTGCTGACGTGGAGAAACTTTCAGTGGTCTGGATCAAAAATCCAACCACTTACGACATTCCCTTAAGACAAATCCGAATCCAGAGCAAGACCCTAACTCTGCAGTGCTTTGAAGACTGAGAGAGGTAGAGAGGCTGGAGAAACCCTTTATGAAAGGAAGAGGCAATTGATGTGGCAAACTTCATCGTTGTCTGTCTTTAAGACACTGCCACAGCCACCCCACGCTTCAGTAACTGTCACCCTTACTCAGCAGCCATCAACATCTAGGCAAGACGCTCTGCCAGCAAAGAGACTATGACTTGCTGAAGACTCGAATTATGGTTAGCATTTTTTAACAATACAGTATTTTAAAATTAAGGCATGTACATTTTTTTAGGCAGTGCTATTACATACTTAATAGACTACAGTATAGTATAAACATAACTTTTATGTGCACTGGGAAACCAGAAAATTCATGTGACTTGCTTTATTGCCTTGTGTGCTTTATGTGGCGGTCTGGCACCAAAACCTGCAGTCTCGCTCAGGTATGCCTGTGTACCTTCAATGGAGTACTGTGAAGCCAGTAAAAATAATACCGTTGATTAGAAGAGTATTAAATACCAGTTGAAGCATTCTCAGTTTTTTAAGTAGAAAAAAATTACAGCATGTAAGACTTACTTTCCACGCACAGTTTTTAAAAGCTGTTTTTAATGTACTTAATTATATATTAAATATCTGTAGATTTTTATGCAAATATAAAACCAATGTTAATCAAAATACAATATTTATCTTTGAATATCAGAATTATTTATGGGTATTTTTAGCTTCTTTTTGCTTATTTATATTCTCTACAGTGAATGTGTTTTATGTTTATGATCAGGAAAAAACAAGTTTATTAGCAAAGGAAGAAAGAAGCAGGAAATGATTTGCTTAGTGATTTAATTTGTAGTGAGCAAACTTTAGGGCCAGAAGTGAAAGTAAATTGGCCACATAGCTAATTCATGGCTGATGCAGGAATTCAGGAAACCTGTATTTCCTGCTTCCAGGTGTAGTGTTCTTTCTGTATTATAATACATCCTTTTGTCTTTGATGAACTATTTCGACATAATTGTGGTTCTTTAAACTGCCGTCTAAATGTACAGTGATTCTTGATTCTGTCTATACTTCATAAATATATGTATCTTTTATGATAGTTCTTTGGAAATATATAATAAATGAACTAATAGAAATTCAAGATAATCTTATAATCTTAAACACGTATAAATAAAACTTGTTAATCATTCCGGTTAAATGAGATTTAGTAGTGGTAATGGTATTAATGTGATGTTCATTTTGTGATAAGAGGTTTAGATCACAGCAGTCCAGGTAGATATTCATTAATTTTTACATTTGGTTATACATTTTTATTAATATGATATTAATGTAATATGTTAGCTTGGGAAGGCTGGCTGTTTTCAGTAAAGTAATAAAACTTTGCATGGAGCTTTGTCTTAATTTTTCTTCAAAATTCTAACAAATGTTTAACAAAACTTTTTCTTGAAAGAAGTCAGTTGGAGCCTGACATTTCCTCCTCATATAAGCACCAGTAGTAAGTTTTTTAAATGAAAATGTTTTATCATACTTGTAGCTATCAATAGTTTGGGCATAGATAGATAGTAAGTTTAAATGTTATATAATAAGTAGATAGTAAGTTAAAATACTATAATGAAAGAAAAACTTGTTTTTTAAAGATTTTGTTTATTTATTTTTAGAGAGATTGGAAGGGAGGGAGAATGAGAGAGAGAGAGAGAGGAAACATTGAAGTGTGAGAGATACATGACCAGTTGCCCTTGCATGCTCCCAACAGGGGCCTGACTGGGAATGGAACTGCGGCCTTTCAGTTCACTGGCCAGCGTTTAATCCACTGAGCCACAGCAGGCAGGGCAGAACTTGTTTTTTTTCAAAGATTTTATTTATTTATTTTTAGAGAGAGGAGAAGAGAGGGAGAAAGAACAGTGTGTGGTTGCCTCTCACATGGCCCTCACTGGGGACCTGGCCCGCAACCCAGGCATGTGCCCCGACTGGGAATTGAACCGGGACCCTCTGGTTCCCAGCCCGCGTTCAATCCACTGAGCTACACCAGCCGAGCCAGAACTTGGTTTTTAAATGGATATTTGCTCCTTGGGATTTGTCTTATGGATGATTTTGTGTAAAATAAGACAGGTAACCAATGTACATTGCAAAAAATTATTAAAAATACAGATGAACAAAAAAGACATAAGGTAATACCACCAACGAGAGAGGTAGCATCACTGTTAATACATTGGCATATATCACTGATGCCCAGTTGGGATAGTGGTACTGATGGTCTCCTATCGATACCAATACCCCTGTGATAAGAGTAGTTATTGATGAAAATGTGTTTTATAAATGAATGTGAGGAAGCAAAAAATATATATAGTGAATCATTGGAATATATTTCACTTTATTTCTGTGTATAGCTATATCTAATTTTTAAACAAAATTAGACTCACACTGTTTTGTCACCTGTTTTTATTATTCAGTGATATGTTTTTATCATTTTATGGACTTAAAGTAAAATTGCAGGTGCTTAATTAATGTTTTAATGACTTAATTTTCTGTCTGATTAAGACAGTTCCCTCTCATACTTTATTGCTCAGCATCTCTAGAATTGCTGAGGTTGTCTGGTGTCCTTGTAGGCCGCAGTTAGGTGTTCATTCTTCCTTTGTGCTCATGAGCACCCACATTTTATTAAGTGATTTCAGCACATTATTGCAAAATGAGGGAAACATATTTATTACTGGGGCTTTTGAAAACTCAAGTGTTGGTTTCTATGGTATGTTTTTTCTATATACAGATAATCACATAGGGAACAAACTTTCAATTTACCCTCAAAATAAAAACGGAATTACTGTATGAGAAACTTTGGAAGCTTAGTGTTTTTGTCATTTTTTTGTTCTTTCTATATTTGTTATCAAAAAAAGGGGAAAGGTTTTCTGTTTAATTAAGCATTCTCTTTCCATCAGATGGTAATCATCGAACTCTGTTTTTGTGGTTATACTTCAGATGCATCTTTTTGTCTTTGCCAGGACAATCAATTGACATCACTTCCTCTGGATTTTGGAACTTGGACCAGTATGGTAGAATTGAATTTAGCCACTAATCAGCTCACAAAGATCCCAGAGGATGTGTCTGGTCTTGTGTCTCTTGAGGTGTGTATAAAAGAGCATTTATAACTCCTTAGGTCCTTCCACAGTTATCTCACTTACAAAGTTTCCAATTAAAATAAGCAATTTCTGTTTGAGTGAAAATAATAATTAGAAATGTTAGAGCTTCTCTCTTTTAAAATTTAATTTTAATTTTTTAAAATATATTTTATTGATTATGCTGCTACAGTTGTCCCAATTTTTCCCCCTTGGACCCCCCTCCACCCATTACCCCCATTTTTTCCAGTATTCACCCCCCTTTAGTTCATGTCCATAGGTTATGCATATAAGTTCTTTGGCTGCTCCATTTCCTATACTGTTCTTAACAGAGCCCTGACTATTTGTACTTAACCAGTTTATACTTTTTTTAAATTATTTTATTGTTGTTCAATTACAGTTGTCTGCATTTACCTTCCCCCCACCTCACCCCAGGCAAACCCACCTCCCTCCCTTGCTTCCCTCCCCCTCCCCCCTTGGTTTTGTCCATGTGTCCTTTATAGCAGTTCCTGAATACCCTTGTCCCCCTTCTCACCTTCCCCCTCCCTTCTGGTTACTGCCAGAATGTACTAAACTTCGATGTCTCTGGTTCTATTTTGTTTCTCTGGTTGTATTTTGCTTGCTTACCTCACAAACGTCTTGGCTGTGGCTGATCTGAGTTCCCCGGTAGCTGATCTGGCCTCGGTGCCTTTGCTCCTGAGTCCTCATACAAAACCTTTTAACATTTCATATAGTAGAGGCTGCATGATGATGTACTCCTTGAACTTGACCTTTTATCTGAGAAGCACTTTATCTGCCCTTCCATTCTAAATGAAAGTTTTGCTGGATAGATTATTCTTGGTTGTAGGCCCTTGCTTTTCATGATTTGAAATATCTCTCTCCAGCCCCTTCTTGCTTGGAAGGTCTCCTTTGAGAAATCCACTGACAGTCTTATGGGGTTTCCTTTGTAGGTAACTGTCTCCTTTTCTATTGCTGCTTGCAAGATTTTCTCCTTATTCTTAATCTTGGGTAATGTAATTATGATGTGCCTTGGTGTGTTCCTCTTTGGGTCCCACTTCTTTGGGGTTCTCTGTGCTTCTTGGATTTCCAGGAAGCCTGTTTCCTTTGCCAGATCTGGGAAGTTCTCCTTCATTATCTGTTCAAAAATACGTTCAATTTCTTGGTGTTCCTCTTGTCCTTCTGGCAGCCCTATGATCCGGATGTTGGGTCGTTTACAGATGTCTCTGAGGTTCCTGAGTCCCTCCTCATTTTTTTGAATTCTTGTTTCTTCCTTCTGGTCCACCCCCTTGGTTTGAGTCCCAGCTTCCTTTTTTTCCCTATTGGTTCCCTGTAAATCTTCCTTCATTATCTTTATTGTATTCTTCATTTGTTCAATTATTTGCATCCACCTTTCTTCCAGTTTTGTTAGCATTTTGATTACCAGCGTTTTAAACTGAGCATCTGATAGGTTGACTATGTCGTCATCCGTTAGTTGTAATTTGTTCTGATCTTTCATTTTGGCCATTTTCATTCATGGCCAAATGATGACTATGTCGTCATCCGTTAGTTGTAATTTGTTCTGATCTTTCATTTTGGCCATTTGTTCTGATCTTTCATTTTGGCCATTTCCATTTCATTTTATCTCAGTGCACTTGTCGGATCGCCGGTGCCGGCAACATGGGTCGCTTTTTGGGTGATGTTTCCTCTGGGGGCGGGGCCTGGGAGGAAGCAATGGTGACTGCCGATCACCGCCGGCTCCCGTCACCCCTCCGCTCCCCAGTTCCCCACTGCCTTTTCCGCCAGTCTCGGCTCTGCTGGCTCCCACTGGCCTCTCCGGAAATGCCGCCGGTTTGCGGGATTCACCCGTTGTTTGGGGTTGTGCCCTGTTCAGGTGCTCGCGGCATGAGTCCCTCCATGCATACTGCCTCTCACACTGCTCCTCTGCTTGGTTCTTTCCCGCTTACCGGCCTGGATGTTCGTCCTCTCCAACCTCCTGGGTGTCGGACTTCACTTCAGTTCGTTTCTGTCCTTTCTGGTTGTTTAATTTTTCGCTACTGCGTTCATTGTTTAGACACTCTGGATGTGCGGGTGGCGAGTGCGTCCACCTATGCCGCCATCTTGGCGGAAGTCCCCCAATTTATACTTTTTAACCCTTGCACCTTTTCCTTCATTCTTCCCCTACCCCCTCCCAGCTGATAACCCTCCAAATGATCTCTGTATATACAATTCTGTTATGTTCGCTTGTTTGCTTAGTTTGTTTTTTAGATTCAATTGCTGATAGTTGTAAGATTGTTGTCATTTTTATGTTCACAGCTTTGATCTTTTTCTTAAATAAGTCCTTTTAGCATTTTGTAATAATGGCTTGGTGATGAGAGCTCCTTTAGCTCACAGAGTAATCTAGGTCTTTGCTTTTCATCACTTTGATTACTTCTTGCCAGTCCCTCCCAGCCTGCAAAGTTTCTTTTGAGAAATCAGCTGACAATCTTATGGGAACTTCTGTAGGTAACTGTCTCCTTTTCTCTTGCTGCTTTTAAGATTCTTTAACCTCTGGCATTTTAATTATGATGTGTCTTGGTGTGGCCCTCTTTGGGTCCAACTTGTTTGGGACTCCCTGTGCTTCCTATACTTGTATGTCTCTTTCCTTCACCAGTTTAGGGAAGTTTTCTTTCATTATTTTTTGAAATAAGTTTTTAATTTCTTGCTCTCCCTCTTCTCCTTCTGGAACCCCTATGATTCAGATGTTGGTACATTTGGAGATGTCCCAGAGGCTCCTTAGTATATCCTTGATTTTTTTGAATTTTTTTTCTTGCTATTCTGATTGAATGCTTTCCCCCAACCCCCCTGCCTTATGTTCCAAATCATTGATTTGATTTTCAACTTCATCCCCTCCACTGTTGGTTTTCTATAGATTTTTCTTTTTTACACTTAACGTAACCTTCATTTCTGCATGAGCCTTTTTTATGCTGTTGAAGTACCCAGTGAGTTTTTCAAGCATCCCGACAACAAGTTTTTTGAAGTCTTCATCTGATAGGTTGCTTATCTCCATTTCATTTAGTTCTTCTGGGGTTTTGCTCTTTTCTTTCATTTGGGCTACATTTCTTTGTTGCCTCATTTTGGCAGCCTCCCTGTGTTTGTTTCTGTGTATTAGGTAGAACTGCTTCGATTCCCTGTCCTAGTAGTGTGGCCTATTGTAGAAAAGTGTACCTATAAGTTATGCGGGTCAGAGCCTTAATTAATTGCCAGGGCCTGGCAACCCATGTTACTGCTCTGTGGCTCTGTGTGGGAGAAGGTTTGGCGTGGGGACAGTGCTGCTGCCTGGCCTCTAAAGTTTTGCCTGGGAGAAAGCTGCCTCCCGGCACTTGCCCTGCTGCCAGTCACCTCAGCCTTTCCCTGTGTGCCACTGGTGTCCTTCCAGCTGTCGCCCTGGTGCCGAATCCCAGAGTGTGTGGGTCTGCTTAATTCCTGTCTGTTGTGGGCCCTTTAACAGGAGTATCCTGAGAATCCTGTAGTTTCTTCCTCTGCTCCAATCCCCACTATTCTTTTTCTTTAGATTTTATTTATTTCCTTTAACAGAGAGGAGAAAGGAGGAAGGAAGAGAGAGAAACAGCAATGTGCAAGGAAGATAACATTGATTGGCTGCCTCTTGCCCACCCCCAGCCAGGGACCTGGCCCACAACCCAAGCATATGCCCTGACTGGGAATCAAACTGGTGACCCTTAGGCCCACAGGCTGGCAGTCAGTCCACTGAACCACACCTGCCAAGACCCCCTACTGGTTTTCATAGCCAGAAGTTATGGGAACTTACCCTCTTGGCACTGGACCCCTGGACTGGTTAGTCTGGTCTGGGTCTGGGATCCCTTGCTGCTGAGGTATCCCTCCCAATTTTCATCCACCACACATGTATACGGGACTGCCCGCTCCCTGTCTCCATGCCCCTCTGAGTCTGTGCCTCTCCGCCACTCCGCCCTTCCGCCCCTCCTACCTGTCTGGATGAATGTGGCTTCTTTAAATCCTTGGTGGTTGGACTTCCACACAGCTCTATTTTGTGACAAATCTGGATGACATTTGTTTTGTAGGCTCATATAATTTTTGCTATAGTTGTGCTAGGTGAAGCTTGTTTACCTATGCCCCCATCTTGCTGGAAGTCTAGAGCTCTCTTAAATATACAACCCTATTAGGATGATGAGGTGTTGACTTAAGTCTGGGCTCAGTGCTTTTGAACTACTCTTACCCACTAAAAGTTAGTTTGAGTGCTATGAAGTATCTCAAACTAAATAAATAAAAAGTATCTAAAACTTACTGTTTTTTAGAACATATTTTTTCTAATTGTTTAAAAACTCTACACCAACTCTGTCTATTAGAATAATTATGGATTTCTCACGCTGGCATTCAGAACCCTTCATACAACTCTGGCCTACTTTTCCATCCTAATTACCCACCTACTCTTTTATTTAGTAAATAGGTTATTTTATTTATTGGAAATGTGTATATTTCTAGATCTGTACATTTAGTCTTACTGATTTCAATATCTAGAATACTCTCATCTCATTCCCTTTTTTTCCTCTTAAAATTCTTTTCCATAATTAAAGGTCCATCTTATTGTCACCTCCTTAGTCAAGTATGATTTTGCTTGCCTCTGAGTCCCTAGAACTTTTATTCTTTTGATGAGAAAGTTTACTAATGATAAATACTTTAAAATTTTTTTCTCTGGATCCCTATTTTCTAAAAGTCTAATTTCTTCTTGTATTTTTTTTATTCAGTAAGGTGAAATAGTATGGTATAATGGTTAAAAGCATGGGTTTTGAAGCCAAAAAAATATGAGACTCTTTACTTATGGATTTAACCTTCTCAAACTTCAGTTTCCTAGCTGTGAAATGGGGATAATATATAGTATTTTTCTTGTAAGGTTGTAGATTATGCATTTAGTATAGTGCCCTGCAATAGTAAACTCAATAAATGGTAACCGCTATTATTATTTTCTTGGTCTTATTGTATATGTTTATTTTACTTTGAGTAGTATAACTTTGAAAGAAATACGTTGGTAGAAAAAATTAGTCAGACCTTATATAGATCTTCCCATCTAGTGTTGTTTTCACTGTTCCCATCCCCAGTATTTTCTCCCTACATCCACATTGTAATTTCCATGAGCACGACGACTGTCTTCTTCAACCTTTGTTTTCCTCTTTGGTATGTTGTAGGATATCTTGCAGTGTAAATAAATATACCACAGATAACAACTGTGGTGGATTGGTATAGGCAGTTTAGAAGTCATTTGTTACCTCCATTAAATGATGGTTTGTATGGGATTTGAATGAATAACTGGTTTTCTGTTAGACATTTATAACTACTCAGCATCAAAACACCATTAACTATATGAACCTTAGTACAAATAGATAGTAATTGTATATATTTTTGTAAGTTAATAATTATATATATTTAATTTAGTTAAATTCTTTACTTTTGCTTATATTATCTATGACTTAAATAAAATCTATTTTATTTACAATAACTATGGTGATTTTTTAGAATAGTAAGTAAAGTGTTTTATGTGATATAATTGAATATTACCTTTAATATTCAATGTTTAGAAAAGTAGCATTGCTTAATAAATATTAAGCCAAACAATGGTAATAATAATTCCATTTTATGAGTTGCCAAACACTGTCAATAATTTCTACTTAGGTTCTAATATTATCAAACAATCTTCTAAAGAAGCTTCCTCATGGTCTTGGAAACCTTAGGAAGTTAAGAGAGCTGGATCTAGAGGAGAACAAATTGGAATCCTTACCAAATGAAATTGCTTATCTTAAGGATTTACAGGTAAAACATTATCCTGATGATTTTAAAGTTATATGATTAAAATTTGGGGGATTCATTCCAAATTGCACATTTTTCTTAAAAATTTGATCTAAGTTTTGGACTGGATAGATTTTCCTGTTAGAGCATTAGGACTGAGTTTTATGTTCATTTAACTTCTTTGCTTTTGTCTTCCTAACAAATGATATTTTTTGAAAGAAAAACTTACTTAGTGATTCTTGTCCTATCCATTCTAATTTCCCTGTTTATGTTGTTGGTTTAGTAGATGTATCATTTTAAATTTACATCAGTTGTTGGAAATATATATGTAACCATCTTTTATTATGTTGATCTTTTAGAAATTAGTCCTGACAAACAACCAGTTAACCACTCTTCCCAGAGGCATTGGTCACCTCACCAATCTCACACATCTAGGCCTCGGAGAGAACCTGCTCACTCATCTTCCTGAGGAAATTGGTATGAAGCCTTTGACTCTTAATAATTTGTTCTTTCTGTGTTCAAGTAGTATTTCAGATAATTATGACAAATCTGTTTTTTTTTTAAATCCACACCCAAGGATATGTTTTATTGATTTTAGAGAGAGAGGAAGGGGAAGGGAGGGAAGTGGCGGGGAGAGAGAGAAACATCGAGAGTGAGAGAGAAACATCTATTGGTTGTCTCCATTATGCGCCCTGACCGGGATTGAACCCACACCCCTTTTGTGTATGGGACAGCGTTCTAACCTGCTGAGCTACCCAGGCAGGGCTCTCCTGTGTTTGTCAGCTGAGGTTCCAGCAGGCTCAAGGTTTCTCTGCTATTCTATTCTGTTCTATCCTGTTCAGTTCTATCAAGCACTGGTGGTTGGAGGGTTGTTTGGTTGGTTTTGGTTAGGCGTCTTCATAGGGTTAATTTGTATTTGAGAATGTTTTTGCATATTTATATTTCTAATAGGTATAACTTTAATTTCAAAGAGCTATTTTATATTTTTTCCAAATTTAAAAAATTACACAGGCTTGCTTTAAATTAGTAATGTCTTATGTTAAAAGAATGTTTTTTATGAGATTTTAGGATTAATAATATTTGATGAATGTTAATATTTGAGAATACTTTGGAATTTTCTAAGTGTTTTCATATCCATTACTTCATATAATCAACTTAACCACCTTGAATTTGAGGCAGTGCAAGTTCTAATTCCATTTTATAAAGAGAGTTTAATTGATTAAGGCCACATTAGTTTTTCAATTAGTAATTTTATTAACTATAAATTATAAATTAACTATAAATTAGTAGTAGCAATGCTGTTCCATAGGCACTATAGATTGTTGACTAAGAATGGTTTTGAAGTGAAACAGACCATTCAAAATCTAGTTCTGTGGCTTTGGATAAGGTAGGGAGACCCTAGGTTTCAAGTTTCCTGTTTGTAAAATAAGGATGATAATAGTAACTTCTCATAGGGTTGCTCTGAATATTAAAAGAATATGAAATGTAAACAAATCCATTACTTGGTGGCCATTATTTTTATTACTCTTCTACATACCACTATAAAATAACATAAAGTTTGAAGTTTAAAAATTGACAACACATGAGGTAGCTTTCCACTTTTATTTCTAGTATATTTATTCAGCTGGCCTCATGCAGTTGCTTGAGACATTTGCCTAGAAAGTATGAGTATCCTAAGATAGTCTAGGAAAAATTTTTAAAAGATTATATAAATTGATTTTTGGCTTACTGCCAAGTATGTGGTAACTGTCTTAGTGAAAGATTTATACCAAGTAACTAAAATCTTTCCACGTGAGAAATGTATTAATAAGAGAGATTGTCACATTGTCTACAACAGAAAAATGATTATAGGCAATGACTGTACAACACACTTGCCTCTGGAGTTTCCAAAATAACTTTCCAAGCTTGAACACCAGTCATAGGAAGAGATTCTGATTTAATTGGTATGGAGTGTGACCTGGATATTAGAGTTTTCAAAATCTCCCCAGTTGATTCGAATATGCAGCAAAGTTTGAGATCCACGGTTGTAGAGAGTTTTAAAGTTAGAAGAAAAAAGTAAGAGGAAATGGATATTTCAGTGTATATAATGCCCAGAATAGCATCATGCCATTTTTTAGTAGTAACTAATTAAAAAATAATAATAATTTTTTAATAATAATAATTTGATTTTTTTAAACAGGTACACTGGAGAACCTAGAAGAACTGTATTTGAACGACAACCCCAACCTGCATAGCCTTCCCTTTGAGCTGGCTCTTTGCAGCAAGCTTTCAATCATGAGTATTGAGAACTGTCCACTCAGCCACCTTCCGCCTCAGATTGTTGCTGGGGGTCCTTCTTTCATCATTCAGTTCCTGAAGATGCAGGGTCCATATCGTGCCATGGTCTGATACGAATCTGCTGGTCCCACACACTGTTCAAAAGTAGACTGCCGTTAATGTTTCACATCTATATCTGTATCTATTTATGTAGATATTGATATATTTGGCAGATTTATAAAGACTGCATTATATGTTTCTGCTAATAGAGGAATCATAGCCATTTAGATTTTTTTTAATTCTGTACAAAAGGCTTATATAAGTTTTCTTTGCTGAACTTGTATGTTTTTCTGTTGTGTAATATGACACACCAGTTTGCTTAAAACATTTGTAAACAAATTATGAATTTATTAAATTTAAGGGGCAGAGGTAGTATAGTTATACTTTCTCTTAGCAAATATAATGGACAAACAATTTTGTTGCAACTTTTCTTAGGCATTTTCCCCTTACCAATTGTCAGACCTTTATAGTATTATAGGCCCTGAAGGTAGAATTTTTCTTTAACTTATTTTGAAATTTGAGATTTAAATTTTATATATTGTTTACAGTCAGAGTAAATCACTGGATTTTTGTTGTTGTTGTTTTGATTTGCTCTGTTTTAATCAGTCAGATCTAGAGTTTATATCATCTAAAGAATTTGCATCAGCTGATTCAGATATCAAAAGCTATTTGTTTTTTGAAACAACTGGCAAATTGAAGATACTGAAATTCTAGAATTCCTTTAATTGTGATTCTCAGATCAATTGTGAAGCGAACTATTTGACAGGAGTCTTCGGGGTGGGTGGGGGGAGGGCATTGAGACCTTTTCTAGTACAAATGTCTTTTCTTAAGTTTGGGGGAAATACAAAGGAAGTTTCATCCTTAAAAGTTGCAGGTCCACAAAATATAACCGAATAATTTGGCAAAAAATCACATAAACACACATTCTATATATGTATATACAATGCTATATAGATATGTATTTATTATTCCATAAACTACATTAGGTAACTTTAAGGATTTCTCCCTAGCCTTGTACAATGGAAATGAATGTTTTTCTTTGAACACTGCAATCTATGTATGTTTCAAGGTTATTTAACAGTGTCCTAGGGTTTTATATCTTGACTTGCCTTGTACATCTTTTCAGTTCTGGGATATCTGCCTCTAAGCACAATATCTTCACACTGTGCTGTATTGCTGCTGAACTAAATGCACTTTTCCCCACATGCGGGGCACTGGCTTCACACAATTCAGTTCAGTACCATTGATTTTAATTTCGTCTTTCCTTTCTTGGTAGTTGCTAATACACCTAATACACCTATGGAAAAGAGGCACATTGCATAGAAGCCATTGATAGTTCAGTGGGAGTTCTGTAAGATGTGCACGTGCTATTCGATGTGTTTTCTTTTGCTTTCCTGTTTTCAGGCTGGCAGTGTGGTCAATGGCTGCCCCTTATTCAGTACTCTGACTTTTGGTAGGGTCAGTCTCAGTCGATTTAATTTTTGAAGAGACTCACAGAGCAAGTGGCTTTCTAGATACCATCCTAAAAAATAGTCTCCATATCATGAATAACTATTATGTGTAATTACATGTTGCTGCTTAGATTTCTTTTTTTACTTTGTTTAGATGGGCATTGTGTCTTAAATAAAACCATTTTTGAATTAAGGCCATGATATAAAGACAGAAATTTTGAGTGTTGTTTTGCTTTTCCTGGTGCTCAAAATCAGGACTAAGTTTGAGTTGGAAACTGTATTTGTAATTGACAAATTGTTAAGGAACAACTAAGGAATTGAAGGCAGGTGAAGATACAAAACCCTAGAATGCTTGTATGTGCTGTAAAACTATTGTAGATATCACTGGATTTTACCAAGTAATATCCTTTCTTCCTTTTTTCCATCTACTGTGGCTTTTCTGTTAAAATTTTGTTTATAAATGGATTTGTTTATTACAGCTCTACCTGGAGCTTGTGTGTATGTGTGGTTTTTAAAAATCTCATATCCAAGTGTGCTCATGTATCGAGATGATGGAACTTGAATTTTGAAGGGAGTAACCTAATTTTTTTAAATGGTTATTGTTTCTTAAAAATGAAAATAGATAGTTTTTTAAACATTTTGGTTCCCCTACCTTCATTTATATTGGTCTGTAACAGATGGAAAATGATCAAAATCTTACATGTAGAAGTGATATTATAGGCAAACCATATATAGCTGAGGAATTATAACACTTTTTTTTACAAAGCATAAAACATGTGTCCTGGGTATGGCTGCCACCTTGTAAGAGCCCATGAATTTTATTACTTCTAACAAGAAACTAAAGTGGACTCTAACTGGTATACCCTTGTGAAATCAAGATATTTAATATAAAAGTTAAAATATAAGGGATATTGTTGACTACATGTGGGCTAATACTTTTCCTTAACTGCAGCAGGACTACTCAGCATGTCCAAAAGTTTTCTTTTTAAAGAAAAATTGTCTTTTAAAGAAATTAGGTTAGTCTCTCCATGAAGCGCAGTAACTTTAAAAAAATGTCATAGAATGTTACATTGCTCTGAACTTTGCCTTTTGTTCATCTACCAGGTAGGGTGAAAGTAGGTTTACAGTTGTGCATATGGAAACTATACAATAATTAATAAATAATAATACAAGAATAAACTTTTATGTACTCACAACTGTAAACCTTCTTTGCCCTACCCTGGAGAGTAGAAAAACAGCAATGACTATGTCAAACAATCCTTCTGTGGTAGTTTACTACTATTTAAATCCCCAAATGATTATTTCATACAGAAAGAAGGGGAAGATCCTAAATCATTTACGGACTTGATGGATACAAATGAAAGTGGTAGAAAATAGAAACTCTTGGAAGAGAAAATACACATAAAACATTTATTTGTACTTATATTAAAAGGTGGGTGATGCAATTGGAATAAGCTCAAAATGTAATTGCATATTTCTAATTTATCTTGTAAAGTTTGAATCATTTAAAATGGATAAACTGTTATACACCCCAATTTATATAGTCTTTCTCCAATACCTTTGTTACTACTTTCACTTTTCATCTCAGTTATTGCTAAGCCATGTGTATTGAATCCATATTTCAGCTTGCAGAATTTGTATTTGTTTATCAATAAGAAGGGGTTGTGGTTAAAGCATATAAAAGGGGACCCTTTGAAATGGAAAGGGGGAACTACTGATCGTTGTATTGGGCCAACAACCATATGTGAGAACTGTCTCTGGAAAACCAGGATATATGATTACTCTTGCATGGTTAAGCTTAGGTGAAAGCAAGTGGCACAATCCAAAAATAGAAGAATTAAAGTGAACTTGTAAAGGAAGATCTCCTTCTTCCTATACTAGAGGATAAGGTAGTATACCAAATATTTTAGCTAAAACGTTTTTCTTTATTCTTTTGGTTAGTTTAGCCCTTAAGAGCCAATTTGGGCCATTAGAAAATGTGACAATATTTGGTCGATTATCAGATCTCTGAGAATTTGAATATGTAGAGCTGTGACATTGATTTGGTATCTAAGGGAGTATCTTGAATGTTGTTAGATTAATAAAGTATTACGAGAATGTTTTATAAAATAGTTATCAATACTTTGTTATTGAACAGAATGCCTTCTAAAGCTGATGACACTAACTCTAAGGAAACATTTATGGGTTTATTTTAAACTTTGAAATATAAGTTAAAATATAAATGTTTTGGAGGAGTGATTTTTAACTTTTAAAATTGAAGTTGGAAAAAAAAATTGAAGTTGGTCATTATTATCCTTAAAAGAATTTTCTCTTTACACACTTGTTAATTATCCTGCTGACATTATACATTCTAAATATAAAGTTTTTAATGTAAATACTTGTTAGCGTCAGGACTTCAACTGGGTAGTAGTTTATCGCGTTTCAGATGGGGGATTTTTTAAAGTTCGGTAGGAGGAATAGTGCCCACTGTGGAGAGTAGTGCAGACGAGGCTGGTGTGCAGAGTGCACCGCCACCGCGTGTTAGGGGGTCGTGGGTACGCAAGTCACGTCATGGATTTGTATGTTTCTTATGAAAGTTTTCAGCAGATGGCAATAAAGTGCCTTGTTCTAACAAAAATCAGTATATCATGTCAAATTTCTGAGAGGGGAGCAAAGAGTCCTAAGGAAGGGCCATGTCCTCCCTCAGTCGCACAGCGGTGCTGGTGGGCTAATAGGGAGGGTGGGTCTTCGTGCAGATTGTAAGAGCTCCAGCCTAACGATCCTAATAATAAATGAATATTTAAATGACATTACATGCATTTTATACGATACAGGCACTATTAAAAATTATCTTACTTGGAAAACCTAATTAGAGTCTTAGGTACTTTATCAGTGACCATTATTTATATTTCGTATGTTATAGAATTTACTTTTTATCATTACTGGTACTTTTTATGTGGAGAATTTAACCTTCCACTGGCCTGCTCAGGCTTATTTACAACTAACATTCACATTAGTTGTTAATACCATTTTCTTTTCATGATTTTGTAAACATTATCCTTCAATAAGTCTGTTCATCTAGCTAGCACTCAAAACCTGGTGTCAGCCTCCAAAGGGAATGTGTCTGGCTCACATCGCTTAATATTTGTAATAGAGTAGTATACTGATGTATAATTTTCCCTCATTTTGTGGTTTTCTTACCTCAAATCATTTTATCAGAGTTCAGAATGTTGTAATGGCTAAATAAGAATCTAACAAAGTATTTTGTATGATGAATAGTATCCTTTGATTATATTTTGATTTGTGTGCTAGAACTTGTTTTTAATTAGCTACACGGTAATTTGCACAGCACACGGTTCACAAGGCACAGATTGAACTCTAAAAACAATATCTAAATATGTAACAGTTTTGACTTTTCTCCTAGTGAAGGTCAAACTTCCACTGATGTTTAACAGGTTTTGTGCTGTGGTACATACTTGGCTATTTTGAATTATGTGGTTCAAGGCTAAAAGGTATTAACAGCCTTCAGAAAACGTGCTTTCAACTTGAATTGTTAGTTATTTTGGCTATATAAAAAATATCATTCTTTTTTAGTCATTCTATAATAAGGTATTCAATATAAATAATGTATTTGTAAATACTTTGCCGCTGAGACTGTTAAAGAATTTTCCAGTGCTACAAGTACCTGCCGCCGCACAGGAGATCTTTGCCGTGTCACTGAACCACAAGTGAGGCACTAGAGCGGTGACTCTTCACCAGCAGTGAGTCTGGAAAACTTTAAAACAACAAACGTCACGCATAAGGTGTAGGAAAGTAGTGCGCAAAAGATGCGACAAAATACGGGGTCAGTAGTGACCTTCAATGTGGTTATTTATATTTTTTATATTTTCTGTTTATAAAGCCCAGAACTGTGGCTTGGGTGGGGTGGTTAAACTATTAGAATACATAATGAATATATTCTATAAAGAAGGCCGGCCTGTCACGGAGACATTAAATTATTAGAGCCCATTCTCTTAGCCTTCATGAAGAAAATGCTTTTTGTGTTGTTTTGTAACTTTTCATACATCCTCTCTGCTCTTTAAGATGTTGTGGTAACAAAAGGGGGAAATTAAGTGCAGGATTCCAAGAAAAAAAGTTGTGATACTAATAACATTATTTGTGTTTTTAAATGTTTCATGAGAACAAAAGCTATAAAAGAGAACTCATCCAGTGGGAACTATTTAATTGGCTGCAGGAAAACTTACCAGGGAAGGTAACAGATAAGCCCTATGCACAACTTGAGTAATTTTCATCTTTTAACATTATTTGGTCTGTGTTTTTTAAAAATCAATGGCAACCTTGAGAAGAATGTGTTGAAGGAAATGAAAATTAGAAATCAGGCAGCCAGGTGGGAGATAACAATGGGTTCGATTGGGATTTTATCAGTGGGGATGGAAGGAAATATACGTTAAGGGGAGCTTTAGAAAGAGGTATTAGTTAAGACCTCATGGTTGATTGGAAAAGGTGAGTTAGAGAATTAAAGGTTACTCCTGAAATTACGGCTTAAGCCTCTGGGTATCTTTGCTAAACCGTGGAAATTTACAGCAGGACCAGGTTCTTTGAGTTTGTTTGGGTGTGAGCAGAGGGTGTGTTCTAGTGACTGCAGGACACAGTTGGAGACATCGAGTAAGTGGGAAAACACGACCCAGCGTAGAGATTATAACTGAAGCAAGAATTTTCTACAGAGAGCAGGCAGAATTGGAGAAGGATGGAATCTCCTAGGATGTAATCCTGATCAGCATGTAACTTGTGGAGGTTGAGAGGAGCCTGCAGAGACTGACAAGTAGCTACAATAGAAATGGAAAGGCAACAAAAAATATACTTGATAAATAGATTAGCCAATTTCATTGAATTCAGTTTTTTTAACCTCTCAGTATATTCTGCTTCAATATCATCTTACTTTCCACACCTATTTCACCTATTTGTCTAGGATCTGCCCTATAAAAAATGGTTGCCACTAACTAGCCACATGTGGCTTTTAAAATTCAGATTAAAGTTACATAAAAATTTAATTTCTCAGTTCACTAATCACATCAAGTTCTCAGTAACCATACGTGGCTGGTGACTTACACTGCTGTAGATACAAAACATCTGTCATCAAAGAAGTATGTTGGGCAGTGATCCTAGTTTATAGCTACTCTTTCTTTATCATTAGTATTCAGCCTAAAAATGAGGTAGAGGTTACCCTGAGTGTTTGTTCCTGTGGGGCTTACGTGCAATTTAACTTCCCGAAGAATCGGGTGGAGGGTGCCAGATGAGGATTGTTAGGGGCAGCTCTTCATGGTCTTCCCAATAATTGTTATATGATTAATTATATTCTTTCTTAAATTTGAGTTCCTTAAATCTTATCTCTAGAAATGTCACCTAAAGATAGAACCAATTTTTCTGCATTTAAAAAATTTTGTTTGCTCTTTTCCATATTCTAATTATTCAACTGATTTATGGTGGTCTTTCCCTTTTTGGTATTTAACTCTGTAGTTAATCTTAAAGGTCAGATTTGATATACCTGGCTAAGTCTTTGCATTTGATTTTAACTCATCTTTGAACAACACTGGCTTAACCGGTCTAGCTGAAGAACTAGATTTTCATGGTCTTAGCCCTATTAGCAAAAATCAGGCCTATGAAGAAAATGTCTATATTTGGGAGGGTACAAAAATTCTGACGAGAAGAATACCATTATAAAATATTTAGATTAAATTTAAGTGATTAGATGATCGGCTCTTAAATGACTTGTTACTAAGCTATCAGCTCATGCTATTTTTAACTGAAGTTTTAAAAAATTGGTTAATTCTTCTTCAAATTACAAGGGCAACAACATCTAATGGGAGAGTTAGTATATATTATAAATATTCAAGTTAGGCAATGTGAATGTCCAAATCTTTATAAAGATACATCTTGTTGAATACGAGGCCTGTCCAGACAGTATCCAGCCATGTACTATGAAAAAGAGACATTTATTGAAAAAGATACAAGACACAAGAAACATTGTACATAGGACAATGATGCCTCAGGCCCCTTCAAAGTAGGCGCCCTGGGACCTCATACAGTTCCAGTCGCCATCAGCTACCCTGTCATGTTTTCCTAAATCTCACTGATGCTCTGAAATCTCTTCCCTTTCAAAGGTGATTTTAGTTTTGGGAAAAGCCAGAAGTCACGGCACCAAATCTGGGCTGTAGTGGGGCTGAGTAACTTAGGTGATTTGATGTTTCACCAAAAAATTCTGCACCAGACGTGATGCATGAGTGGGCACAGTTGTGATGAAGCTGCCAATCACCAGTTGCCCATAGCTGTGGTCTTCTGAATCATCCAAATAGCTTCTGAGGAGGAATGTTCAAGCTTAATGTAAATTTTGATGCACATTCATTGCTCCACTTGCTCAGTCATCTTGAATGTGACTGCCACAGTGCACGTGCTCAATGGCATCTGCCACCCCCACTGACCAGCACAGGGCAGTCGTCACTGTCACACATGTGCATTGTCCACGGTCTTCGGCTGCCAGGTTACATCAAGGTTGTACAAACCGTCCTCCTCATATTAACAATGGCTGGACGTTTTCCAGACAGGCCACGTATATGGTTACTTTAAACTTTCCTGTTGAGATTAGAGATAAGAATCTGAATGCTTGGATTTTTTTTTTTGTTTCGTTTTTATCAATAACTTTGAAAACTAGTTAGAACATCTAATTTTAATGTTGTTTATATCTTAGAGAGTTTGAATGCACAGTGTTTAAGCATCTAAATGTCCAAATTTGGTATGACTAAAGTAGCATTTAAAATGCTTGGAATTAGCCTTTTAGTTTCTGAAGTATAAAGATGTATGTTTATGTGGATACATATTTATGAATATATGAGTATGGGAGAAAGATAGTCACACCGTAATGCTGAAAACAAATGAAGTGAATTTTGTGTTTTAAGTCAGGCAGTGGTTGGTTTGCAAAGAAGTTCCTGTCTTTGTCGATTTTGGATCAACAAAAATTCATTGTATTTTCTGAATTTTATTTATTATGGATAATACCCCTTTTAGCTAGCACTACTTAGTGCAAAATAATGTTTATCATATGTCTTGACTTTTATATAGCCAAACACACACTATAATGTTTATCATGTATTTTAAATACATATTATATAGTCAAACACACTGTAGACAATTTTTTGCCATTGAGGAGGTCACAGTCCAATGAATTTCATACCTATTTGAGTAATCTACTTCTAAAGAATAGCTGATTTCATTCAGAGTTCGATTTTTCTAACCTCCAAAGCACCTCCTGTTACTGCTTAATAACGGCCATCCTGAGGCGATTGATAATATTGGTTGCCTTTTAAAAAAGTACTGACAGACTCTGGTTTATGGAGAATAAAATATTAATGTGAAGAGTTATGGGTGGGCCTGGGTTTAGAATGATGATCCGTTTCTTTTAAAATGGCAGTGACTTTTTCTGTGAACATAGCTTAGATGCAAATAATCTGCACATTTTGGCCTTCGATATCAACTTCAAAACAATTCTGTACAGTCAGGAATTCTGAGTAACTCCTAGTTGCTTGGGTTGCAGATGAAAACTAAAAGCAAAATGTTTCTAGTTCTCTGCTTTTGTACAGTAATAACTAATCCTGTTACTTTTCCCAGGGCTTAAGTCTCACTGCATTTGTTAGGTGTCATGGTAGATATCTGAGTAATAAGGTTTACTTTTTTCACCTATACACACTCTTCTTAGAGATAACATTTCTCCAGCTTTTCAAACACATTTGAATACCATGTAGTAAATAACAGCTTTAAAAAAAACACAGAATTCTGAAATATACAAATAATTCTTCCAAGTTCTAAGTTCAAGAGTTTGTTTATACCTAAGAGCTTTCACAGTTATTTAATAACTTTCATATACTATTATTTGTGCAGGAGTAAATTTTAAAACATTGATGATTTAGATCCCTGGAATTAGCATGGGCTATGCATTTTATTGAGGATTGTTAAGGACTCAGGTTACTTTTGAACCTTTAAAAACTTGACAACCTTGGTAATCATTTTTTTCACACTTCTTGGTTTGGGTTATATTTAGGGTTTTTTTTAAAGGATCAGTTGTGTATTATTTTAAGTAACTAAGCTAATTTCATTTTTCCTTGCTATCTCCTTGGTTTTTGTGTAAATCTGACTTCGTTATCTCTTTTCAAGATGAGGGAATACCCAGGATAATTGAATGAGTTAATGCACCGATGCAGTACTGTGTCAACAATGAATCAGAGCCTGGATCCTCTGACTCCTTACTCTTGCTACTCCACTGTTTTGTCTCCCCATCCAAACCACCTTGTTTCTACTGCTCTGGTTGAAATATGTGAACCAGGTAAATTCTAATACGTGGAGCCTTCGTTAAAACGGGTTAACCAGGTGAAAGCCAAATCAAACAGATTTTCCTCCACTAAGAATCTACAAATTGGACACAAATCTGAACAATTCAGATTGAATTCTACACTTCTTTCCTTCTAATCCTATTAAATCAAATGCAAGATACAAGCCACAAACCAAGTGCTAGACTTCAGTCTATTAAGTCTATAATGTATAATTTATATATGCAACTGCTGCTATTTTTGTGTAATCTTTCTTGTTGATTACAGGTGAATAATAGAATTTTTGTTTTGGACAAAGTCAAGGATTGGTGACTTTAGAGTTCAAAGAAAGCCCATGGACTCTACTTGTCAGAGATTTGAGGTCACAAGGCAAACTGCTGTCCCCCAAATTGGAGAGAGAGGCAGGTACAGAGTCACAACCACGAGAGCAGCAACCCATGAGCAAATCTATGCTTAGGCATATCATGTCCAATGGCAGAAAAGAAAGATACATTAAAAAGGCAAAAAAATCTTGAAGGATGCAAGAAGAAAAAACACCGCACCCATGGAGAAGCAAGGAGAAGAATTAGACTTGTTTTTGAAATCATGCAAAAAGAATGAAATATTTTGCGTTGAGAGAAAGAAACTCACCAACTGAGAGTTCTGTACCCTATGAAATTCTCATTTAAAAGGAGAAATACCTTCTCACATGAATTAAAATTTAGGGAATTTGTCACCAGTGGACCTGACCTGCCTTCTAAGAATTGCTAAAAGAAGTTCTAAAGTGAAAAGGAAAATTATATTGGTCAGAATCTTAATCCACTGTACATAAAGAAAGAAGAGCATTAAGGAATAAATGAAAGTAAAAGCATTTTTCTTATGCTTAACTGACCTAAAAGATACATTTTTCAAAATAGTAATAACGTATTTGGTGATTATATAAGTGAAATGAATGACCGCAGTGGTATAAGGGACGGGAGAGGAATGGCAAGCAGTCCGTTGTGAAGGGCTTGCCCTCCCTGTGAAGTGATGTGACGGTTATTTGAAAGTGGACTTGGATTAGCTGTAAACGTCTACTGCAAACTCTAGGGCAACCACTAACAAAAGTTAAAGCGTGTACTTAATATGCTGAGAGAGGAGAGAAAATGGAGTCATATAAATACTCAATTCAAAACAGAAGGCAAGAAAAGTATGGAGGACAAAAAAGCAAAATTTATATTTGGAAGCTAGAAATTAATCCAACTATATTAATGCTCACTTTAAGTATTAATGGTCTAAATACACCAATTAGAAGAGACTGACACAGTAGGTAAACAAGGCTGTATGTTGCCTAGAAGAAACATTAAATATAAAGACATATAGATTAAAAACAAAAGGATGGAGAAAGATATACCATGCTAACACTAATAAAAGCAGGAGTAGCTATATTGAAGATAAAGCAAACTTCAGAGCAAGGAAACCTATCAGAGATAAAGGAGTACCGCAACATTTTAAAGAGGTCACATCTCTAAAAAGACGTAATTCCTAACGTGTCGGTGCCTGAGAGAGCACCGAAATATGTGAGGCACAAACTGACAGAACTGGCTGCAGGGAAACCAACCCACTATTATATTTGGAAATGTCAATACCCCTCTATCCGTAACGGACAGATCCAGCAGTCAGAAAATCAGTAAATGTACTTGAACTCGACAACACCATCAGTCAGGTGGATCTAATTGACATCTATCGACTACTTCAGCAGAATACAAAACTCCTCCCAAGTGCACACAGAACAATCACCAAAATAGGCCACGTTCTGGGTCATAAAACATGCCTGCGCAAGTTTAGAAGAATAAAAATCTGGGGATGGGAGACAGGTGGAGGAGGAAGAGGGCATGGGGGGATAAATGGTAATGGAAAAAAAAAAGAATAGAAATCATACAAATATGTTTGCAGACTATAATGGAATTAAACTATGAATCTGCTACTGTTTACTATTTAAGTAGTGAGTTTTTGAATTTTTTCCAGATGTTTTTGGTGTAATCAGTGAGAGAGGCCGTGGCAGGTTTACTCATTATTTGATATTGAGAATGGGTATGCCTTTTAAAATGTATGTTTCATTTCTTCATGATTGGATAAAGGAATGCTTTAGTGCCTGAACCTGGAGTGCCATCACCACTGGAAATATTTGGTGTTTTTTAAAAAGCTCAATTATTTTATTTAAAACTTTGAGTATGCATAAGGTCAATGAAAAAAAGACCCCTCTCAGAGACTTCCTTCCCAGGCAGTGTGAAGTTTTGTTGGTGATTACTCATGTCAGAGTCTAGCACTCAGTCTGGTTCACTATAGATGATCAATAAATAACTTTTGTGACATTAAAGCTCTAACATTCATTTTGGTCAAGCATTCTGTTTACACAGAAGAGAAACTTACTCTAATAAACAGAGGTGGAAAGGGGAAGTAGTTCTGTGGGTTCTGGAATCTTAGGGAATCTGAGAGTAAAAACAAGCGGTCTATCTCAGCTTCATAGCAATAAAGTCTGGAATTTGGAGTGCTGGGAAAAACCACGGCAGCTTTCTTCTCATGGGTGTTTTGGAGGACTCCAGGTTCCTCACATCTGTTGCTTGCTGTGCATTTGCTTAATCCTCCTTCCTCCCCTCGTAAAGAGAGATGAAAATAAATCAGGCCGTTAGCAGGAGCATTGAAGCCACAGCACCAGCCTTGCCCAAAGACAACTCTGCCCCTGGCTTGAACTGTTTTTTGTTTATGTGAATTAATCCAGTTTCTGTTCTATTTTAGCCAGTTTTAGTTGGGTTTTCTATTGCCAAAAAAAAAAAAAGAAAAGAAAAAGAAAAGCATCCCGAAACAGCATCACCCTATTTACCCTACTTATCTAAAGTTCCATCAGCTTCAAGTTCCTGTGACTCCTCTTTCCTCCCGGCTCGCTCCACGCCTCCAGTCTGGTCCACATCTGACTCCAAATCCACAGACAGACGTAAGTCCTGCTTGTAAAGTACCCAAAGAAGATAATTCCCAGTTTTCATCCCTCACAAATTTTAGTTCTTAATGACCTTGTTGGGAGGATACTTCTATTAAGTGTCATTTTCTTGGTGCTCTGAACTTCATTGACTGTGCCTCTTCTTTGGTAGCTAATAATGTAAGTAACCACATGTGTATCCTTATTATGAACAGATCAAAAACCTTTGACTTCCACCCCTCTTCTTTGCCGTTCACAAAAAAATAAATGCCTGTTAAAGTCCTATTTTCCCACTTTCGTTTTGTTTCCAATTCTTATTTTTCATGCTAATTTATTAGCTGTCAAACTTTAATAGAGCAATTTTAGAATCTATTTGCATGTCTGAGGAAAATTCAAATTAATAAAGGAGAAAGTGTTGCCAAATAAACAAATATTCCTAATGCATAATGAGCACCTATTAAATACCAAACACTGTGTTATGTATTTTCCATGTGGTTGCTCACTTAATCTTCATTTAAGCGTGTGCATGAGGTGGGGACAAGTTTTCTCCCCGTGGCCATAGGAGGAAACTCAAGTCCAGAAAGTGAGTCCACAGTTTTTAAGGGACAGAAGGAGCACCAGAACCCAGGTTTATTAATTTTACTCCAAAGCCCAGACCCCGAATGACTTCACTCTAGGGCTTCTAGTGCTTCCGGCAGGGACCTTTTAGGAAGGAAGAGCACATACTTTTGTCATTAACTAAGGACAATGGAAAAAAAGAAATTATTTCTAGAGAGCAGTGATAGCCAGACCACCTCTTAAATACTGTATGTGTGAGAGTGAGTGTGTGTGTGTGTGTTTCAGGCATCATGTCTCCTTGGTTTCCTTGAGTAAATGTGAAGGGTGAGTCACCTTCCCTAATTAGATTAACGGGATGTTAGTTTAAGAGTTATTAGTTAACGTTGGTGACAGTTAACTCCTTTACACCCAAGGGCCAGTGGACCTGGCTCACGTGTTTTCCTGAGAACAAATAGCCATCACTCACCATGACTGTTCCAAGTCATGCTCTTCCTTATTATGCTTCTGGACACAGCGGGCAAGGTACTTCCCCTGGATTTGGGCGGAAGGGGCACTTATTTGTGAGGACCAGCCTGGAGGACTGCCGGAAGTGATGGTAAGGGCTGTCTGTGTGCACAGCCCTCCACAGTCACATTTTAGTGGACATACAACCATGGCCTGCAGGGCTGGGCTGCAGCAGAGAGCCAGGGGAGCCCAGCCTTTCCTGGCATCCTGAAGGTCAAGAGGGTGCTAGCACGGCTGCTGTCTGTCATTCGGTCTCGGCCAGAGACGGAAAACACCTGGCTTAGTCTTTCTTCCGGGCTGGGGCAGGATGGGCCAGCACTTCAGAATCTCTGCGATGAAGGAGGTGGCCGGACTTCTTGCCTGTTTTCGTGAGTAGGGCAGGACTGATCTGGCAGTCGGAGATGAGACGCACGGCTGGTGGTAGATAAAGCAGTTACTACGACAACGGTCTCGGAGTCCACACTTTGGGCTTCACCCCACCTCCAGGAACAACGTGATTAAGGGCTCTGGCACAGGTACAGGAAAGTGGAGGAATTAAATCAGGGCTCTGAGGAAGCAATACATTTTCTCCCTCGTGATTGCCTCCTGCCTCGTTGTCAGCGACACAGTGACCTGGCAGATGTTTGCTTCCAGCTGTGTGCCCGGCACAGGCGGCTGTGCGAACATTGTGTTCCCCACGTGGTCACTGTGTCCAGCCGGGTGAGTGCGTGCTTAAGGTCTGTGTGTGTATGTGTGTCTGAACTACTGTCTGTGAGGGTTATATCACAGCCTGGCAGTCCAAGGTGATGGGGCGCGTAGTTTTTTCTTAGTAAAGTCTTCAAAGAAAAAAACCCCCCAAAACAGAAGTAAGCTATTAATACCACCACTACCCAGTTCCTCACTCATTTTAGATAAAGTCAGGTTGTATTTTGGTGTCATTTTGCCTGACTCTCTAACTGCAGATATAGTTCCGGAACAAAAGGATTATTTAGTTTAAGCAGTTTTCACTTATGGGTAAATTGTTTAGCTAACAGTTATAAATAGACTATCTCCCAATACTTATATGTTCCTTTTAGGGGGAAAAAAATAGGTAGTTAGACATATACAGAGATAGAGAATGAGGGAATTCCATACCTACTTCCCTGACCTGGTTTGGGTTCCTGAACAAAATCCTAGTTTTGGGATTAAGTGCAAACCATCTGGGCTGCCTTCCCCTGGGCCTCTTACCTCTTGGTTAACTTCATTGTAAGTACCCGCTCATTCACTGAGTTGTTCGCTCATCACAGAAATGTTTGTCAAGTAGCTATGCCAATATAGCTTACGTTTTGGTATTTATTGAATTACTCAAGTATTTGTTAAAAATGCAAGTAAATGCCTAAGTCCTACCCTAGTCCTGTTGAATTTCTAAGAGGTAGGTTCCAGAAATTTGATTTTTAGTAAACCTGGTTTAGGTATGCTCTGGGAATACAGACAGGATGGTCCTTTCCTCTTACTAGACCATCAAAAGGAACCTGTGCAGCCCTGGCTGGTATGGCTCAGTGGATTGAGCGCAGGCTGGGAACCAGACAGTCCCGGTTTGATTCCTGGTCGGGGCACATGCCTGGGTTGCAGGCCGGGTCCCCTGTGAGGGCCATGTGAGAGGCAACCATACATTGCTGATTCTCTCCCTCTCTGTCTCCCTCCCTTCTCCTCTCTCTAAAAATAAATAAAATCTTAAAAAAAAAAAAAAAAAGGAACCTGTGCAAAGGAACAGGCGAGCTAGTGCAAGAAGGGTTCCCCTAAGCTGCGGAAGAAAGAGGAGAGGGGGTGGCTGCCCCCATCCGTTGCTGGGAGGCAGCAGTCTCGGCTGCACAACCAGTGAGTGTGGGGCTTGCTGTCCAGCAGGTTGGCCATTGGGAACTGTTGTGTCTGATACTTCCTCCCACGCAGCAGGCATCGCACGTGGAGTAAAACAAACACATCTTGTCCTATGTTGTTTTGCTCCAGTAGCCACGAATGGGCAGGGAGCACGGGTTGAGGGAGGATCTGCCAGCTTGTCACCACTCTCATGCCTGATGACCCTCTTGCTGGTTCCCCTTTGTCACTATGGCAGAGGGCGGAGATCCTCAGAAAAAGAGTTAGAAATCCTGTTGGGCTTATAATCAGGAAATGGGGGTCCAGGTCTGCCCCTGCTGCTTACTAGCTGCGTCATCCCCTGGTCCCTCAGAGCCCCGTTTTCCCCACCTGCAAATGCTGGTAATGACAGCTGCGTGCCAGGGTTCTTTCGGGAACAACATAGAAGACCTGGTGCAGAACTGCTCAGCATTGTGCCTCACAGGGACTCAGTACTAATACATAGCATGTATGTGTGTGTGTGTGTATGTATTTAATTCTCACTCAAGGACATTTTTTTTTCATTGCTTTTAGAGAGAGAGGAAGGGAAAGGGGGAGTGAGGGGGGCAGAGAGGGAGAGAAAGATATGAAAGAGAAGTATCAACTGGTAGCCTCCCCTATGCGCCCCGAATGGGGATCAAACCCACAACCTAGGTATGTGACCTGACCAGGGAGTGAAACGGTGACCTTTCAGTTTATGGGTCGGCTTTCCAATCAACCAAACCACACAGGGTGTATTTAGTTTTATTACTAGTAGAAATAATAACGGACCTCTGTTTGTGTGCCCAGACCTGACTCTTCCTCAGGCCGCCAAAGGCAACTCGTGTGTACACGGGCTCTCCCGTTTGCTCTGCCTGTCAGATCCCTGGAGGGCCGTGACACCCTCCTAGCCGTCCCGCTGTCCCACCAGGACAGTGATTCTCAATCCGGGACCTATTCTTAGGAGCTCCGGTTAGCCTGATAAAAGTCTCCCAGTCGTGTGAACCCTCTCCCTGCCCTCTACTGAGATGTGTTGCTTAGGGCAGTGAGCCTTCAGCCGTGCGCTTGTGAGCCTCTCCCAAGGAGCTCTGTTAAGATGCACAAACTGTGACCCACGGCGACTCAACCAGCTTGAGTCATGCTTACTCTGGGGAAGCACCCATAAGTGTGTAGGGCCTTTCCAGGCAATTCTGATGGACAGACCTGGTGAAGAGCTGCTGCCTCGTGCGTGTCTCTCTGCTCAGTGCTGTCTCACCAGGCTCGCACAGCACTAAATCTTGTAGCAAAAACAATCGTGTCCAGTAGCTTTTCAGAGCTCAGAGATTCTGACCCAGTGTGTCAAACCAAGGAGGCAGAGCCTCTGGTAATGACGTACACGTGACAAGAGGAACTCTGCCTATTCCGGGACTCTGCCTGTGGTCCTGGACACGATGCATACCAATATTGTGTATTGGCCTAGGTCCTTGAAAAGCCTCTTTCCACTGTAGGAGAAAAGACTCCAAACCCAGGAATTAACAAACCAACTGGTTGTTTGGGAAGCACTTAAAAAATGTGACAAGAGGTGCCATGCACAGTAGTAGCAGAGATTTCAAGGAAAAAAAGCACCGTGGCCTCTGTCTTCATTTCCCCTTTTGCTTCTGACCTGAGACGGGAAGGAGAGCAGCCGGTGAGCGGGGCAGCGCCGGCCTCCAGGTATTCGGTCCTACTGAGAGCTACCAGCAACGCGGGAACCCCCGACTGCCACAGCCTTGGTTTTTGTTTCTCTCAGCATTTATATCGAGGTCTGGGGCTTCTGGTTGCTATGCAAATGTGAGTGTAACCACATCTCCAACAGAGCCTAGTGAAAGTTTCTGCCCCTGCCAAGAGACTCGGAGCTGAGATCGGAGCAGGAGATGGGAAACGATGGACTCAGCAAAGGGAGGGAATTCTGCCTTTTTAGCCTTCTTTAGATTGTTCAGAAACGGGGTTTAGAGAGACTCCTCAGAATTAAGAGAGGAAGGGGAGTTCACCTTCCCCCTTCCCCAGCAAAGACTGGGAGATAAGGACATGGGTGAAGTACTTTGGAAGTACTTTAGCTAGACTTTGTGACTACATCAAGAGCAGCAGCCTCAATAACTATCATCAGCTCGGGTTGAAGGTGATGCTCGAGGTCTTGAATTACTGGTCCTCAGCCCCCGCCAGACCTCAGCCTGCATCCTACTGGGCTGCGGTGATCTGTTCAATCCTCGGAACTTCCAGCTGATGTGACTGCATGAGGTATTTGGTATAGTGGATCCTTAAATAAGAACTTTTCTTTAGGTCTAATATCTTTTCCGCTGCCAGTCCCTATCGTCCTGGGCCTTACCTGCAAACTGCCTGCTGCTTATTTGAAAACTGCAAATAGCACTATGCAATTTATTATAGGACATCTAGCATACAGAGAAAAACAAACTGCCCCACTCTGTGCTATTCCTATCAGAGAGAACACAGAAAATCTCTCCTCTTGGCCAGCACCTCCCCTTACTAAGAGATGGTGTGTGTGCATCTAGACTGGGAGCGGAGTGGGGGGTGGAGTCTAGCTTTCCCGCTCCAGCAAGACACAATGGTTCACTGCTGGGCATCCAGGCGGGATCCAGGCCTGGCGGATCTGCAGGGAGCATGGGCTTTGCCAGTCCAGGGTGGGTGCCAGTCGTGGGCTCTGATGCCTGCTGAGCCCTTCCTGTTGTGGCTTCATCAGACAAAACCCCGCTCCTGCTGGGTGAAAACATAAAAAAGTGTGTTCTCTAGAAAGAGTTCTGAACATGACGGTGCAGTATAAAATCTGGGTCCTACTCTCCTGAGCTTGGGCCCACCCAAACTTGTCCTGAGATAGAAGGCGCTTTAGGCAAAGGACTGCAGGGGCGGGGGGAGAAAGCGCCGGGTGTTGGCGGGTACGTTCCCGTCGGTGACGACGAGCGGCCAGCAGGTGTCAGTGCGCCCTCGCTCTGCCGGCGCTAGGCCTCCGCCTCAGGACCCCTTCCCTACCGCGCCGAAGGGAAGCGGTCCAGGCTCCGCACCGCTCGAATTCCGCAGACTGCTCTGCAGGGGGGATGACATACGGTCACCCACCCCCAGAGCAGCTCTGAACGCCGGTGGAGGCTTCTCCCCGGGAGGCGCTTACCGTTCCGCCCCAGAGGGTCGATCCGAACCTGTGTCTTCCTTTCTCACCGGGGACTCCGCTCTCCCCGGCCTCTAGGAGCACTTTCAGTGGAGCGCAGCCCGGCTCCGGCCGGACTGCTCTAGCTGCGACCTGCGCCGTCGGCCGCGTTTCCAGTTTCGGGTCTAGATTCCCAACCCCTTTCCTCCAGGACCCAGCTCGATGGGGACATTCCCGGGTGCCTGCTCCTTTCTGCCGGGTGGCCGTAGCTGCTCTGCCAATTCCCAGCAGGGGCCGCTCCCCACTCTCCGGGCACGCTCCTTGAACCCCTCGCTCACCGTACCCGCTTCTCCGAACAGCAGGTCCCGCTGGGCAGGCAGCGCTCCCCCGGGTCCTGCGCGGGGCGCGGGCGCTGGACCGCGGAGGGGAGGCGCAAGGGGCGGGGGAGGGTCGGCTTCCCACGTGGGGGCTGACGCCGGCTGCTCAGCAACGCCGGCTTGATCCCGGGGCTATAAAACCAGTCCACCGCGAGCGCCGCGGAGCCGCAGCAGCTCTGGCTTCCGTGCAGACGCCCAGCAGCCGGCGCGCCGCCGCCCGGCCACCCCCAGCATTTTCTGCCCTCAGCCCGGAGCTCCTGCCCCAACTCGCGCTGCCCTCGGGTCCTGGCGGGTCCGGTCGCGCTCAGCGCCGGCAGAGCGCCAGGCCGACGCCCAAGAGACCCTCTGCCTAGACCGCCGCTCCTGGAGAGTCGATCGCGCACCTGCCCCGGCCCGGCTGAGGACTGGGGCGCCTTGATGCGGCCCCCACACCTCTCACCCCGCCGCCGCCGCTGCCTGCGAGCTCCGAGCGCTGCCCCCCAGCCCCAGCAGGGCACGCAACTTTGGAAGTCCCGCGGCGCTCCGAGAGGCGGCAGAGCCCGCACCCCGGCCCCAGCCCTGGCCCCGGTGGCACGGCCGCGTCTGGGGGAAGCAGGAGAGCTGGTAATCGCTTCGGGGATGTAAGGAGACAAACATAGGACCCCAAGCCCGCATCAGCACCCCTCGGCTGCCTCCCGGGGTGGGGGCGGGCCCCGCACACGGTAAGACCTCTTGCTTTCGCTCGGGCTCAGGAGTCCGGAGATAGAAATATACATGTGTTTTAAATTTCCTGTTATCCTTCCAAGTCATCAGGCCAGCAGTGAATTTTGTTCTCTCCTCTTGAAGAATAAATCTCTTTCCCCATCGGCTCGACCTAATCTCTCCGGCCCCTTAGAATAAAACTTGGCTGTGTTTAGGAGCTGGGAGCCAGAAGGCGCCCACTCCGGGCGCCCGAAGCGCAGGCAGGGCGCCGTTCGCCGGGCCCATGGGCCGCTAGCGACCCCCCAGCTCCGGCCCGACCTCCCTGCGGCCTTCTCCCCATGTGAGGAGCTGCGGGGCGAGCGGGGTGCGGGAGGAAGAGGAGGACCCAGGAGCTCCGGGCCGGAAGGCAGCTGGCAGCAGGCCCAGGCGAGCGGGCACCCGCGTTCATGTTCCGCCAGGAGCAGCCGCTGGCCGAGGGCAGCTTTGCGCCCATGGGCTCCCTGCAGCCGGACGCTGGCAACACGAGCTGGAATGGGACCGAGGAGCCGGGGGGCGGTGCGCGGGCCACCCCCTACTCTCTGCAGGTGACGCTGACTCTCGTGTGCCTGGCCGGCCTCCTCATGCTGCTCACCGTGTTCGGCAACGTGCTGGTCATCATCGCCGTGTTCACGAGCCGCGCGCTCAAGGCGCCCCAGAACCTCTTTCTGGTGTCTCTGGCTTCGGCCGACATCCTGGTGGCCACGCTCGTCATCCCTTTCTCGCTGGCCAACGAGGTCATGGGCTACTGGTACTTCGGCAAGGCGTGGTGCGAGATCTACCTGGCGCTCGACGTGCTCTTCTGCACCTCGTCCATCGTGCACCTGTGCGCCATCAGCCTGGACCGCTACTGGTCCATCACGCAGGCCATCGAGTACAACCTGAAGCGCACGCCGCGCCGCATCAAGGCCATCATCGTCACCGTGTGGGTCATCTCGGCCGTCATCTCCTTCCCGCCGCTCATCTCCATCGAGAAGAAGGGCGGCGACCAGCAGCAAGCAGAGCCGCGCTGCGAGATCAACGACCAGAAGTGGTACGTCATCTCGTCCTCCATCGGCTCCTTCTTCGCGCCCTGCCTCATCATGATCCTGGTCTACGTGCGCATCTACCAGATCGCCAAGCGCCGCACTCGCGTGCCGCCCAGCCGCCGGGGCCCCGACAGCGCGCCCCCGGGCAGCGCCGAGCGCAGGCCCAACGGCCTGGGCCCCGAGCGCGGCGTGGGGCCCGCGGGGCCTGCGGGCGCCGAGGACGAGCCGCTGCCCGCCCAGCTTAACGGTGCGCCCGGGGAGCCCGCGCCTGCCGGGCCGCACGACACCGACGCGATGGACCTGGAGGAGAGCTCGTCGTCCGAGCACGCGGAGCGGCCCCCGGGACCTCGCAGGTCCGGCCGCGGCCCTCGGGCCCCGGGCAAGGCCCGGGAGAGCCAGGCGAAGCCCGGGGACAGTCTGCAGCGGCGCGGGCCGGGGGCTACCGGGCCCGGGGCTCCGGCGGCCGTGCCCGCGGAGGAGCGCGGCGGGGGCGCCAAAGCGTCGCGCTGGCGCGGGCGGCAGAACCGGGAAAAGCGCTTCACGTTCGTGCTGGCCGTGGTCATCGGCGTGTTCGTGGTGTGCTGGTTCCCCTTCTTCTTCACCTACACGCTCACGGCCGTCGGCTGCTCCGTGCCGCGCACGCTCTTCAAGTTCTTCTTCTGGTTCGGCTACTGCAACAGCTCGCTGAACCCGGTCATCTACACCATCTTCAACCACGACTTCCGCCGCGCCTTCAAGAAGATCCTCTGCCGCGGGGACAGGAAGCGGATCGTGTGAGCGCGGAGTCCGCCCTCCGCCCCCGCCCCCTCCCCCGCGAACAGCCTGGCGCCGACCGCAGGCGGCTGGGGGCGAAGGGCGCAGCCGTGCAGCCCCGCAGCCCCCGCGCGCTGCAGACGGGGCCCGCCTGCGCCGTGTTTCCCGGCCCCACGGTTGCTCTGCGGCCTCCGTCGAACACCTGCCCTTACCTACCAGGGAGGAATTCTGGCCGGGAGGGCCGCACTCCCCAGGTGTCGTTAGGGCCTCTTGGGGCCCCCAGTGATCTTCCGGAGTTCTTGGGCTGCCCCTCATCAGTATTGTTTCCTAAAGGTATTTGCGCCTGCCCCGAGTCCAGAGCAGTTCCGAGCACTTGCTGAACCCCAGAGAGTGTGGCTCACCCAGGGTTAACGGAAGGGGTTACCGGGCCTGGCTAATTGCTCTTTCCTTCCCCCAACTCTGTTTTTAAACGAAGCTCAGGGCAGCGCAGCCCGCCCTTCACCCCCCACTGTAAATACGCATATTTTTGGTAGTACTTGTCTGACGGGGGGGAGAGGTGTCCCTAATGTCGCTTGGCTTTTGTGGTCGGAATGCTGGCTTTTGGGGATGCCCTGGAGGCAGACACCTTGCGTCTGGTTCGGGCGCAGCCCCTCTGCGATGCGAGCCCTTTCCCAGTGTCATCACTTCCCCGTGTCCCTTTCCCCAGCGACTGGTGACTGTCGCGTTGGTCCTGGACCTGCTTTGAGATTTCCTGAGGCCGGAAAGATTTGTCCATTTTTCTCCTGTGCGTAACAGCACAATGGCCTTTTCCTCTGTAAATATTGCAGTGATGGAGCAAGACAGAAGTAATGAGCCTTTCCGCCCTGCATCAGCCCGTGTATGAGCCCTTATCCCCCGTGTACCCTCGCCCCGGCAACTCACTTCACAATCTCCTGCTCCTGGTGTTCCTTCCCTCCTTCTCTCCCCGGCCACGGCGTGAAGAACACGTGTGTTTCTGTTTTATGTGTATGTGTGCCCCTGTGTCCCGAAGTGCTGACGGTGGGGAAATCTTTCAGCTGCTGTTTTTAGACACAGAGAAGTGTAAATTATGTGGAAGAGGCAAACCTGGTACGATTTGCCCAAGGCAAACAGTTGGAGAAGACAAATGAGCCTGCCGAACTGGACAGTTCTCGCCCCAAGAGCTCTTAGGTATCAAAGTGGCGTCCCTTCCCCGCCTCTGTTTCTCTGGCTGCGGTCCTATCAGCGACGAGCTCCCAAAGTCAGCGGAGGAGGGCGGAGACCTCGTGTTTACATCGAGTTTCTACACCTTACAGACAGAGACTCTTTAAGGCCTGCGCTCTTATTTTACTAAAGAAAAACTAATGTCAGCACATGTTGCTAACGACAATGGATTTTTTTAATATAAAAAGTTTACAGATCAAATGTAAAATAAATATGAATTAAATGGCCTTGTCTGTTATTTGAGTTTTCCAAAGCTTTGAGACGCTGAGAACATCTGGAGATTTTACACACACACATATATAATGTATATACATGTTTATATATACATTCTTTATATATTCTTTAAGTTAAAAAATACATGTACATTATAAAATACAAGTGCAAGCAATTACAAAGCTACCACTTACCTTGTGGTTCTTATGTGCTGGACACTGTGATGAGCCCATTATAGGTTTGGCTTTATTTAATCTCCCCCCAACCCCATGAGATAGCTACTGTTATTACCCCCATTTTATAGACGAAGAAACTGAGTCTTAAAAGGCAAGGGATTTGCTCAAGGTTAACGAGAGGTAAAAATGCTTTGCATCGAGCTTTATCTGCTTCCAGGGTCTATGCTCCCACCCCCAGAGCCTGGCCGGAGTCCCAGCATCACCACTTTGCAGAATGCAAAGTGCGTGTCCATACAAAGTGCGCTGTGTGAACAAAGTAGGGGATATGTCCCAAGTGTGTAAATATCCACAAAGTGTGCATATACCTCTGGTGTCTGGATGCCCTAAAGTGCGTACATACTTCAAAGTGCATATATGTATCCCCTAAAGTATGGTATATGCACGAAGTGTGGAATATACTCTGAAATGTGTACCCCACCTCACAGTGTGATAATGCACACCATGTGGCGTGCAGCCCATAGTGTGGGGTGTGCACAGAGTGTGGTATAAACACCTTAGTAGAACCATAGGTTAGTTGGTGGCTTGAATTGTCTCTGGCCAAAAGCAGAGACCCTTCCTCTTGCCTTTCTGTAATACCAAGTTCTGCCCGGCTGTGGAGGAGACCTTGAGATCTTAACCCCACGATTGTGGTTATGGCCCTTCGAAGTGGGAAGGGCCCTTAGAAATCCAAGAATCCAACCCCTCATTTTCCAAGAGGAGGTACTGGCGCAGGGTCCCACAGCTCTGGGTGACAAGTCTCTGGACCCATTTGGCCTCGTCAGTTGGGAAGCAGCTGGAGTGGTTCTGCACGCGCGTGTGACACACACGGCTGATGGGAGCTGTTCATCCAGGAGCCACAGGTCATGGTTTGGGCAAGGACAGGCTTTGTGAGGCAGACCCACGTGCAGACCAACTCTGGATGCCCCCTGGAGCAGGGCCCCAATCACCCTCTGGAAATCACTCATCTTCCTCAACTTCTTTATAGAGGGCTAGGGTGTGTGAGCAGGGGTGGGTGGGTGGGGAGCCCTGAGAAGTCATCTGGGCTCTGAGGGGCCTGGGAGAAGGGAGGCATTGGTTCTGAGAGGTTTCTGTAGCGGTGGGAACATCTGAGCCTGCAGACAGGAGGGTGGGCAGGCTGCAGGCTCCAGTGACCCTTGCCTGGCAGCTTCATACACCCTGGTGTTTGTTGCCAAGTCTGGCTGCCTGGTCTGGTGCTGAGCCCTGCTCCCTGCCCCCACGCCAGCCTCTCTCTCCCTCCCACTCTAGGCACCCATCGCCCCAAAGGCAAACAGTGCCAGAACAATAGGCCAGCCTGGCAGGCCCCCAGGAACTGGGCTGTGTGTCTCAGACGCAGAGGCAGATCCAAATGTGCTTGCTGTTGACTCTTTTCTGCTCTGTCTGCTGGTCTGTGTTTGTCTTGCCTTCACCAGCAGAGGCCCTGCACCCTGGGAAAAGGGAAAGTGTGGGCAATGGTGCACCATAGGGCAGAGGAGCCTCAGAGATGGAGGAATCCTGGGTGATGTAGCGGGGAGAGGGCTGGAGAAAACGGGGCATTGCTGTTAATTGCAGAGGGCTCAGGCAACAGTTTGCAAAGGCCTGGGGTGGGGAGGGCATTGGAGGAGGAGAAATAGGTTTCTTGGGGATCTTAGCCTAAAGATCAGGAGGTGAGACTGTGTCACTGCACAGCTTCCTGTCCATATCTGACACCGATTATCTTGGTCAAAAGGATCTGTCCTCGTGATGGAGCCTCCTACTTTCTGTGACTTTGGTTAGCATGTCAAAAGCCACTGGCTTTTGGGTCTAACGTGTATTTTTCCAGTTTCACACCTGCAAGGTGCCTTCAGTTGGGGGATGAGCTGCAAGGTGCTTTTAGCTGGGGGTGGGATAATGCCCTCACTGAGCCTGGGTGCAAGACTGTTCTACTGCTTCTGTGCTATAGGGCTGCAGGAAAGAACGATAAAAAGGGGCCTTTGGTTTCCTCCTCCTTACGACTCCATCACTGAATCAGAGTTTTAGAGCTAGAAGTTTCTACACACACCCTCCATTCCTATACGTGCCGTTGAGGGGCCCGAGACCCTGAAAAGGCAACTGGTTATGTGATATCCCAGGGAAACTCGAGGCCACTGCTCCATGGCTCTCTGTCTGATGCCACCATATTCAACAGGAATTCTGTTTTGCTGTTGGATTTGGCAAGTTGGTGATCAACCCCAGAGAAGCCCTCTGTGCTTGTTCCATGCCAAGCACCATGCCAGGCACTGTGAGGCAGCTCTCTCCCTTTCACGCATGGGCCCCGGGGAGACCAGCAATGGCCCTAAGAGAGTAGGAGTAGGGCCTGCCCTGTGCTCTGGAAGCATTGAGGCTGCGCGGGGAGACAGGATGCAGCTGTGTGAAGCATCAAGCAGCCACACAACAGTGATGGTGTGGCGGGGGTTAGTGGATGCTGAGTGCCCACTGAAGCTCATGGACGTCTATCTGTGCTATGAGTGTGCAGTGGGGGAGAGGTCGCTGTGGCTGGGAGCTCGGGGAGTAGGATGTGGGAGCTGGGGTGACAGAACTCTACCTGAGGGAGGGGGCCCGTGAGGCAGCTCTGCTTCTAGCTGATGAGCCCTGTGGGAAGGCAAGGCCTAGGTCAGGCCTCAGCCTTCATTTCTCCAGTCTGATCCATGGGGATGGCATGGCGAGCTCCTGTCCTCATTTGAGGACACCCATCCTACCAGGAAACCTGCCTCCCTGACTCAAGTAGAATAGCAGGACCCAAGTATCAGGGCTCCCGCCCTTGTCAGAGCCAGGGCCCAACCCCAGGCCTTGCATCCCCATGGTGGGCCTGAGAGCCTGGGGTGCAGAACAGGCTGCCTTCCTCAGCAGAGGGTGTGCCTGTGCGAGGAGCCAGGTAGGGTCACTAGTGCAACCCCAAACACCAGGATTTGTTTTGAAAATAGCATCGATCACTGATTACCAGAGATCCTGGGGTTTGGAGTTAAACACAACAAAGGGAACAGGGCCTATTGGAAAGAGCCTAGACCTGGGAATTAGGAGGCCTGGGTTCAATCCCAGCTTTGGCTTCCACCAAAGAGGTGTGACCTTGGGCAAAGCTCTTTCTGAGCTCCTGTGACTTCATTTATGAAATGAAAGTGGCTGGTTTGGATCAGTGATATTTGCAACTGTGATCTGTAGAGTTTAATTACAAAATCCATCTCAGTCTCTCTCCCACACATGTATTTATCATATATCATTGATCTGTCTGTCTGTCTATCCACATCATCTACCTGATGAATTACTGGTGAAGCACACTCTAACAGGTGCCTTTCCTCAGGGCTTTTCGAAGCCTTGAACAAGCCAGTGTGGACGGCGAGTCTCTGGGGGCGGGGCATGGCCATGACGAGCGATGCTGCTCAGACTCCCTGGACCGCACTGTCACAGAGCATCTCAGGGACTCATGTTTGCTGGGACACTGCTGGGCCACACTGGGCTAAGGGGTCTCACTGGGTTTTTCTCTTGACCAGTTTTGAGATTCTGTGAAATGTCAGCCCTTGCTCTCTCCTCTGCCCCTCTGTCTCTCAGGTGAAGCTCACTGGGCAGGGACCAAGCCGTATGTTCTTCTTGGGCACAGCTGACTCTGAGAGCCATTGGCTTCATTGAGACTCGGGGTTGTGCTGGTTTTGTTATGAGTATGGCCAGACTGCGCACACATGGACATACAGGCACACACCGACACAGAGGCACAGGCGGGCATGGGCGCACCATCCTCCCGGCCAGCTGGTGAGTCAGGTGAGGGAGAGCCCCAGGGAGCCATGTGGCTGGCTCTTAGCCAAAGTTGTCTAGGCCGTCCTCATGTGGGAGGCTCAGGCCCAGCCTAGGAGGCCAAGAGGCAGACCCTGGGCTGCCCGGCGATGATGACCAATGAGGCTGGGGTCTGGGTCAGCAGTGGTGGGGACTGGCTCAGGTGAGTGACCCCACCTGCGCCCTGGGTACACTAAGAGTTCTGCTGCTCCTTACTCAGCACCTATGGGCACCCTTTAGCCTTCTTTAGCAGCAGATACACACCTTAAGGATTCTTTTTTATGCCCTGGCCCCAGAGGAGGCACTGAGAGTTCTAACAAATGATAGATTCCTTCCTTCCTTCCTTCCTTCCTTCCTTCCTTCCTTGCTTCTCTCTTTTTCTTCCTCCCTCCCTCCCTTCTTTCCTACTTTCCTTCCACAGCGATTTTTTTGAGCTGTTTCCAAACTAATATCACTGATACTGCACTCTTTGTGTTGGGGGTGGTGTGGTGGACAAGATAATTAGGATCTTCACCCCACAGAGCTTCTTCATTTGTGGGGAGACAGATATAAGTGGGCACCAGGGAGGGGTAAGCGGGTTGACAAGGGTAGTGCAGTGGGTGACAGGGACTCACTGTTGAAGAGCCTGACCTGGACTAAGGCATCAGTGGACGGTCTCTGGAGAAGTGGCAGCTCAAGGAGAGCTGAGGCATGGGCAGGAATAGGTCCAGAAAAGGACTGGGGTGAAATGGGAAGCATCATATGTTCAAGCAACTAAACAAAGTCCCCTTTTGTGGGATCGGACCGCGAAAGGCTGAAAGGAAAGTGGAGAACCCGAGAGAGGTGGAGCCGGATCATGCAGTCAGGTGGGAAGATTTATCTTGAGGACGCTGGGAACCACGGTTGCGGGGAGGTGGTGGTGGTGGTATCCTGAACATGACTGGATTTTTACTGTGGTTTGGAAAATCATTCTGGCTGCTAGGTAGAGACTGACAGGGTGGGGTGTACTTGGAACAGATGACAGTGGCCCGATTGGGGCACGGACATGCCATTCAGGGAAGCTCAGGGCGCCTGCCTCCCCTAAAGTCACCCAAGGGCAGTGCCAGTCAATATGCAGACCCAGACATTGACATTTCAGAGGCTCCCTTGCTTTCAAGGATGGCATAGCACTGTCCCCACGCCATCCGCCCTTAGAGAGGGGTTCCTGGGCCCAGAACCCATTACAGCCCAGCCAGCCTTGGTGGCCTGGAACACTAACTGCCGTGGGGCCTGGTCTGACTTGCTTCCTATTTCTGAACCTCAGCTTCCTCATCCGCACAGATGGTCTGGGAGGATGAGAGGGGAACACAGGCAACAAGCCTGTGCATGGCCGTGTGTGCCCCTGAGCTGCCCACAGGCTAGCCAACAACGCAGGGCAAACGAGAGCTTGAAGGCACTCAGTACCCCCGGGTCCTGCTTGGGATCAGAAGATCTGATAAGCCCCCAAATCTGGGACTTATCCCGCTTAATCCCCTACCGTGCTTGCCCAGGCCCCTTGAGGAGGAAAATCCCTCTGTTTGCAAGGAGCTCAGGAAACCTGTGACTTGACGGACCTGTCTGCTCTGCCTGCTACAAGGAGCTCTGAGTGGCAAATTCACTGCTCCTGGCAGGGCCTTTCTGATGGCTCTCCACTCGTTCTTGATTGCTTGAAACTGAAGCCCTACACTTTCAACACTGGTTCACAAGGGAGCTCTCTCTCCCAGGAATTTCCAGAGAGGGTGCCCAAGTCTTGGAGGGAGTGGCTGGTGTTGCTGAGAAGGGCACTTTAAAGCTAAGACTTGGGCATCAGAAGACCTGATTACAATCCTGGATCCATCACGTTGCTTTGATTTTAACTCCGAACAGCTGATCAAACCTCAGTTTCCCCACCTGTAACTGGGAGGTTATGGTTCCCAGTGTTTTGGTGAGTTGCTCAGGCGAGTGCTTGGCACAGTGCAGAGAACCAACTATGCCAACCTTTTCCACCCAGTTTGGGAGCTGGAGGCTTGGATTTGCTCATGGAGCTGCTGTGGGACGAGCAGCAGTTTGGACAGGGCCAGCACCGTGCCCTTGAAAACCAGTGTATCAGGGTGATTTGTGCTGGGGATATGACCTCCGAGGCTCTTGGCTTTCGCTCTTTCCAACCCAGTGGAAGAAAGACCTTGCATTTTTCAGTAGAGCGAGAGGGTGGGGCTGCACGAACTCCAAGTCCCATATAGGACCCGCGATGACTGCAGCGGTTTCCAGTGAAGCTGCCCTGAAGCTGAGGCCTCCTCATGCCCAGGTCAGTGCTCTTTACAGCTTGTTGCCCCCCACCCCACGCCCACCCCTGCCTCGGCTGGTTTTCCTGCCTCCTGATGATAACATTCTTGTTTCTGCCTCCTTAACTCTGCTCAAGCTGTGCTGCCCTACCTGTGGAATGCCAGCTTGCTCTTCCCCAGCTGCTCGCAAAATCACACCCAAACTTTAAAGCCAAACTACATCATGACGCTTTTTAATTTGAATGGCGGAAAGAACCTGGGGTTTGGCATCAGTGATTCCAGGGCGTAAACCCTGGGTCTGACTCACTGTCCACTTCCTTCCCTGTCCGCCAAGGTGGCAGATGCCCAGTGAGTGTGTGTGGTGGCACCCCCGGTGGCTGAGAGGGGCTGCTTGTGGGCCAGTCCCCTGCCTAGTCCACCCTCCCAGGCTCTCAGGGCAGGTCTCCTCACCATCCTCTCTCCTTGCTCTCATGGTTTGGAGCTGGGGACTCGCGCCTTTACCGATCTGCTCTGCCTACTTAGTGGGGGGCGGGGGACTTTTGGTCAGAAGTTTCAGGTGTGAGCCAAGAGGAAAACATGAGAAGTGCAGATGTTTTGCTCTTGGAGAGTGTTCTCCCCTCTCAGCCACCCCTGGCCGGCAAGCTCTCACGAGCTCTCCAGCCCCTGGCTCAGATGAGCTTGGGTTTTGGTATTGGATAGATGTGGGCTCGCCCCGTGGCTCCGTCGCTGAACGTGGGCATGTTTTCACTTTCCAGAGCCTCAGATCCCTTATCTGAAAAATGGGTAAAATGTTACCATTCCCGCAGTGTTCCCGCTGCATGGTTATCTTACCGAGCACACGAGTTTTATTTCTGAGAGTGTAAGTTCCACAAGAGAGGCACTTAGTTCCCTGCCGAGTCTCAGGCAACCCACAGGAGGTGCCCACTAAACATTTGTCAGATGAACACGAGAATGACACTTATGTGATGGAATACACCTGTGTCGGTAGACAGGACCATCGAGAGCCATGTTAAAGCCGGGATGGTGAGTGCACACGTGAATGCACAGTGTCGGGTGTGAAAAGGAACGCCTAAAACAGGCACGCCCACACTGTGCGCCACTCCCCGCACACACATGCGCACTGTAGGACAGAGGGGGTGCGTTCTTGAGGAACAGGGGACGTGCTGTCCTTTGTGGAAGAGCCTGTCCCCAGCTGGATGAAGTCCCCTCTCCTAAAACCGTTTAAGCAGAGGTTGATTTGGTAAAATGGTTTCTTCTCTGGGCTAAGGTTGAATTAATAGAGATCTGTGGTCTTTTCGCCTCCAAGAGCTGCTGCTCTGCTGTGCTGTGGTGCCTGAATGCACTGGAGAAGGGAGGCAGGCGCCAGAGTAAACGAACGGACCTAAGGCTGCAGAGGTTCCATGGGGCGAGATGAGCACCGGCTGGGGGTCATGGAGGGACCCCAAGAGGATACCTTTTGGCAGGGCCTTGAGGGTATGGGGGGGGAGAGAAAGAGAGAGAGAGAGAGAGAGAGAGAGAGAGAGTGCTTATGTGATGTCCACCATAGATATGATAATGTGATATACATGTGAGATATCTCTGTCTCTGTCTCTGTCTCTGTCTCTATCTCTCATGAGGCAGTGAAATCAGCACCTGGGGACATGGGAAAGGGTTTCATCTTTTAAACCCAGAGAGATGGTGCATTAGTCAGGGTTCTCCAGAGAAACGGAACAGACAGGATGCGTGTATCTGTATGTGTGTATGTGTGTATCTACCTCTCTATTCATCATCTATCTTTCTAGATTTATTAGAGAATTGGCTCAGGTGACTATGGAGGCTGGCCACTCCAAGGTCTGCAGGGTAGGCTGGCGGGCTGGAGGTCCGGGGGGAAGCTGAGGTTTGAGTCCAAAGGTGATCTGCTGGCAGCGTTTTCTATCGGTCGGAGAAGGTCAGTCTTGTTACTATGGAGGCCCTCAGCTGACTGGATGAGGCACCCCCCACCCACGTTATGGGGAGCAACCTGCTTTACTCAATGTCTGCTGATGTGAATGTCAATCTCATCCAAAAACACCTTCACAGAAACATTTTGAATAATGGTTGACCAAGAATCTGGGTACCGTGGACGCACGAAATGAACCATCGCAAATGGGTTTGAAACTGCACCCTGGTCTAGGATTTTGCATTCAGAACAGTGGTGCTGCGGGCAGGTGTTCCTGTCCCGGCCTTTAGGCCATACACAAAATGTGGTCTGAATGCACTGAAGCAGTCCCTGACTCAGTAGGGAAGGCCCAGAAGGGGGTCAGAACTAATTAGCTCATATGGTTTAGAGCTTCAGCCACATTCCTGGCGATCCTTTGTGTGTACGGCAAGAAAGACACCAGCTTTGTTTTGCTCTCTGGGTGACTCAGCTGCTGCATGCCACGCTCCGCGGAGTCAGGGTCACTCTGGGCCCACATTAATAGCCACTCGTGCTGGGTTCTCTGTTCTGCGGCCTGTGCCGGGCAGGGTCTGGGCCTTCTCATCGTTCTCCCTCACCTTCGAGCAGCTCTGGGGGTCCTCACTACTTGCCTCTCATGTTTTACTCTTGGCTGTCCTGGTGACTGACATGGTTGCTCATTTTTAAATTTATTTTGTCTTGGATTTGGCACATGCTCTTGTCTTCTGGGTCTTGGCTCCTATTGATGATGATGATGATGATGATGACAATGATACTCAATAACAGGGATGCCCGCTCTCTGTCTCAGGACCACATTGAAAACAGCTTGGACATGCCTCTCTGACCCAGTGCCTGGACCTGACTGTGACGGTGACTGGATGACTTACTCTCCGCTGATCTCGGCTTTGCAGATGGGCCTGAGCAGTTCCCACAATGGGAGGACCGTGGGAGCAGAGTGGAGGGAGGCAGTAGATGTAGGATGCTCTTTGCTAGGCTCCCCCTCCATGCTCTTCATGGGTGGGATACTTCGTTTGACCTTTTGCATATCCCCAGCTCCCCAGACTTTGCCTACACTGAAGCAAAAGGAACAGAAGTGATGGTTTCTATCTGTAGCTCATCAGGGTCATGTCCTGGAGTGAAAATCAATCCATTTGTTACGATTCTTGTGGTGAACATTTGTGGTTTGCCTCCCCAGCCTCCATTCCCTCTTTTGGCCATAACTACCTCCCCCTCCTCTCCAGATCTGTCTGGACACTTCTCTCTCACCTTTCTCAGTCCACGTGTTTGGGGTGGGCTCCTGTCCATATGAGCTAAGCCCAGGACCATAACCTGTCAGTGTATCCCCCTCCCTGACCATAATAACTGGGTCATTGTCTTAGTCTCGTCAGGCTGCTAAAACACAGACTGTGATACCATAGACTGGGTGGGTTATAAATAAGAGAGTCACAGTTCTAGAGGCTGGGAAATCCAAGATCAGAGGGCCAGCATGGTTGGGTGAGGGCTCTCTTCCAGGTTGCAGACTTCCCTTGTATATTCATATGACAGATGGGGCAAGAGAATTCTGTTGGGTCTCTTTTATAAAAGTGAATGCATGAATTCCATTCACGAGGGCTTCGCCTATATAACCTAAGTACCTCCCAAAGGCCCCATCTCCTAATGCGATCACATTGAATGTTAGGATTTCAACATACACATTTTTGGAGATATAAGCATTCAGACCATAGCAGTGATGGTCCCACCCCTGAAGTGGTCAGAGCAAATGACTTTTCCTGTTGGGAGAGAGATATGCGCTCTTTCCTGCTGGATCTGCTTTGTCCATCCATCACCTGGGGTCACCATTGTAGATGGCAGAGCTCTGAAAGAGGGAGTCTTGGTAACATCAATTTAACCCTTTAATCCAGATGTGTGTGAAGTAAGACCTTCCTCTAGACATTAAATTTTTTTTTTCCCTGGCCAGTGTGGCTCAGTTGATTGGGCATTGTCCTGCAAAGTGAAGTTCGTGGGTTTGATTCCCAGTCAGGGCACATGCCTGGGTTGCGGGTTCAGTCCCTGGTCTGGGAGCAAGCAGGAGGTGCCTGATTGACCTTTCTCTCTCATATCAATGTTTTTCTCCATTCCTTCCCCTCTCTCTAATAAATAAATAAAACAAACAAACAAACAAATAAATGTTTAACAAAAAAGATTTCGTGAGCTAATAAACTCCCTCCTTTTGTTTAAGCCAATCTCAGTTGGGTTTTCTGTTCCTTGCAAACCAAGAAAGTACTAATGGATATTGGCCTGTGACTTTTGGCTCAAAGTCACTTTATCAATATTCTCAAAGGTTGCCAGACTTTGAAATGAGTTCAGTTGTTTTGCTTTTTAGTTGGATGCCACTTGATCCTAAGTCATGATCAACTCTTTACTTCCAACTGTGTGAACATGCCTCTTGGTTTTCAACTGCCCTAAAGTTGGTCTGAAGGCCAATCCCTCCAAAGTCAGAAACCCATAACTCACTTGCTGTCCCCTGGGAGCCAGCAGATTGGGTATATAGGGTAACACGGCCCACTCCTTGGACGAATTGGGAGGAACTTTCAGTCATCCATTGATTCTAGGGATTATTGTACACTGTGGGAGGAGCAGAAGGCTACTGGTCATCTTGGTTTCCAGTCCCAGAGTCCATCTCACCCTCCCTGTGTTTCTAAAGAGGGTAGAACAGCTGTTTTCACAACAATTTCCTGGCTGAGCAAATAGTACAACATAGTTGTCATCACCAAAGGCAACTGAGCTCATGGCCCAAATTCTTGTCGTCCCTGAGCAGGAGCTTGCCGCCCAGTGATTTATTTCATGCTGACACCTTCCAGCAAATGGGTTTAGAGGCTGTTGAAATGTGCATGTATTTTTGTGTGTTAAGTTTTTGGGATTTTCTGCTTTGATCTGGTTGGCAAAATGAAACCATATGAGCTGAGAGCATGGCCATTTGGGCCTCCAGCTTCCTGCAGTTACACTCGGCCTCTTTGCACAAACAATCCTGTAGACATTCGGCCTTCAAAGCGGTGCGATGGAGATTGGGCACGAATCCTGTAAGTGCCAGTAAAGCCTTTAAGTCAACTGTGTATGAGATTGGGTCCTATGAAAAAAAGGAGAACTGTGGTCAAGAGTATATACCCAGCGGTCACATACCTCTGCTCCTTTAAGCGGTGTGATTTCAGGAAGAGGGGACTCTCTGGGGGACCACATTTCTCTTGCCTTTCCAAGACCAGCTGGGGTGTTACCGACTTCCCAAATTCCTCCATGTTTTTTCCTGCTTATGATCTTTTAGGCTGCTTAATTTCATCATGTAGGTGGATTTTTAATTTGCCATACTATTTGATGTTTTGGGGGGGTGGGGAGGAGGAAGTCTATGTAAGCCTTTTCTCTCTCTCTAGCCTGAAAATGCTGGGTGGGCCAAGACTCTGTTTTACATCTACAGACCAACCTATCCCAGTACCCACCGGTATGTAGCATGGTGCCCTGCCTAGACAGGGTGTTTGGTAAGGCCTTGTTGACCTTGGGGCTTTTGCTGTCATGGGGGTGGGGGGAGCCAGTGAGTATGAGGGAAGAGTCTGAGAGCAGAAGTTAGGTTTGGGAGAGAAGGTGTGGGTGGGTGGCCAGAAGAGCCAGGAGGAGGCCAGTGGGAGAAGGAGGCTAAACCACCACTCCACCGTCCAAGCTGTGTTCATGTGTCCCATGGGCTACACTGAGCCCTCAATGGAGTGAGCCTGGATTCATGACTTGAAGTGGAGACATGGAGGACAAAGCAGCCACAGCCATTTAAACCAGATGAATTGACTTGCTGGTCTGGGTCAGCCCTGTTAGGTGGTCTGTACTCTGAGCTACAAGGTGTGGACAACTTGGAAGGGATAGCGGCCAAAGAGCTATGGACAAAGGGCTTGCCCTTGTCCTTCTTGGGCAGAGAGCTTGGAGTAATCGAGTTGGTCTCTGATCCTCTGCTGTCTGCAGCCTTATCCTAAGGGTCTCGTGGATACAGGGATTTTGAAAATCCCAGCCCTGTTACCCATGCAGCTGCATTGAAATGAGCCTTGATCCCTACCTACTACCTCCACCCCAGGATGGCGGCTGCCCCTCCGTGGGAGACAGCACCCCTATTGCCACTGCCCATTGACACTGTGCTCAGTTGTGACCAGGGAAGAAATTGACAGCCTTCCAGAAGAATAGCTCTGCCCTTCCCCCTCCAATCTGAGATGCCCTGGACGCTGGATCCTGGACTCAGCTGGGTGCATGAGAGAAGGACAGGGAGAGGGAGGGAGCGAGGGAGAGGGAGAGTGAGAGGGAGAGAGAGGCTGAGCAGGAATAGGGGGCAGGGACAAGTGCAAAGGCACAAAAAGCGCTTCCTCTCTCTCATCCTGGGCCCCTGGGAGGCTGGGGTGGGAGTGAAATTCAGAGGAACCAGGCACTTGCAGGGACTTCCAGCAGTGAGCAACGTACTTCGGGGAGGGGACACCCACCAGCATCGCCCCTCCTTGGTGACCATGTGAGTGGCCTTAAATAGGCAGCTGGGCCTGAGCTGAGTCCCTGATCCTCCCACTTACTGTCTGTTTGACTTAGGCATATCATCTCCCCTTTCAGTACCTCAATGTCCTCATCTGTAAAATGGATATTCTACCACCACCCCTACAGGCAAGTCAAACGGGACTTACCCCGAGGCAACGCTTTGTGAATTGTAACATCTCTGGTGCAGTGATGGCGGACTCTGCAGAGACAGAGCATGGGGTCTCCCTGCTAGGGGTCTGCAGAGGGGCAGGAGGGACAGGAACATCTGCTCTGAGGAAGGCAAATTGGTTCCCACAGGAGCTTGGATCTTTGCTCTTTTGTCCTGGGCCACCAGAAACCAGGAACTCAGCGGGGCTTGGAGGAGGTGAGTGTAGGTGGCTGAAGTGGATGGAAAAACAGGCCAAGAAACCACGTCCCTCGCTGCCTCTGATTTATCTAGTCTCTTGCCCCAGTCTCAGAGTCGGTTCCCTTCCAGACAGCGGCAGGGACCGCAGGGGCTCGTGGATCTTCAAGCCCAATACTTTTATGGAGGTGGTGTTTGGGGACTCAGGAAGAAAACCAGCCCTCTGGCATTGTCTCAGCCTTGGCTGTCCCTAAAAATACGATGTGATGCGGCTAATGAGAAAGCACAACAGGCCTGGCTCGTCATGACCTAATATAGCCTGGCATTCAAGCCGAACCAGCACGTAAATGGGGACTTGTAATTGAAAACACAAGATGTCTCTCTGATGGGAAGGCAGGCAGCCTGCTGGGCTCCCTACGGGGGGCACGCCGTGGGGGGCCAGAGCAGATTACCGGTGCAGGGCCGGGGGCGGGGGGTTTACTAGTGTGGGTGGGGTCCAGCTGAGAGCACTCCTGCACCCTCTTGCCCACCCTCTGGCTTGTGGGTTGTCATCAAGCTGACCAGCCCAACTCACTCTATGGGGAAGAGCATGGGCTCAGAGACAGCTGGGTCAGAAATCCCATCACCCCGGCTTTTTGGAGAGCAGCACAGGCCACCCTCCTCTGCTTCCCCAGCCCCGCCCCGTGGACACCCTGGCTAGCTTGGCTGTGGTCCCACATGGAGTCTCTGAGAGAGTCTGGCCCAGCCCTGCTGCCTCAAACAGTGGACTGATGCCAACCTCTGGTGTGGACACATCATGGCCACACCACCAATGGGTCGTTCTTCCTCTTCCTCTCTCCTTCTGCAAAGACGTGGTCCCATGGGTCCACCACGGAGCTGAAGGGCTCAGGAGATGCTCTGTGCTGACTTGTAACTCAGGTCTGGGCAGGAAGAGGGGGCAGAACATGGAGGGGAGAAGCAGCTCTGCCAGGGACCCGCTCGCCCTGCCTACCTGAGACTTTGCTGGTGTGGGCACTCTAAGTCACAAGTCCTAGAAAGCCTGTCAGTACTGTGACCCCCTGGACGGCGGGTCACCCTACTGTACCAACTACCCTAAACCTGCTTGTCATGGGGGTCCAGTGTGCTCTGGACTGGTGTTTCAGGTGACTCACCCAAGGTCATGGGGCTACCAGCAGGTCAAGCAAGAACTTGAATCCAGGACCCTTGATCACAAGTTCAGGGTTCTATGCCCCTCATCTGCATCTCTCAGGTTGTTCTACAAGGCAGGACACACGGCTCTCTGCAGTGACCTTGGCCAAGTCCTTCCCTGGGATGGAAGTGGTGGTGAAACAGCAGAAAGAGGGAGCCAGTGGAGACTTGGTCACTCTTGGGGAAGTAAAATCTCATGGGACCCAAAGAGGGGACTCAGTCTCTGCCTTAAGAATTGCCTCTTTTGCTAGAAATATGCCACAGACTTGCCTGTGGATGCCTGGCTCAGGTGCCACTCTGTGCCACCTACATACCCATACCAGGGAAAATAGCTAAAGAACATGGCTTATAGAGATGGTGTTACTCTCATTTCCCTTAAATAATTTATCCTTCAACAAATATTTATTGCATGTTTGTTCTTAAATGTGTTGTTCCCTCTGTCTGGGATACTCTCGTCCCCTCTCCCCTACCCCCTCCTCCTCTCCTTCATCTTTGCCTCACCTCTGCATCCCAATTCCATCCATTCTCCAGGTCTCAGCTTAATATATTAAATTTACTGAATGCTTAGCACTGTGTAACTCACGTAATCCCCATGAAAACTGTATGAAGCTACGAGACCCATTTCACAGTGGAGGGAACTGCGTGGTTACCTGGCTTGTCCATGGACACACGGAATTACCCCAAGTCTGGACTGCAGCCTGGCCTGCGCGTACCCTGGAAGGAAGGCGTTCCCGATCCCCACGTCCCAGCTCACAAAACCTCTGTGGTTACTTCCACTTGGAATACTCGCCACAGGGCCAGGTAACACCCATTCTTCTTGCATTTCCGTGAAACAGTGCCTGGACAGCTGGGATGCCCCTGTGCTTCATCCCTGGGTTTAGGCATTTTAAAAAAAGCTCAGTAAATGAACTTCGAATGAACGCGTGAATGCACTGATGGATGAATTAATGCTGAAGCTGCTCTGAGGCTGAGGCCCTCAGCGGAGGCTGTGGTTTTGTCACTGCGAGGCACCACATGCCGGCAGCACTGAGCCAGGGGGCGCTTGATGTCACAGGATAAACACGACTGTCCTTCCTGGAGTACTGATAGAACCGTGAGGTTGGGGAACAAGGTGATTTTTGAACACTAACACAAACGTGGACTTTTTTTTGGAGTGGAGAGATTTTTATGAGTTCTCAGGACACAACTGAGATTCAGAGGGAAGGTCATGCTTGTAGCGGCCTCTATAGGTAAGTCTCGGCCTCACTAAGCCCTTCACCCCCATTGCAGTCTCTCCGATGCTGCTGGGGATGCTTCAGTGAAAAGTTTGAGAAATGCTGCTCAGAGGAGCGGCTGGAACAGGGCATGGGTCCTTGACTCAGTGTGGGGGACAAGGGGCACTGCACTAGCACATGCATGGGGACGGGGACTCTGCTGGCTCCTGGGAGCTGGGAGAGCAGTTGGCACTGTGAATGGCTTTAGCTTTGAGCGCGCCAATGGCTGTTGAAATAAACGCTTTGTAGCCACATCCTGGAGTACCACTATAGCCTCTTGGAAAACCTCACACTATTTTTAGTCCCTTTAGGTCAAGAAAATACCATCTCTTTTCCTCCCCACAAGCCAGTTCATTGTTGATCTTGCCAGGGTCTTAAAACCCTGTTCTCCTTTTTAGCTCAGTGAGATCAATCAGCAGTGGGGTGGAGTTCCTCTGTCCATTTCTATTTTCATATCTTGTGTCACTTGTTCACATGGGAAAAATCCAGCTTTTTCCCCATGCAGGGGCCTGTGTAACCTGGCTTTATGTTGTCGGCACGTGATGGCTTTGAATCATGGCGGGGGATGAGAAGGAAGGAACATCAGGCCTTAGGTCCGAGGCACCTGAGGTTGGCATGACCAGCGCTCAGCACCGACCTGATTTATTTCAGAAGGGTTTCTAAGGAGAAGAGGAGAAACAGTGCCTCCCAGGATGTGAGAGGCCAAGAGGGGTGACTGTCTCCATTGGAGAAATTCACTCTAATGTGATAGGAAGGCCAGAAGATGCTCGGCGGTTGCAGTCCTTTGTAGTTTACAAAAATACTTTTCTTCGGTGGTCTACGCGTGTGTCCACAACCATAATAAGAAAATGAACAGAGGATGGAGGGGCCGATGCCTGGAGGGACAAGGGAAGACCACAGGGGAAGTGACATGCTAGCTAGGACTTAAAGGATAAGAAGCAAGGATGAGAGGTTCCAGGCAAAGGGAACACAGCACGTACTGGTGCAAGGAGATATAAAAGGGCGCTGTGAACTCAGGACGCAGGGAGAGGAAGTTCAACATGCTGACACTAAGGTGCATGTGTAGGAGCGGCACTGACGAGACGGGGGAGGAAAGTTGGGGGCAGACTTTGAAGGGCCGTGTGAACAGGACACAGGGAGCTGTGGGTGTCTGTTTTGTAGGACACCCACGCACTCTGGAAGCTGAGCGGAGGCTAGACCATTCTGGAATGTGAGGCTGCTGTGTCAGGCACAGCATATTGGACCCCTAATGTAAGAGCACTGACCTTTTATTTTAAAGGTCTGATGAGTACAGACCGGACAGGCAGGGGTGGGAAAATTTCATGTAACCCTCTAACTAGGGCTTCACACAGCTACGTCCACTCCTCCTTCTCTCGTCTATTGCAGACATTACTAATCAATCACAACACCATGTCCTGCTGAGTCTGGCCTTGGCCACGGATATTTCCCCCCCAGAGCAGAGCCATCATCGTTTATCTGAGACGGTACCTGAAATGAGGCATAGTTGCCATTCTTGCCTCAGGAAAATAAAAGTTAACACTGATGTTAGTCTCCACCAAGCCGCACCGGCTAGGACAGTCTAGTGGGAAAGTGCCTGAGAAATAGCATTCAAAATAGATAAAGGCTGTTTGTGGGGGAGAATCAAGTTTACAACCTTGAGAAAGTACCACTCAAAAAAAGAAATTACCTTGGGATTAATTTTCCTCCAAAGTGGCAGAATCACGCAGTAGTCATCACAAACCTGTCACTGCCACACACTTAGAAGTTGGAAGCAATTTTCAAGGCCTTGCCGCCACAGGTGTTGCCTCCCCGTTTCTGATTTCACAGGCAGACAGAAGAGGGAGTTGCAAAATCCGACATAAAAAGGGAATTGGCTAGTTGGGTTTCCAGAGGGAGCAGGGGGCAGGGCGGCCACATTCCTTATCTGGCTCAGGAAGGCCGGCTTTGCTCCTGGGTAGGAAAGAGGTGAGACTCTACCTGACCACTCCCCACGGTCCTCAGTGACAATTCCAGACTGACAGCAGGGCTCAAGTTCATTGGAAGATCTGAGCTTTGTGCTGTGGCTGCCAGTCACCTTCCCTGTGGCCTTTGGCAAGCAAATGGGACAAGCAAATACCACACTGGACTTTTGATCCTCGCCTCTTTGAACTTGACCTTTGCCCAGGGCCTGTCTTTCCTTCTCAAGTCTCCCCAGCCCCACCCTAAAAAGCAGAAGAAATGTGGTACTGGCCACTGGTGTCCCCCCCAACCTCAGGTGTAGCACAGGCTGCAAGGTGCTGTGAAGGGTCCCATCCCAATCCCCTGAGCTGGCCCCACCCCCTTCCCTCACTGTAAACAAACATCTGTTTGCCTCCCCTTCATCTCAAAGCCCAGCTGGTTTCTAACAGGCCCATCACCTGGGTGGGTTTCTGGACCTAGCGCTCCATGCCCAAAACCAGATGGCATCTGTGAGTCCTGAGTCCCCTGAACCACAGAGGAAGGGACCCCTGCACACCCCACCAGGACCCTGCAGGCCCGGCCGTGCCCAGAATAGAAACCTCAGTCGTTACTGCCATCGGAGCGGCAGGTTACCCACAAGAGGCTCCTTTACAGCCCTAGCCAAAGGGGGACTGAGTTTCCTCCTCTGCAAAACGGGGACGCTCACACTGACTCAGCAGCCTTGTTGGGAGGATTAAAGACAGTGCACCAGGCGCTACCTGACATGGTACTTGGCACACAGGAGGGGCTTAGCGCCTGCTGGCTGTCCTGGCGGCCTCAGCTCACCACCTCGGGGAGTGTCCGGGTGAAAGGAGCTGACACCCGGTGATGAGAACTTACCACCCTCCTGGCCCTGAACTCACGCTTAACATGGATTACTTCCTTCCATGCACCTTGTGGATGGATATTATTATCCCCATTTTACAGCTGAGGATAATGAGGTTCAGAGAAGATGACTGCAGACAGTCAGTTAGTACATGGAAAGCCTGGGTACACACCCTAGGGGTTTGTCTGAAACCCTAGGCTGCCTCGTGGGTCATCGCCCCATCTGTTGTAGACACCCGTCTTGGCCCTGCTGCTTCCTAAGCTGGTGGGGCCCTGGGCTCATCTTTCCACCCCCATTTGTTTCCTCCATTGTAGGATGAGAATGATGCTGTGATTGATTAGCCATGCCTGAAAGGGAGGAGTGATGGCACCTGTGTGAAGCCCTATTTAGAGGTTACATAAAATTTTCCCACCTGTACCCATCCAGTCTGTACTCATCAGACCTTTAAAATAAAAGGTCAGTCCTCTTACATTAGGGGCCCAGTGTGCTGTGCCCGACACAGCATCCTCACACTCCAGAATGGTCTAGCCTCTGCTCAGCTTCCAGAGTGAACATCCTACGAAATAGACACCCACAGCTCCCTGTAGGCTGAGCCACACATGTGACCCTTCAAAGTCTGCCCCCGACTTTCCTCCCCAGTCTCATCAGTGCTACTCCTACACACGCACCTTATAACGTAGCCGTGGAAAACTGTCTCTCCCTGAGTCCTGAATTCACAGTGCCCTTGCATCTGCACACGCTGTCCCCCTTGCCTGGGGCCTTTCTCCCTTTCTTCTCACCCTTTAGGACCCAGCCACCATGTCACTTCCTCTGAGAAGTCTTCCCTGATCCCTCCAGACAGAGTCGGCCCCCCATCACCTGTTTCCCCAGCATTCTCTTTGTGTCCCTGTTCTAGTGGACACAAGATCGTTCAAGACACAGCAAGCTGTTTCCCCACTAGCCCATCGGCCCCCACAGGGAGGGGACACCGTGAGACTCTGCAGTGTGGCGCTGTCCCTGCCTCACAGACAGAAGGGGCTGGGTGGAGGTTTAGGGGCTGAACCACTGTGAGGATGAAGGAACTCGGGGTGTGTTGTCAGTGACTTGAATTTCTATTCCCATTTGTTCCTGCCTGCCAGGGACGTGGCTTAACTCACCCTCGTTGTACTGAGGGTGAGGAGGAAGAACAGTGATTACATGCTCTTGATAAAACTCTGTTTCGTGTTAGGAATAAAAAAGGGAAGGTTAAGACAAAACAGTGCTTATTTCATGTTGTTTCTATCAAAGCTGATCTGGCTTCTCCAGGCAGGGCTGTGTGTCAAATCCTCCCCTGCTGAGCTCAGGGGCAGGGAAAGTGGCACTGAGATGGGCGTGACGGGGGCAGGAGCAGGTGTGGCAGTGGGACAGAGGTTGCCCTGGAGGAGGGCGGGGACGGTATCACAGGAGGACAGGCCTGAGAGGTGGCTTGAGCGAAGAGCGGGAGTTCATCAGGTGGGGTGGCTGGTCCAGGGAGGAACAGCGAGTGCAGGGACTGGGGACATGTGCCCGACGGGCCGCTACACCTGGAGCCCCACGCAGGCAGGGGGAGCAAGCTGCTGCATTCCTCCTCAGCCAGATCCTCAGCTCTGAGAGGCGGAGCCCCATCCTGTGCTCAGCACAAGGCTAGCCACTGCAGGGGACAGTGTGGAGTGCTCCTGACCCGCTTGCTGGTTTTGCTTTCCCTGGCTGGCCTGTTGACATATTCCGTGTCGGTCTGTGTGGCATGCGGGATCTTTGGGAGGTGGCAGAGGCTGCAAGTTTTCCTAAGAGTGGCTGTGGCCCTATCTCATACAATCTGCCCCTCTACATGGAAAGGCAGGGAGGGAGGGCAACCCCCCGCCCAGAGCCGCCATCCATCACCCTTCCCATTAAACAACCAGGCAGGCAGCCAGGGAGCGGTGTGGCCAGGGAGGACAGAGGTCCCACGGATCCCCTCGGAGCCGAGCAGGAGTGGAGAGGAGCAGCCCAGGCACTCATGAGAGTCCCTGGACACTTCCTTCATCTGCCCCTGTAGGACTGGGCTGGCTGTGGCCTCAGGATGGCCTCACAGGGCTCAGTCCTTCCCTCACAGCTTCTCCCCCAAGGAGGCAGCCAGGATTTCAGCTGGGTCATCGACATCATCATCCGGGACCAGTCCTGACTGAGGCCCTGCTGAGCCCCTGGCACCGTGCCCTGGCATGTCCTCTGAGGGCCTTCCCTCGCAGGGCTCAGGGCTCAGGGCTCAGGGCTCAGGAGAGAGACTAGACCAGCAGTGAGAGTCAGCTAATGCGTAGTGTGGATACGACCTGATGGTGCCTTGGAAACAGGCACATCCCCAGAAAGCTGTGCGAGGTGAGTTTTAGTCATAAATACCGTTTGGCCTGACTCACATGTTGCCCCGTTCCGCCTAACTTCGACCTCAAAGCAGCGCAGTCCAATAGAAATGTAACTTAAACATTTCCGGTAGCCACATTAAAGAAGTAAAAGGAAACAGGTGAAATTAAATTCAATAATCCATTTCATTGAATACTATGTATCCAAAATATTATTATTTCAACACATATTCATTATAAAAATTATTACTAAGATATTTTACATTTTTTCCATGCTTTGAACTACAGTGTATTTTGTAATCACAGTGCATCCCAGTTCAAAGTAGCCACCTTCCAGGGCTCAACCGGAACATGTCATTAGCAAATATTGTATTGGACGCAGGGTCCTAGAGGCCAAAGCAAGGTCAGTAGCTTCTCTGTGTCTTGGTGTCCCCACCTTACAAATGGGGCGATAATAGTGCTTAGAGACAACACACTCAAACGGTCCCTGGACCAGAGGCATTTTGCTACATGTTCGTTCATTGCGTCGCTGTTGGTGGGCTCAGGGTGTGTTGGAGGTGCTGAGTCTGAAAGGGACCCCTGTGCTGGCCAGCAACAAGGGAGGCGACATGCTAGAAACCAGCCCTGGAGCCCACTCCTGGAGTCCCCCAGGGCCCATACTCCGAGCCCCTCACCTTGGTTCCTTTGTTTTTCCGAACGTGCGGACCATCGCCCCCCACCCGACCCTTCGGGTTTGGCTTTGCAAGTGACTTTCCTTAAACTTGGCTCCTGTGTCCACCTTGATGGTGGCTCCTGTTAACTTTTCGTCTTTGCCCCTGCCCTCTGGCTCTCTAGGACTGTGTGACTCCCTAAGCAATGGCATCGGAGTAAGGATGCTAAGTGCGGGGATACTTTCTACAGGCCAGAGCCACACCTCCCACTTCCTGGGCACTGCTTTGTTGGCTGGCCTGGGTCACGGGACGGGTGTGATTGTTCCGAATGGCCTCTGTTGGGCACCCACACGCCCTGCCACCACAAGCCCGAGCCACAGGTATTATGCCTCATTTGACAGATGAGGAAAGTGAGGCCCCGAGAGTCCAAACGGCACAGCGGAAAGGACTAGGCTGAGCCCAGAAGACATTGCTCCTGGACTTCATTTTGCCACTCTAAGGAGAATGGTCGAAAGCTGTGTGGCCTTTTGCCATTTGGTCAGTTTCTCCCACGTGCACCGCGGGCCTCATTCGGGGCTCCGGCAGTCGTGGTGTCCAGAGTGGAGGGACCCAGCCTCACTCCTTGCTCTGGGCTGCACTTAGGGTCGTCTGTCAGTCGGAAAACCCTCAGCAACCTGGCCAGAGTCGCTGGTCAGTATTTCCTTCACCCAGGGTGGGATTGGTTAGCTACCCGGAGAAAACAAGTTGCCCGTCACAGCCCAGTAAGGGTCCTGTACCCCTCACTGTGGGTGGCTGGGCCAAGGAGGGTCTCACTGAGGAGTCTTAGCAGGGTCCCCCTTCTGGCCTAGCTGTTGCCTTATTTCCTGTCCCCTGCTCTTTTCTCTAAGCCCCAGAATTCACTCATTCATTCATTCATTTAATATTTATTGAACACCAAACTTTTGCTGGGACACAGTGGTGAGGAAAGTAAGCACAGAGTCTGTACCCAGGAGCTTACTGTCTGAGGGAGTGAGACCCTAATCAGGAGATCCCTGGCCCAGATGCACAAGCATGACTGCAGCCAATGTTGGTGAGGGCGCTGTCCCAGTGAGTGCAGCCCGATCTGCCTGGTTTGGTGTTGGGTCCGGCGTCAGGATCGTTTTTCAAGCTTCCCAGGTGATTCTAAGGTGCACCCAGGCCCGAGAACCACCAGCGTGGTGAGGCAGAGCTCAGGGCGGGGTTCAGATTCTGTACTTGCGTGGTCTCTTCAGCGTCCTACTGGTGACTGGCTGTGGCACAATTGGATGCAGTCCCATCAAAATGCAAAATTGCATTTTTTAATTTCCGGGAAACACACCGAGTACTTATCTTTGACCCCCATGTGTTTCACTGAAATGGTCTCTGAGCCTCACACCAGGGTCTGGGGCTGGAGGAGGCTAAAGGAGGTGGGTGGGGGGAGGCAGAGAGGAGGTCGTCTGTTTTCATATTGTGCTTGGTAAATCATGATAAAAATTGAAAAGATATCAAAATGTATGAAAATGTAATTTCTTGAATAGGTAATATACTGACATGGAGAAAAGAAAAGGTCAGGAGTGACACCTCAGTCCTCTGTCCTTAACAGATAACGTTTTTGTTCATTTTTTTATGTTTTTGTTTCTTTTGAAAATATAAGTAAGGTAAAAAAAAAAAAAGATCCCCCCAATGCTTTACACCAAAAATCGCCTCTCATAGGCCACGTTCGGCACTTTCCCCTGAGCACTACGCACATCGGAGTTCTTCCTGTGTCAGCGCAGGGTGAGCTTCCTCGTGCTTCTCGCGTCTTCCTCCAGACAGCGGGACGGTGTGCTCTTCACGGCGTGGGCGCCCCATAACGCCGTAACTTCTTAGCCAGTACCAACGGATGAACATTGGGCTGGTTCCTGTCTTCTTCTGCTATAATGACTTATGCTGCAGTGAATAACCCTGTGAATCTGTCACGCCCCATGTTCACAAGTCTGTCTGGAGGATAAGTTCCCAGGAATGGCATCGCTGGGTTAAGGGGCGTACGCACTTGTAATTTTGGTAGATGTTGCCAAATCGCCCTCCATGGGGCTGCCCCACAAGTGACAGATGAGGGATCTTATCTCCCCACAGGCTCACCAACAGAGCGGATAGTTAACTGTTTGGCTTTTGGTCAACTGGCTAGGTAGACTACATTATTTCGGTGCAGTTTTTTCTCTTAAAATTTATTTATTTATTTTTAGAGAGAAGGGAAAGGAGGGAGAAAGAGAGGGAGAGGAACATCTATGTGAAAGAGAAACATCAATTAGTTGCCTCTCGTGCATGCCCTGACCGGGGACTGAACCCACAACGCAGGCATGTGCCATAACTGAAAATCAAACTGGTGACCTTTTGCTTTGTGGGATGATGCCCAATCAACTGAGCCACTCTGGTCAGAGATCAGTGCAGTTTTCATTTACATTTTTAAAAATTATGAATGAGGTTGAGCATCTTTTCATATATTTAAGGATCATGTGTGTTTCCTTGGCTATGAACTTACATGTCTACTTACATCTATTTGTGTTAAACTTATACATTGTAGAGAGATTAGCCTTTGATCTGGGATATGGGTTATAAATACTTCCTTTCAAATTTTTATTGCTTATTTTTTCCGTGTACGTGTTAATTTTTTATTAGTTGATTGATCCATTTTTTTCTGAATTTGAATCTTGGTGAGAGAATGTCTACCCATGGCTACCTAGAAGTTCTGTGGTTTTCTTCCAGTAATTTTATGGTTTCTATTTTTAGTTTTAAACCTTCGATCCATTTGGAGTTTATCCTAGTGTATGATGTGGGGGTTGGGTCCAACTTAATTTTTCTCCAGATGGTCACCCAGGTGGCCCTGTACCATTTATCGATTCATTCTTCTTTCCCTCAGTGACCTGAGGTGGCATGATGGTCACATACTCAATTTTGTACATAACTGGGTTTATTTCTCACATTGTTATTCTGTTCTATTGGGATATTTGCGCTTATGCGGTCCCACACTGACTTAATCACTGGGGATATATACTAGGTCCTTTTTAATAGCTTTTCCTTTTTAGAATGTCTATGGGTATTTTGTTTTTTTAATTTTTCTATATGAACTTCAGAATCTGATTGTCTACATCTACATCTCCCCTGCGATGCCGTTAGTGTTGTGTAGACCAGTGGCTGCGGGTACAGGCTCCAGAAAGAGACTGCCTGCTTTCTATCAACAACGGCCATTTACTCCGTGAATTCTACAGCTAACACTATTTTGTTTACTGTGTACCAGGTACAACAAAATGATTATTTTTTTATATTATTCTCATCTTCTTCATCAAAATATCTTCATGACCACGTGTGAGCACATCAAAATGGCCATACCTTGAAACCTGCTTGTGTGAAGGTCAGAATGCTGGACAGCCTTCCTGCCAGCCTGTGTCTTGAACCTGTCATTTTGGCCATGCACATGCGTCTGCCCCTGTTAGGTTGGACTGCAGACCCTTGGGTGTGAGTTTAGCTCAGAACATTTGCAGCTCTTGGTAGCACCTTCTAGAGAGTGGATTTCTGATAGGGAACTGTAATTATTAATTTTTGCCTTATTTTAGGTTGAAGATGGAAACAAATCTATGCATATGTATACATGCACTCCACATTGTTTATGCAAAAGTATTTTAGAGTAAGTAGTAGATGAAATAATAGAGACATTTTTCAACCCTCACTTCACACACGGGGAAAGTAAGCCTCAGGAAAGGGAAGTAATTCACCCAAGGTCACATAGCCACTAAGTGGGATGCCAGGACTGGAACCCAGGTCTCTGCCAGCCCAAAGCGTAGGTGGGCATCTGTCCTGTCCAAATTTTCCTGAATGAGGCTCCGAGCCCTTGGAATTGCCTCAGTAGTGTCTGTGTCAGAGCTCTGGTTTGAGGTGGCTTCAGGCCCTCGGTTCCAGAGTCCCTAGGGACTGGCTCTAAGGGGATTGAAGGACCTGCTGGGTAGATGTCCCAGGCTAGGCTCTGGAGCCGGCTTGGCCACTTTCAGCTGTGTGACCTTGGGTAGATTACTGCATTTCTCTGAGCTCCAGGTTTCCCTTCTGTGAAGTGAGAGTGATAATTCCTACATGAATGTGTATCGAGAGTTTAATTCAGTGCCCAGTAATACTGGATTCACAACACCTTTTATGTTGTTGTAAGGACTAGAACATCCAGCCCGAACTAGTTTAGTTATAAAAGGTGATGTTAGACTCACGTAACCAAAAAGTCTGGAGGTGGGTAGGTTGCAGGATTGGTTGATCCAGGGCCTTGATGATGTCACCAGGGACCAGGTCTTTTCCTTCTCCCTGTTCTTGTTGCACAGGGATTGCCAGCTGCCTTGGGTTCCATAGCTGGGGTCATGGCCCCACTCAGAGTCTGGAGGATCCTTGTGATTGGATAGGCTTCAGGCATTTGTGCTCCCGGAGACCGATGACTCTGGTCAGGGATGCAATGTGTTGATTGGTTTAAGCTAACTGGGGCCAACCTCTTGGTCTGGAGGTTTCAATTCCTTCCAAGTCATGGTGTGTGTGTGTGTGTGTGTGTGTGTGTGTGTGTGTGTGTGTGTGTAGGGTGGCTGTCCCAGTGTGAACATGGGTTTGGTTAGGGAGGCAAAAGAGGGTTGGCAGATGGGTGGGCAGGCAAAACCCCCCTCTGTGGTTTTTCTTCTCCTCTTCCTCCACTCCAACAAGTACAAGGGAAACTCCCCCTGTGATGTCATCGCTGCCCTGCAGTGCACCGGGGGCACCAGAGACTTCTCTGCCCCACGAACGCCAGGCCTCACTCCTGTCTCCTGTCGTTTGCATCCTTGGACACCCTCAGCCTGTTCAAATGGGCCCTTCCACGAGGTTTCTCCAGGAAGCTTTTCAGATGCCTTCAGCTTTCAGGGAGCCTACCCATGCTTTGGCCTCATGGGTAGGCATCCAGGAATACCTTGTCCTGCCTTGCTTTCCAATTGCCTTTCTAAGCCTCACTGGATGAGTGGGCCTTGAGGAGCTGTTGCCCCGACCGTGCCTCCTGACCCCACTCCTGTCCTCCACCCAGCAGCTGCCATCCCAGCCTCAGGCCGGCCCATTCCTCACTAGAGCAGGGTATGCAGGAGGCACTGTAGCCTCACAGGGGGCAGGGCTGGGTGTTGGTCCCGCTGCCCCAAATCCTCCGGCCTTCTCCCACCTCAGGGCCTTGGCATTTGCCTCACCTTTTGCCCAAAAAGCTCTTCCCAGAGCCGGCTCTTTCCCATCCACTGGATCCTAGAACATGTTACCACTTCAGTGAGGACTTCTTGATCCCCTTCCTGAAGCTGGATCCCCTATGATTCTTCTCCTAAGGTCTCATGTTTCCTTCACAGAACTTTCCACAATGTGCAATTATTTCATGTCTTTTTAGGGGTCCATTTCTCCCAATGTAAGAAAGCTGCTCTGTGAAGGCGGGGCCACGGCTGTTACATTCCCCCTTACACCCCAGTGCTCAGCACAGGGCCCAGGGTAGACGAGACAGTCAATATGGCCGAACGAATGAATGAAGGTATGTGAGTGATCTGGTGAATGAATGCCTGTGTCTGGAATCCAGCGTGACCTCTGGGTTTCTGAGGGTCCAGCTGTCCTTTATCCTCCATCATTGCTTCTGCTGTTGGTTTACTGTGGCTTCTCTTTGGGTCCCCTGAGTCTCCCTGCTCCGCCTGGGCCTGGAGCCACTCCCTGAGCCACAGCCTGCCTATACCCCAAGCTTGTCAGAACCATCGCTTCTGAGGGTGTGATGGGGACAGAGGGCTTCCCCTGCTCTACTCCCCTGTGCCCTGGGGGGCATTGCTTCCACTCTGAGCTCACTCGCACCCACATCCGGAGACCAGTCCAGCCCCATTTGTCTGTTTGTGTTTCCTTCTCCTTCTACTGGCCCGACCCCCAGCTGCCCTCCATGTACTAATCTCACACTAACTCAGCTCACCCCTCCCTTCCTTCCTCTTTTCTCGCCTCCTTCAAGAGTCACATGCTTGCCTAGACACCCCACTTCCCCTCCTGGGCAGAGTTGGGATGGCAGCAACCACAGCCCATGCTGAGCGCTCCATGCGCTAGGTGGGCATGCTGCAGGCGAAGCCACGAGTGAGCCTCAGGTGGGTGCTTTCCTCCCCGTTTCACAGATGAGGAAACTCATGCACGGAGAGGTTAGGAGTGACCTCTGTTTGTTGGCTAGGGCTCGTGTTGACCAGGAACTCTGTGATCTAGGCCTCATCATCTTGTGAGGCACCCGTGGCCGGCAGGTGTGGCGAGGCCCCCACGTGCTGCCCATGAGGACAGGGTCAAGCCACTTGGTTCATCCTTCCATGTGGAGGCCATTCCTTAGCCCAGTGCTCCAGCCCTCTCTTCCCTCAAGGAGGTGGGGAAGGGAGCAGGGAAGTGGACTGAACGGTGTCACTGGTGGGTGAGTGTGGGAGAAGAAACAGGTCATGGGAGCCTTCACCATTTTTGCTTGCATGAGTCTCCATTGTTCTTGGTCATGGAGTGAGTTAGGGTGATGGCAGCCCCCTCCTGCACCCCCGTCCTGCCCTCAGTAGGACTGGGAGTGCCCAGGCTGCCTGGGACTTGGTGGAAGGTTTCTCTAATTTGGAGGTTCAGTACTAGGAGGCCCAGCTGCTTGCATCTTTCAGCACATTCCCCCAAATCTGCTTTCTCTGCCATCAAGGTGACATTTGGTCTCCCCTCCTCCTCACTTCCCTCTTCCCATTGGTCAGGACCTGGCAGGGCCCTACCCCTGCCGCCCTGAGAGGGGTTCAGGGTGGTCACGGGGCTCTGGGAACATCTCCCGGCTGCCACAGGAGGTGCATCGACATCATGCCAGAAGCTCCTCAGCATGTTGAAACCATTTGGGGCCATAGGCGACTACATAGTGAGAGAAATGGGGGATTTGGAGAAGGGTGCCAGATAAAATCTAGGACATTTAAATTTTAGCTAAACAATGAATAATTTTTTTTTAGGATAAGTATGTCCCAAATATAATACAGGACATACTTATACTAGAAAAGCACTTTACCGGAGGTTTAATTTTAACGGGGTAGCCTGTATTTTCATTTACTTACCTTAGTTTTTTTCAACAATGCTAGTTTGGAAAGGCTCTGGATGTTACTCGAGCATGATGTGGGGAGAGGAGAGGACATAGCTCGCTGAGTCTTGTAGAAGGCTCCCAGCTAGTGACAAAACTCTGAGTGGCTGGGCCGGAGAAGCAAGGGGTCTGCTGTTGCTCATGATGAGTCCTGAGATGGGAAGGTCCCCTGGACTCCAGTTCCACCTGCTCTGAGGTTCTTGCAGCTCTGCCTCCAGGATGGTGCCCCTCAGTCACTAAGTGGATGCAGTATCTCCAGGCACCACATCTGCATCTGCTGGCCATCAGGCTTGCATCTCATTGTCCTGGCAACATGCAACCCTGGTCTGGGAGGCATGGGAGAATGGGCCAGTGTTTTCATGAACGGCAGGCTGTTTGGACACAACTGGTTCTCTGGCCAGTGACATGTACTGATTCTTTTTCCCATTTGGCTCCCAAAGGGCCTGATAATGGAATGAAAGAAATCTGAGTAAATTGTCTGATGCATCATGACTAAGTTTGCAACGTGCCAAGTATCCCCCAGGAGAGGCCCTGGGACAGCAGGGCTGCAGTGCCTGGCCCGCATGTTGGAGACCATTCCCAGGGACAGCCCCCTATGTGAGCTGCTCCAAGTTCTAGGAGGACTTGGAGGACCCGGGGAATTGTCACGTGAATTTATGGCACAGCCTCATGGCCTCTGACTAAAGGGTGGTGGCACAATTTGTTGACCTGGCTTGGTGGCGGGTAGGTAACTCAGTACACACAGCCTGCTTCACTGACAGCTTCGATTACCCCCAAGTTCTGTTAGTGATCCCGTTTTGACCGCCCAGGAAATTGCATGTGTCAGTCTTTGTAGATTTATGGGGCCTTGCAGGGTAATTCTCATTGCATGGCCGTGAACACTCTATTTCAAGTATGTGTGGAGAGCCCTTTACCATTTCTTTTCCTGCCTCCGTGCCCCTCAGCCTCCTTCCTACAGCTGTTCTCCAGGGAGAATGTTCTCAATTTAATTAACTCTTTTCCCTGTGTTTTTATGTCTAGGTCCTTTCACTATGCTGACCAGCAGCTATAAGACTTACTGATCAGTTACTATGAACTCTTTAAAAATCTGGTATGCATATTAACGGTAGTAGCCAAGAGTTTTATTGAGCTTGACCCCTATGCCCACTATACTTCATGTCCATTTACTCTTTGATTTCACAGTGACCTTTTGAAGTCAATATTATTATTACCCTCCTTCCCACCCCTGCCCCCACATGTTATTGATGGGACACCGAGATTCCCTTACTCAAAGTTCCACGGCAAGTGACAGAGGTGGGCTGGGACTGCACCTGGGAATCTAACCCAAGGCCTGTGCTCTTAACCCTTCCGCCTGCTACTCAAAGTGTGGCCTGGGGACCAGCAGCAGGCAGTCGCTGGAGCCTTGTGAGAAATGCTGAGTCTCAGGCTCCCACCCAGGAACCCAGGTGACTCTCATGCATGTGACAATCAGAGAAGCTCTGATCTAGCCTCCCTGGAGGGAAACATGTCCCTTGACGCTGCCTTAGGGTCACATTCAAATCCACAGTGGGGAATTGTAGCCCTGTGTTTTCACGCGTGTCAAGGAGCAAAGTCTCTTGTGGAACATAAGCCAGCATGCATGGACCCATGTTCATGGAAGCAGAATTTCCTGTGGGGAAATCAGGCTAGCATGTTTCTTAGATTGAAAATAAAACCTTGCTCTTGCTAAAAATCTCTCTCTCTCTGGGTCAAAAGGATTTATGCTAATGCATGTCTAGCTTTCTCAGACCAGAGTTCAGCCCAAGCCTATTATCTTCCATTTGCATATCTATTCTCTTGATGCGCTATCTTGGGCGTCTACCACCTAATTTAAATCTACAGTTCATGCATAGTTAATGAAGACCATTCATATGTAAAGTGCCTGAGAAACGGCAATAAAAGGCTGGTTGACATGTGATTCGGGGCCTCTCCAAGATCGTAATGGAGGGGACGCGTGGTCCCGGGATTTCTAGTCCATTATAAAATTATGTGTAAAATTATTTGCACACAGCCATGGCATACGAATCCTGCTGGCCAGAATTTGCGACAACAGCCCAGCTCTGCTCTCATTGACATTGTCCTGTGGCTCGTCTGTGTCCTGCACAGGCCCTTCCCTCAGGAGGTACATTTTGTCAGAATGACTGTGATGATTAATTTCATGTATCAATTTGGCTAGGCCATGGGACCCATATATTTGGTCCAACATTATTTTAGATGTTTCTATGAAAGGTTTTGTTTTTTTAGATGACTGGCACATAAATCGATGTATTTTGAGTAAAGCAAGTTGCTTACCGTGTATAGTGTGGGTGGGCCTCATCCTATTAGTGGAAGGCCTTCATAAAATGACTGACGCCTCCTTAATAGAAAAGGATGGATTTCTGCCTTCAGACTCAATCCGCAATGTCACCTCTCCATGGGGACTCTGGTCTGCCTGCCCACCCTGCAGACTTTGGACTTTGCAGGCTCAACAATTGCATGAGCAAATTACATAAAATCTCTGTGTCTCAACAAATCTGATTCTCTCTCTCTCTCTTCTCCCTCTCTCTCTTTTCACATATATCCCATTGGTTCTGTTCTTTGGAGAACTCTGACTGATATAAATAGCTTTGGACCAGTTAGATAACTGTTATTTCACTGTCTGGTCCCCGGGCCAAACTGATGAGCAGAACCTGCCTTTGTCCTGGATGGGACAGGCAATGTGAGTTGAAGAGTGAAAGAAAGATCCCTTTTGTGAGATCAGAGCCACTGAGAAACCATGAGAAGGCAGCCAGCTAATAGCAAAGCAAGGAGTTTATTGAAAGCGGGTCCGTCAGGCCAGTTCCCAGCTCAGACCAGTTCTCATCAGGGTGGTTCTGTGCAGGGCTTTTAAAGAATAAAAACCCACACACGCTATGGGGAAGTAGTCTTGTAATTGATTACCTTGAACTGCTCTACTTTTCTCTTATTATGTTTTCTCTAGTTCCTGGGACTTGTTCCTGCAGCTGTCTAGCTCTAGTTCCTGGAACTATCCTGTCCCTGACCGATTACTTGGGTGCTGTGCCACCCTGGTCTGTTTGTTGCGATATCCTGTCTTGCTGGCTGGGTTGCCTGTATGCAAAGTCAGACCAGACCGTCACCTTTCCTCTGGTGTGCTCTCTCACTGATGCCGGAGAGGTAAGGCTTCCCTGGTGGTACTGAGCGAGTGCCTGGGTTTGGCTCGGCTTTAGAGTGGGAATGTTTTAGAGCTCTGTCTTCTGTCCCTGCCATCTCCCTCCTTCCTAATCACACGGGGAGTTTCCACCTGTGGCCACTATGAGAGCAATCAGGGCCTGGGAACTTGCCAGTGTGGATACATTCCAGTTTGCTCTGCATATGTCGTATGATAGAAGCTCGCAGGGATCAGACACCTTGGTCTCTGAGAGTGTGAGGAGTATGCATGTGTGATGGAGGAGCTCCCCAAGTGTCTTAGGGCAGGGTTGTAGGATTGTAGCTCTTTTCCTTTCAGAAGGTGTATGAAAGAACAAGGGGGTCCTAGCTTCCAGCCCTCCACATGGGTACTTTTCAAACCCAAATCTGTGCAAACAGCTACAATTGATTGAGCTCTTCCACATGCCAGACACTACGCTAAGTGCTTGTAAACATTATTTAGATGTATTCTTTTAATTAAACAAATAAATAAATTAATTAATGCAAGTGATTTATCTATTTATTATTTTTAAAACTTTGAAAAGTCCTTAAAAACTTATTTGAGAGAGAGAGGAAGAGAGTGAGAGAAACAGAGAAACATTGATGTGAAAGAGAAACATCTGTTGGTTGCCTTCTTGCATGTGCCCCCACTGGGGATCAAACCCATGACCTTCCGGTTTACGGGCCGACATTCTAACCAACTGAGCCACACAGGCCATGGCTAGGTGCATTCTCACCACCACCTGAGGAAATGGGTGCTAGGAGGAAACTGAAGCTTTAAGGAATAAGGCACTTGTTCAAGATCACACAGCTTTTTCTATGGCAGAGCTAGAATGTCACTCAGCCCCGTCTGCCTGGGGACTGTTTCCTGGGTGTGTAGGTGCTGGAAGTGGTGTTGGCCTCCAAGTCTGCACCATCTACTGCTCGGTGGGATTTAAACCTCTTGTCTGCATATGGGATAGACTTATTGACCTTCTTACCCAGTGCTACTTAGGCTCTCCTCTATTGTGTAGAATATGCGGGAAGCCAGAGAAGATCTCTGGAGGGCTGCCCAACTTAAACAAGACCCCCGAAAAGCACACAAGGTGGAAGAAGGCCGGTGCCCAAGACCAGTATGAGGCCTTGCTGCCCAAGCTTTCTTCTCCTTTCTCCACAAGGGCAGGGCAATGAATCAGAGGGCAAGCGGGGTCAACAGCAGACATGGTGGGTGAGAAGACACTCTTTTCTGAAACACGATCCTGTTTTTCTTTGCTTCTGATCTGGCCTGGCCTGCTTTGGTAGGAAGCAGGATGTGCTTTGGTCAATGGGCTCATTCACATCCTTTTCCACTGGGTGTGGTGGTCACTGGAAAATGACTAGGTCTGTTGACTAGGGAACCACTCGACCAGGTTTATTTCCTCTAGAATATAAAACCTGTGGGAGCACGAGCCTGTGCTGTCTGGTTCCCCACCCCAAAATGTGCCTTAAGTTCTTAGATACTCAATCAATCCTTATTGAATTGAATGAGCACAACTTCTCCCCAGTCTCCTCTGACCATGCTCAGAAACTGTGAAGTGTGGACCAGGCTTGGGGGCGGGGTCTGTGGACCTCCTGGGGCTAGGGACAAGGTTCCATACAGCATGTTTTCCCCTGGGAAGTAGGTTGGTGGTAATCATTAATTTTCTTCACCAATACTTCTAGCTCTCCATCTTTTGAGTACACGGTAGGACTGCCCCCTTTAAAATCAGGTGTTGCCCTGGACTTGTTTTCGCCTCTGAAGTGTGATTGGAAGTGACGTATGTCCCATCTGGGCAGATACTGTAAGAGCCAATGCGTGATTCACCGTGTGCTTTTCTTCTATCGTGATGATCATGGACTTGCATGTTGAGATGGAGCCCCCATCAGTCTGGGTCTCTGAATGATGGCCATAAGCAGAGGTGGACATGCTGGACATGCAGCAGGAGCAGAGGAAGGAAGTACAATTTGGTAGTGTTAAGCCATGGAGATTTTAGGCTTGTTGGTTATCACAGCACAGCTTAGCCTACCCTGACTGGTACAGTTTTCATTGGTTCTCAGAGGGTGTCTGTCAGCCGCACAAGGTCAAGAATCACTGTCCAAGGGCTCAGCTAGAAAGCTATGGGTGTGCAGGAAAGCAAAACTCATGTGCATTGTGTGCCCCACTATGTGCCAGACATTTTGCTGGGTGTTTCACATGTTATGATATTTCATCTCCAATGACTTTGTGAGGTAGCCAGTAAGAGCCCCATTTTGCAGATGAAATGAGGCTGAGAGAGTTTAGGGTGTTGCTACTCAGAGTGTGATCTTCAGACCAACAGCATCAGTATCACCTGAAAGAATATTAGAAAGGTAGAGTTTTGGGACCCTCCTCAGTCCTACTATATCAGAATCTATGTTTGAACCAGCTTCCCAGACTATTTGTGAGCACACTGAAGTTTGAGCACATGAAAGTGAGCACACTAATGACACTGGTTTGGGGGACTTGCTTGATATAGTCTAGCTAGCTCACAGCAGATATAGATAAGGGATGCAGGCAGCCATCCAGCAAGAGACAGGAATGGCTATACCCCCCTCACCTCATGCCAGGAAAGTGGGGACCTGGATGTGCAGAACTTGGGTCAAGCACCCGGATCTCCCTCCCAGTCTGTGTTCATGGGATCCCCTGGAAAGCATGTCTTCAACCAGTTTGAGTGGTTGATGGTAACCAAAGCTACTTGTCGGTGTAGAACAAGCATCCTGCAAAGCACCCAGACTGTGTTTCCAGGGTATGTGCTCCTTCCAGCCGTGGGTCCCTGAGTGAACACTGGGACACTGGTGGTGAGCAGGAGGTGGGTTCAGACACTGTGCACAGCAGGGAAGTCTCACATGACTGGGGAACTGGGATAATTCTTCGGTAATGGTAACCACACACCTTGGGGCCTCTGTGGATGGCAGAGGTGGGCTCCTTTGGCTTTGAGCTTGGTGCCTGCTTGGACTGTAAAGTGCCCTGAAACCCTGGTGCTGCACGTCCCAGATGGCCTTACATGGTGCCTGGGCCTGCCAGAGGCTGACACAGGTCTTGGTTCCTTGCAACTCCTGCCCCCAACTCCAGGGCCTGAGCGGAGCTGCTTGGTTATCAGGTCATAGATGAGGAAGTGACCAGGATCCTCCGTCAGGGACAAGACTGCAGCTGCCTAGGACCATGGCCTAGGTTGGGCATCTGGGAGAAGCAGATTCCTGTGACCCATGGCCTCTGGAACCCTGATCAGTTGGTGGCATTTGTCTCTGCGGAGACACAGTGGAGATGCTGAGGAAGCTGGAGCTCTTGTTCAGAAGAACATGATGTGGCTTCTCCCCATTGGAATCATGAGACCGTCCTCTGCTGTTTTCTCTCCAGATATTTAGATTTTCCATGAAAAAGGTGCAGTTCCCTCTCCCTGTTTAAGATCTGGTTGTCCATGCAGCTAAACAAGAAATTTCCTATTACAGGGTAATCAATGCATTCATAACCTGCTAAGTGCTAAGCACTGGGGATGCAAAGAGCAATAAGGCACAGTAGCATTTGGTTAGGCTCTGGGCTAGTTCAGCTATAAAGAAGGAAACAATACGCCCTGGCTGGTGTGGTTTAGTGGGCTGAGTGCCGGCCTGTGAACCAAAGGGTTGATGGTTCCATTCCCAGTCAGGGCACGCGCCTGGGCTGCGAGCCGGGTTGGAGGCATGCAAGAGGCAAACGATTGATGTTTCTCTCACATATCAATGTTTCCCTCCCTTTCTTTCTCCCTCCCTTCCCCTCTCTCTAAAAATAAATAAAATCTTTAAAAAAGCGGAAGAATACAGTAGTGCCTTGCCTTCACTTGCTCCCAAACCAGGGAAGCAGGGTTTCATGTTGCTGTGATGTGGGTGACAGAGGGATGGTAGAGTGTCCCCCAGGCCCCACAGGAGGGGGCGACCGTACAGGACACTGGCTGAGCACTCAGGCCTGGATCCTGTCCTGGCCCACCATTTGCTTGCTCGGACTCACATCTATTAGATGCAGACAGCAACCGGACCCGGTGACGAGGGCGGAAGGAGGGCATTGCCTTCGATGGAGCTCCTGTCATAAGCCAAGCGTCCTGTGAAAGCACACTGATTATCAGAAACTCGAATCCGTGGGTGCTCAGGGGGTGTTAGGGGGAAGGGGCATTACCTTTGGAGAATCTCCTTTATGAGCTGGGGACTGAGTTACCCGAGGCCACGGAGCCAGCTGGTGGCAGAGCTGGCTCAGCCCCGGACCTATGGTCTTTCTCTGCGTTGACTGGGCACTTGCCCCATTTTCCCCAAGCTGGGCATGTTTTTTTTTTTTTTTTTGTTCTGATGTGAAAATGTGGCCATATGGAGCAAAGAAGCTCATGTAGGACCTGATCAACTTCCCTCCCCTCGATAACTGTGGCCCGGACTTCTAGTTGGTAGTGGGCAGAAAAACAAACTAAAACAGAGACGCTCTCATCTTCTTTTTACCCCTCAGCCCCTCTGACAGATTTATTTTGGAAAGTGAAAGGAAGCTAATGGAATCACTTAATTTCCCTGTTAATAGATGACCCCCAAGTGCAATAATGAAAGGTTTCACAACGAACGGTTTCTTTCTGCATAATGTTCCCCGTAGGTTTCTCCTGTTCTGACAGCTTTCCTCCTCCCCTGCCCTGACCTGGCCCTGAGCTGGCCTGACCTTTCTCGTGAGTCATTTTTCATTTCTGGGCTTTGGGAGTCCAACCCAGGTAATAATAACTGCAGGAAGACCCTATAGGGTTGTGGGAAAGAAAAGAAAGTGTAATGAGAGAAGCAACCAGATCAAGGTTTGAATCCTGGCTCTGCCACTTCCCGGCTATGTGACTTCGGAAAATCACTGAATTTCCACGTGCTTTGGTGTCTTCAGTTGCAGATGGGATGATACGGCTCCTTGGGTTTCCAGGGTGCTTTTGAGGCTTACGGAGGTACCTGCCAAGTCCCCGGCACACTGGGCCTTCAGCAAGTGGGAAATGCTATCATTTGAAAAAAAAAATATTACGAGTCTAATTCTTTTTAACATGCACTGGAAGGAGAGGGAGAGAGAGAGAGGCAGAGAGAGGCGGGGGCAGGGGAGAGACTATGAGAGATACAGAGACAGAGAGAAGTGGAACAGAGACTGAAGGAAAATGGAGAAGGAAAAGGGTAGAGACCATGGCAGGGCTGGAGTGAGCGGGCATTTGTCAAATGGTGCACAGACCCTTATATAATTCTGCACTCCACAGCCAAGGGATGTGCATTTGCCAGTCTTTCTAGGCAGATGTCTGAGGTTTCACAGAGTGGGGCCAGCTGGAATTTGGAGGCCTGTTTCTGATCCCCAGTAGCTCAGAGACTGGGTGCCTGTCTGTGTGTTAGCAGAAGATTTGGAAGCAACGGTGGCACTTTCCCCTGTGATGCATGATTAATGTACAATTGACTGTGGCATGCACAGCTGTTGGATATTTTCAAGGCAAATGTCTCCATAAGACCAAGAAAATACATGGGTCTTATCTACTGCAAGGACTGGCCTTGGTGTTAGTTGTAGGCAGGAGGAAAGTCAGCCCTGCTGTCCCTTGGGCCTGAAGGGTTGGGACAGGGTGTCTGGTGGTCTTTTCGATGTCAGCACTGCTGGGAAGGAACATCCTGTGAAACATCTCGTATTCTTGTGGTTCCCTTTCGTGTCATGCCACATGGCTTCATGGGTGTCCGGCTCTAGCCCTGGGCTCAGTTGCGCTGGGATTCAATCCACGCAGGACAAGGTAATATCCTCACACCCAATGTGCCTGCAGTCCAGAGGGGCACCAAGGGTTTTTGCATCTACTCTAAGAAGGACAGATGCTGGGGCAAGTGCCATTCTAGGTTGGGGGACCGTGAAGAGGTACCTACTTCTAACTGGGAAACTGACGAATGCTCCCTGGACTGTGGCCAGAAGGCATTCCATGAATTGAGCCTTTTAAAAATATTAATTACGAGGGGAGCCCAGAGGAGCTACAAAATGGCTGTGGTGCATGTTCAGCCTATGCCCCTGAGTCTCAGTCCCATCTATAAAGAGACAATAGTTTCTGCATCACTGGAAAATTAAATAAGATAATGTCCATACAGCACACAATGCGTGAGTGACCCACTGCAAGTGCTTAAGGGTGGGCAGCTGCCCCTCTGCTCTCGATGGGGTTATTCAGTCACTGGAGGAGGCAGTGGCTGTCTGGCCCTGAGCCCAAGGTTCCCCTTCAGTCCTTCCTTTTATGCTTCCTCCAGAGAACCTTCACCCCTTCGTGCTAGAGTTCTGGGCAAGAATGGCCAAGCTACCCCAAGAGTTGGGGAGAGGAGGGGCCGATTGCCATGACTCCTCTCTCTCACAGAAACCCTGTTCTTCCCTGCCTCCTTCAGGGATGCTAAACCATGAACCCCCTAGCCCCTTGGACCAAGGGCCATTTTGGGGTGCTCATCCTGCCTGCTTTTGGCCAGGAAAAACAAGGTGCCTGTCCCCGTTCATTTGGGAAAGAGTTTCCCTTTCTTTCAAAAGTCCAGCTTTCAGTGAAGGAATTTAGCTGGCAACGTGGGGGGTAATCCAATAAGCACAGGCACTGAGGGTGAACGCTGCCTGGGCCTGGCCCTCGTTCAGGTGACCTATGGGATTAACTGGGTGGGAAGGCAGCGTTATTTCCTTACCAAGCCCTGTGTTTGGAATGTGGCTCAAGTGCGTAGTAACCTGAGAGGCTAGTGTAGCTGGAGCTGAGCTGGCAGACATACTTTAGCACGATCATTGGGATTTAGAATTGAAAAGACCTCCAGAGAGAATGCAATCCAAGAGTCTCCTTTACAAACAGGGTATCCTCACTTGGAGAGTAGTGTAAACGTGGATTGTCGGTTTTTCTCTTTGTCGTGAATTCAAGTGCCTGACTTAAGCTTTGATGGTCAGGCATCCGCTTCAAAGATGGCTGTCGCAAATGAGCACGGTGCCAGCCACAGGTTTGGCTAAGAAGCCAGGCCGCCTCCTCCCCCTGCCCTTCCTGCCTGCAGCTCCTTTGTTTTGGAGGTCTTTGACTAAAAATTGACTGCTGGTCAATGTCCCCCCTTTTTCTCCCCAAGCTTTAATTCTGCCTCTTAAGTCTTAAATTCACCAATTTAGAGTGAACCTGTGAAACCTTAGGCCCTTAGCCCCAATAAAAGCAGAACCCCTTTCCCCTGCCATCCCAGTTGTGACCTTACTGCGCGGCCCCAGGTTTGCTGTGTGCCTTTCAGGACTGGTGAGTAATAACCCTTGTCTTTCAAATGTTCCTGATGATCATGGTCGCTGAGGCTGTCTTGTGACCACAAGCTGGTCCTACCGCAGCACTGGTTCCGAGTGGTAGACCTGGCCCCAGTGAGTGGCTCCGGACAATTCTAGCCCACAAAACAGAGAGGTGCCCTTGGCTTTCCGCAGTGGACCAGCATTCTGTTCTTTCCACTGGGGCAGGCTAAGTTAAGCTTAGCTGCAGCTACCTGCGACATGTGACCTGCGCCTCCGTGGAAGGAAAAGTATTCTGTAACCGTGTGTCCCATAAGCAATAAATATTTGTCGAGAGAATGGATCTGTATTTGCTCCTTCGATTTAAACTATTGTCTTCAGAAAACCCAGTGAAAATGCAAATACATTTTCTGGGAGTGGCAGCCTGTTAAGCTATTAAATCCATATCACCAGTTTATTGAATCCGTTCTGATTACCTAACTGGATCCTGAGGAGCCCAGCAGGTCATTTTTGGACACGGAAGCTCGGAACAGGACTGCAGGGTGGGTTTGTCTGCGATCCAGGACCTGCCAGGGAGTCCCCGGCTCCGGAAGGAGAATGGCCCAGCTCGACATTTTGCCAACCCTGTTGGCAGGGCTTTAGACACTCAAGAGGAGGAATTAAAAATTGTGTCCTTTCAGGAGCCTTCCAAATGCAGATCCCCAGAGAGGAACTGAAGTTGGCCGACTGGGGACGGACAATTCCCCATTGCCAGTTCACCAGCTACTCTGCTGAAACGATTAAGGAGATATTGAGAACTATCCCAATCACTGCATCGCAGACATGTATTCCATATATATTGTTTAAAGTTTATTAAAACTGTTTTAAGAACGTATTATTTTCACCACTTCTAAGTGTAGAGTTCATTAGTATGAAGTATATTCTTGTTGTTATGTGACCTTTGTCACTGTCCAGCTCCAGAACTTCTCATCCTACCAAACAGAAATTCTGCACCCATTCAATGATAGCTCCCCACCCCCATCTCCCCTTCACCCCGGCAACCAATACTCTACTTTCTGTCTGCATGAATTCGCCTCTTCTAGTTACCTCGTGTAAGTAGAATCATACAATATTTGTCCTTTAATGCCTGGCTTATTTTCACTTAGTAGAATATCTTCAAGGTTCATCCACGTTGTAGCATTATATCAGAATTTCCTTCTTTTTTTACAGGTTGAGTAATATTCCATTGTATGTATATACCACATATTGTTTATTCATTCATCTTTTTTTTTTTTTAAATTTTTTATTTATTTATTTATTTTAGAGAGAGGGGAAGGGAGGGAGACAGAGAGAGAGAGAGAAACAGCAATGTATGGTTGCCTCTCACATGGTCCTCACTGGGGACCTGGCCCGCAACCCAGGCATGTGCCCTGACGGGGAATCGAACCGGGACCCTCTGGTTCCCAGCCCGCGCTCAATCCACTGAGCTACACCAGCCAGGGCATATTCATTCATCTTTTGATAGACATTTGGGCTGTTTCCACCTTTTGGCTCTTGTGAATAGTGCTGCTAGAACACTGGTGTACAAGTGTCTGTTTCTGCTTTTAATCCTTTTGGGCTATTCAGAAGTGGAATTGCTGGGTTATATAGTATTTCTGTTTAATTTTTTGAGGAGTTGTCATGTTTTCTTTCTTTTTTTTTTTTTAAACAATGGCAGTGTCATTTAAAAGTCCCATTAACAATGTACAGGATTTCAATTTCTTCATATCCCCCCCACCACTTATTTCCACATTTTTATGGATAATCCCTAATGGGAGCATCCGTATATTTTATAAATTGCTTTTTTCTTTGTCACAAATATCAACAAGAGCAAGAGCCAACATAATCTTTGATTTAAAAAGTGGCAACTGTGTGACTCCAAGAAATGAGCAACCCGTTGTGAAGAGGCAGCACCGACCTGGATCCCAGGGGCGCTGACGCACGTTCAGTAGTGTGCATGGGCGTAAAATCAGGCAGAAATGGCTCTCTTGAAGGAGAGAGCTTCGGTAAATTTTATGTGGCCAAAACAGACTGAGTTTTTCTCTGAGTTTGTCCCTATTATCATGCTCAGCATATGGGGAGTGTGTGTGTGTGTTGGAGATGGTGTGTGATGGTTTCCCTAATGCTGTGCCTTAGCTCCGCCTCTGGTTCAACTGGATAAGGCATCTTTTCTCCCAAGGAGCTAATATTTCTTCATTTCTGTTTTCGACTCTTCCTTATCTTCTCGTTTTGGATGCCGATAGGATGATTACAAATAAACTTCTGGGCTCTGAGGCTGAGGGTCAAGAAAAGAGTCTAGCAAAGCCATAGAACCAAGTTCAAACCCTACAGAGGTCATGGACCACCACTTCAAGCTGTGTTAGATACTTTCTCATGTATTGATTTTGTCGAATCCCAATGACGAGGCAAGAAGAATCACCCCTATTTTAGGGATGAGGTAACTGTTTCCCAGAGAGACTAGTGATTTGCTCCAAGTCGCCTAGCTGCTAAGTAGCAGAGCTAGGACTTAAATCTGGGTCTTCTCACGGAATGCTTTTCTTCCTCGTATCACCACCTGCCCCTTCATAATGGAGGCGGTTGAATCACAGGTGTGGACAGTTGACATCTAAGCTGTCACCACAGGAGAAGTGCCTCCCGGCATACGTACTCGCCAAGCTGCAAATATTTGCTAGGGGCCTACTGTGTGCCTTCGCCATGAACATAGGCTTCCATATTCCTGCAAGAGCAACAAATCAACCTTTGAATGGTCTCTGCTTTTGCTGTTTTGAAGTTAGCAGACTGACTGTATGAGGACTGTAGTTATTTCTGAGACCCCCAGGACAAGCCTTCTGACTGGCATTGTTTACTGGGAGAATAATGCAAGGAAATCTTCCACAGAGGGTCTTGACCCTTCTTGGTGACATAGGCTGTACTGCAGCATCTTAAGGGTCTTGATGATGAGGATAATGACAATGATGAAGGACTTACTATTTATTAAGCTCAAACAAAATTCTGATTTAGCTGGGGGGATTTTTTTTCACTGACATTGAAAGTTATTTATTAATTTATGTACACACTCAAAAATATTTACTTGGCACATGATAGGTGCGAGGGACAAAGGTGAAAAATGACCCTTGACCAGCTCACTCTCTGTGACTAACAGTGGAGGCAGGCGCATAGACCTTCAACTAGAACACAGTGTAACAGGGCTGCCGTGGAGAGTGTGCAAAAGGACTGTGGCCACGGGAGGAAGTAACAGTGGCCTCTCCCCGCAGAAATCAATGGAGGGTCTACTGAGCATGGGCCCTTAGAGTTGGCTATTGAAGGGTGAGTAGAAACTTGCGATATGCAGAAATGAAACATTAGTTGGTGAGGCAACAAGACTGGCACCTTGACCTGGGACTAGCTTGATAAGGTTCATGTAGGGCAGGCTCAGGCATTTGGACTTTCACCTGTTGGCACTCGGATCTGTTGCAGGAAGCATTTTTAATGAGGTACCCAAAGTACAGGGCGCATTTCGGGTCCTCATGCCCTAACACGTTTCCCAGGTTGCCAGGAGAACTGGTAAAGCCCATGTCTCTGAGAACATGCTCATCACAAACATTTTAAAAACCATAAAATCACTTCCAGATCATCTACAAGATACTTTTGGATTTACTTTTTTAATTTCTGAGGGATCTTCTAACTTGTGATGTTTTCAAAACTCTCTTCAGCCCTTCATAAGGCTCCCAGCCAAGTCGATTATGCCTTTCTTGTCGGGCTGTTCTGAGGGATTCATGTGCTCATTGCCTTGATGTGCTTGGCAATAAAGCTGCAGTAGCTGGGATATCATCGAGCCAACTTGCTGCTTCTCAGATGAGGAAACTCAGCCGTGAAGAAGCTGAGTGTCGGCACCAGGTCTCAGCTAGTGGACAGAGGAGCCAGCGTTGAAACCCAGCCTGCCTGACTGCAGAATTCTTTTCTTAACCACGACGCTCTTGTCCCCTCCACAAAGACACCCAAGTGCAACTCAGTAATTCACAGTCTGCAGGAGGAGTCTTCAAGTTCACTGGAAAACACGGAATAGTGGGGAGAACAGGATTATGGAGTAAGATCTTGGATTTCAATTCAGACTTCACAAATTTTGAGTAATTAGACCTTTTTTTTTTAAAGATTTTATTTATTTATTTTCAGAGAGAGGAGAAGGGAGGGAGAAAGAACAATGTATGGTTGCCTCTCACGTGGCCCTCACTGGGGACCTGGCCTGCAACCCAGGCATGTGCCCCGACTGGGAATCGAACCGGGACCCTCTGGTTCCCAGCCCGCGCTCAATCCACTGAGCTACACCAGCCGGGGCGTAATTAGACCTTTTTTTGACAAGTCTCTGTAACTCTCTGTGCCTTAATTTTCCCATTTCAAATGTGGGCTGGACTTACTGGTGGCATCGCTGTGATCATTAGAAACAGCATATGCAGAGCATAAAAGGGAACCCAGTTCCATAGAGCTGCACAGAAAATAAAGGGGATTAATTAATAATGGTAGTAGTTATAGCTGCAATAAGTTATAGTGAGCAGAGACCTTTTCCTAACCTCAGACTTCAGAATATTAGCTGTTTCTGCAATAATGGTTGTTGGCAATGATGGTCAAACTTTTCTTTTTCACGGGAAACCAGGGCCTAGGAAAGTTCAGCCTACACACACCAAGCCTGTGCACTTGGTTTAATGCAATGTGCAAAGCATAAAAGGGCAGGAGGTAGCGGCCTCTCCACTCCCCGACCCCTTACCACCCTTACACTTGCTGGGAAAGTGTTAGAAATAAATAAAAGAACCCTGTGAGCACTTGAGAATGGTCATAATTCTGACTAATGACAGCTGAGAAGACTTCAGGAGAAGGTGGCTTTAGCCAGGCCCGGAAGGACAGGAAGGACAGTTAGAGAGTCTTGGCAATGGGAACATTTGGGGGTGGGGTAGCATGAGGCAGTGGAGGACCAGGGCAGGGACACCAAGTTCGAGCCCTGTGCATCACAGCTGGGGACTGTGGCTCCTAGGGATGAGGGAGGCCTTTGGCCCAGGAGAGTCCTGGAAAGGAGTGAGGAGACAAGAGGCTGCGATTGGTCACCTGACTGTGAGTCATGGAGACCGGCTGGGGTTCTGGAGATAAGTAATGAGAGCATCAGCATGGAGCCAGCTTGGGGGTTTTCAGGACAAATACGCAGAGGTGCATCATGGAGGCCAACCGAACCTGCCCCTAATGCATCCATCCAGGGGACTGTAAATGCTTTAGTACATCCTCTGATGAATAATTTCTCCAGCTCTAATCTCATTAGGGACACACGGGGCCATGGCTCGGTGCTCTGTCTGTCAGATGTCGTTGCCATTTAAGTGAGTGATGCAGAGTGGGTTGACCACAGTGCCTGGGTCTGCGGACGCGGCAGGCAGCCAGGAGAGCTGGCCCCAGAGGTTTTATTTCTTTGGCTCTGTAATCAGATTGGAGGCAGAATGTTTTTCTGTTGCTCCTCCTTATACTCTGTTTTGATACCATTCCTTTTCCTCTGCTAGTCCTCTCTCTGTCAGTCCTGAGGGCCGACGTTGTAAACGGCTCTGCCTCTCACCCCTCTCGGTCCACCCCCCATGCAGGACTAGACGGGGGGAATGACCCCACAGTGGCCCAGCCTCGATTCTGCAACCCCGGGGCGTGAAAGTGGGGAGAGATAATGTGCTTATTAAATTTCCTAAAGGTACAGAGTCAGGAAGCTAAGGGATCCATGACAGAGGCAGGAGTCAAAAGGACCCCTGCAGTCTGGAAGTCAGAGTCAGAACCAAAAAGATGACATTTTGGGATAAGAGGAAAAGTTGGCATTTAGGTTCAAAACCAACTATATAAGACTGGGGGAAAAGTCCCTGGGCTTTATTTTATTTTTATTTTTTATTAAGCAAATTTTTATTGAAACAACTTGTCTTAAGCTAACTAAATGTCCTTGATCAATATTCTAAACTGTACAGATAAACCGTTTGCATTTTTCCATTTGTATTTTTAATCTACCAAAAATATTTTCACTGGTGTTGATTAGTTGCATTTTTTAATTTAATCTTTATTGTATTTTTTCCCATTACCATTTAGTTCTCTTATACACCCCTCCCCCAGCAATCACCACACTGTTGTCCATGCCCATGAGTCCTTTTTCCTTTTTGCTCAATCTCTGCACCCCTAAACCTCCCCTCCACTAGCTGTGATCCTGCTCTCCATCTGTGAGTCTGTCCCCATTTTCCTTGTTAGTTCAGTTTGTTCATTAGATTCTGCATGTGAGTGAAATCACATGGTATTTGTCTTTCTCTGACTGGTTTATTTCACTTAGCGTAATGTTCTCCAGGTCCATCCATACCCTGGGCTTTATTTATTATTTTTTTTAATGAAAAACTTAATGTGGACTAATTTGTGTGGTAGAGCATCTTAAAACACTCATGTAATTTGAGTTTACAACACAAAATTTTAGTATTTGGAAAGAAACTCATATTCACTGTAAAAAAATTAGAAAATTACTATACAGGAAAGAGAGATAGATAGAGAGATTGACAGATAGAGAGCGAGAAAGAGAGATGGCTCTGGGGGGGGATTACACTGAATTCATCTCCCACAGTTGTCTGTTAATCCTAACCCATTGGGTTATAGGCTAGTATTTTCCCCAGGCAAATCTAGTGTATACAACATGATCCAGTTTTTGAAAGAACATATTTTGAAAACAAGCTTTTCAAAATAACTAAATATTATAAACAACTTTCAAAGTCATTAAGTATCTTTCTGCAACACAAACATTTCCAAGTGTTTCAAAAGTATTCTATTTTAGGGATGTACCACAATTCATGTACACGGTGCTATTTTGTATATAAATTAATTTTTCTTTAATTAAGTGAATGCTGGATGAACCACCTTGGAAATAATTTATTGTGCCTACTCTTGAGCATTGCCTTAGCACGAAGGCCCAAAAGTGGAAGTTCTGAGGGTTAAAGGGTTTGGTTTTGTTGGATCTGGTGTGTATGGGCGTGCCGCCCCTGTGTGAGGTAGTCCAGTACTTCTTGTGTTTATCCCCAGTACAGGGTAGTGCGATTTTAAACTACCTCACAAGGTTGATAAGTGACGTAAGGTATCTAATTTTAATTTTCATGTTTTGGATTATGAGTGAGGTTAAATATTTTTCTCATATTTTCTCTTTTTAATCTCTTCTAGATTGCCTATTTGTGTCTTTTGCTAGCTTTATCTTTTGCTAGGTATTATCTTGTCATTATTGACTATAAAATATTTTAATGTTAAGACTATTAGCTCTTTGCCTTTTAATTTGCAAATATTTCTTTTCTGTTTTGCTTCTTGCCTTAGTGTATATACATTTCAGATTTTTATATTACCAAATCCATCAACATTTTATTTAAATTTTAATCTATCAAAATTCTTTTTTTAAAAAAATATTTTATTTATTATTTTTAGAGAGAGAGGAAGGGAGGGAGAAAGAGGGGGAGTGAAACATCAATGTGTGGTTGCCTCTCACACACCGCTACTGGGGACCTGGCCTGCAACCCAGGCATGTGCCCTGACTGGGAATCGAACCAGGACCCTTTGGTTCACAGCCTGCGCTCAATCCACTGAGCTACACTAGCCAGGACCTATCAAAATTCTATTTAATGTTCTTCTGGAGTCATAGCTAGAAAAATTTTTCCTGATCTCAGATTATATATTGACCTTTATTTCTTCCCAATACCTTTGGGTTTTGTTTTTATATTTAATCCCCATAGTTTCATTGCAATGCACTTTAAACTGATATCTAAGTCAAAGGAGATAAGTTACGGGAAGGAAGATTTTGATTCAATATGTGAATGAAGTTTCTAATGATTTAGAGGTTGACAATGGAGGAAATAGGCTAATGCCGTTGCTTGACCTTCTACCAGGGTGTAAGGATCATCTGGCATTCCGTAAGGCTCAGTTAACATTTGCTCAATGAATGATGGAATAAGAGAACTCCATGGTGCTTTCCAACATTGCTTTCTGACTTTCTGGCTTGGGTTTTCAGCTCCTTCCATCTCCACAGATTATTCCAGAAATGGAGATTGCAACTCTTGGGGGTGAAGCAGGCACGAGGGCAGGATGGCACAGCAAGAACTGACGGCCAGGGTATCTATTTCTCAATTGTCAACTTCCACATGTGAGTAAGGGTCTGCAGGGCACATCGCTGTCTGCGGGGCACTGGGCTGGGGTAGGGGGTAAGTAGGTGAGCCGGTTGTTAGTCAAAGGGATTCGCAAGCAGGCTGGGAGGTGAAGCAGCTACCTCTGAAGACGGAAGGATCAGCACGTGCGATGTTGAAGGGGAGGGCGCTGGGAATGCAGGGCTGCTGGTGGTAGTACTGCTGTAAGACCTTGAAATCAGGGAGGGCGAACTTTGTGAGTGAAGTCCCAGAGTTTCGTTCCGAGTGGTTGTCTCCAGAAGGATTCTTCTAAGAGGTTCTCCACTCAGGTGAACTAAAGAAATTGCCACAAGGGTTAAGAGTTTCTTCTCTACTTTTTCAAATAACTCAGTGACTCTGGGAAGAAAATGTATATGTGCATTAAAGTTATAAATGAAGGGAATGTGAGTACACATGTGTCTATACACTTACTAATCAATGTTCAAAACCCACATACATGTGTGTACATGTACATACATGCTTATCTAATGTTTGATTTTATTTATTTATTTTCTGTATAAGTATCACTGTACTTTCTAGATTATACCAGCCTGGGGTAAAGGTAGGCAAATGGGAATTTCTCTCTCCTACCTCATGCATTCTATGGAAGAAACACCAGCCATGCTCAAAGGACTCACGAACATGCCTGCTCTCCCCTCGGCATCCCCAGGCATCTGTCATCTCTGCCACTCTGGTCTCCGGTGCCAACAGCAATAGCTTTGCCTCCAGTTCTGTGGCTGCTCCTGCTGCCATCTGTGCCCAGCGGACCCCACACCAGAGGCAGAGGGCGGTGTCTGCATTAGGATGCTGACTCTGGCAGCATCGGTGTCCGCCCAGGGCTCCAGCAGTCTTCACCTTAATGACTCTTTTACTTTACCGTGCATTGCTAAGGTTCACATGAGTCTTTGGAGAATGGCCTGGGAAATGTTCGACGGTGGCTGTATGCAAAGCTCCTTCCCCATCCTGGCTTACTATGTTTGGAGGGGAGTTGGACAACTCCATGTCTCTTCTCCTTTCCTAGACTCCTTGTGTCTTCAGGCAAAGCTTCCGGTCCAGATGTGCCTGGAGTCTAGGAGGACCAAAGTTTATGGGACATGCTTACCCATCAAGGACAGATGTGGTGGATTCCCTCATGGGCTCCAGAGCCAGCTGCTTTGGTTTGTACCGTTTATCAGCTGGGTGATCCTGGTCATGTGGCTCCACCCCTTTGAGCCTTAGTGTTCATCAGTAAAGTGGAAATGATAAGAGTACCTACCTCATAGCATTGCCATGGAGATTTTCTGTGTCAATACAAGTATAAATAAAATGGTTAAGAGAGTACTAGGCAGAGGGTAAGCTCATAGTAAAAAAATGTTACAATTACTATTATCACTTCAAGTTCATTATCGTTTCTTAGGTCTTGCTTGATTGGAAAGCTCTCATCGGCATAGACTCTTTATGGACTCCAAAGAGGTGAAAGAAGAAAACAGAGGAAATCCATTCAAATAGTGTTTATCATAACATCTACCCAGGTTTTCAGCTCCTTTTGAGGACCAGTGGCCTGGCTAGACCAACTTCCCGCTTTTATCGACAGGGACTAAAGGGGGAGCTAAACAATTAGAGGAGGGGGAGAGAAAAGAAAGATTCACAGGGCGGGTAATAGTGTTGGGTGTACAAGTTTTAAGGTCCATCAAACCTGTCCTTGTCATTTCTACTGGAACACTAAGTAAATTGCTTAACCATTTTGAACTCAAGATCTGTGCAGTGGGTTTACTAATTACCTCTCTCACGGGATGGACATGAGGATCAACGGAAAGAACTTCTATGGTTGCTACTCAAAAAATGTTCATTTCTTACCTCCTTCTGCCCTCACTCCCATGAGGTAAAACCAAACCAAACCAAACCAATGTCACAAGTTGCCTGCCCATGACATAGACCTTGGGAGAATTTGGAAGCCATTGAAAGATCATTTTTAAAGAGTTTATTCAGCAACATTCATTCTGTAATGTTTTCTCTCATCAAATTTTTTATTTTTTATTTTTTTTGTCTTTTAGAGGATGGAGCTTGTCCACAGCAGGTATAAGTGAAATCTGCCAGCGGTAGCTGGACCCAGAGACGGCAGCTCAGTCGCTTGCGGACTGACTTCTCCTGACTGCTGGGGCTGTGAAATCATGTGGGCAACTGAGACACTTTGTCACTTTCCATTTGTCCCCCCTTTCCCTTCTTCCCCTTTGTTGGTATTTTTGGAAGAATGGTTGACTACATCAACCTTCCAAAAAAAAATGTAATTACTAGATCTTTCTTGTCATCGAGATGTAGTGGGGTTGTGTGTCAGGCATAGCTCTTGGCGGCATCTAAATCTGGACTTCTGAAACATGATGACGTTTTCCCTTGGCCCTTTTGTTTTCCTTTTGAAAAAGTTCAGCTGCTGCAGCAGCCTATTGGTTACTTTTTAGAGCTTGCTCTGACTTAACTAGTAACAAAACGATTTTCCCATTTGAAAAGTTTTGCCAAGGTCCACTAAACCACACAGAGCTGAGTGGTGGCTGCAGTGGGCTTTGGCGCTTACAAAAAGTTATTTTTGGTTGTTAACTTCTCCTCTCTGCAGCCTAAAATGCAGGCCTTCCGCTGTAGGAGCCTGGTGGCTGGTTGGGCTGCTGGATGAATGGGTTGGAGGTCAGTGCTGCTCTGGAGAAGTAACAACACTCACATACTGAGTAAGCGCTCACCCTGTGTGAGCAACTGGAGAAGGACTTCAGGCGCCTTATTTCAGCTGAGCCCCCCAAAATGACAGCCAGTGTTTACTGAGTGCTTAATACACACCAAGCTGTGCTCCGTGATTTTAAGACATCCTCATTTGATTGTCATATCATTGTGCAGTTACCCAGTGAAGGTGCAAGTGACAGTAACCCACCCGACTCAGCCCTCTTTGATGTCCAAGCCAGTTTTATTGGATAATAACTCTTGATAACGTTATCCTGGCTGAATCCAGGTGCTCAAATGATGGGATTGAACTCTCTCCTCGTACTGCTTTGCCTGTCTTTATATTGACTCTGTTCTCAGCAGAAACTCTCTATGAGATGGCAAAGATGCCTGCTAGGAGCTCTGCCTTATATCCTACCACCCTAGAGAGCAAAGTCCAAAGAAAGTGCTTTTGCCCGGTGGGTCCAGCATTCACTCTCAGTGGACTATCTTTGGCCACATGCCTACATGTGAACCAAAGAGGTAGACTAGATTGACTGGCGTGAGCTGGGTCATGTGTGTACCCCAGGTGCTGGGGGACAAGGGGTAAGGTCTACTCCATCCACTGCACATGGACTGGGAGTGGGAGGGATGGTACTCCCTAATACCATCAGGGCCCTTTCATCCAAACAAGATAAAACTTCAGGCATCTTCCACAGTTCTATTATTGGGTTCCTTTCGTAGATGAAGAGACTGAGTATTGGGAACCAAAGGATGGCCGCCATCTTAAGAGCACGTCGCCATCTTAGGCTGATGCAACAATCAGTATTGGTTTCCTCAGACCCAGACCTACATCACGTGGGCTGAAGGGACTTTCCATCAAAGTACTCCCATCAGCAAAGCCTAGCCAATCAGTAAGACCCACGACTCCACCGAGCTTTTCCAGCAACGCCCCTCAGCCAACCAGTACATATACCCGCGATCCTCAAATAAAATTTGCAGCTTGATCAGAATCCTGTCTTGCTGCCATTCTTCGCGCCTCCTGTCCCTCTCACTCCTTCACTAACAGGTCTACCCCAGTTGACTGCCCTGCTGGTCGGGGCACTGAGGGTCAGAAAATTTATGTAATCTGCTCCAAGATCTCACCACTGGGAAGTGCCAGAACCCTCACCCCATCTTCTTTCCATTATTTGGCCGATTTTGGGCCTGTCCTAATATATTACAGTCCCTGTCTCAGGTGCATCTGCTGTGCTTTTCTGCTGGTGTGGATTCGTACAGGTCACTTGTGAAACCCTGAAACCAGTTGCCAAACAAGAAGTGACCGGGTGACACAGGCGGGGATTAGAAGAGAGGTCTGCTGTGTGCTAGGATCTGATTACTGCACGTGGTAAGTGGGGCCCAAAGAACCAGGGGACGGTGGCCCGTGGCCTGTAGAACAAGTTCCTTAGGAGGAAGGGGGTCACCCAGGACTTCTTCCTCTGCACACTGCCTTCTGGGACCTGGGACCCTTCCTTCTCCTTTGGTACTGGGAGTCCAGAGGTCACACCAAGAGTTTGGGGGTGATACACTCTCCTGCTATTGGGGAAGGGACAGTATTACTCTGGTTTGTGCTGCTTCCATTACCAAGGGACAGGCACCCTAATCTGTCACCAGGGAGCCTTGTGCTGGGCTCTGTTCTGGGGGTTCATAGGAAAGAGGAGGTTAGTGGGTTGATTGCACTGTTCTTGTGGCTGGGGTTGGCAACTCCCTGCAGATAAACCAAGACCAGTTGTTCCGGACGTTGAGTAATCACCGTGAAGGATTAACGCTCCTACGCCGTTCTTCCACACCCCTGCAGTGCTGTCTTGGCAAGTTCTGGATGGAAACCTCAGGTTGCTGCACAGAGGATTTTGGATGGGACATACGTGGACATAGCATTAAATAACAGGGGGCACACGGAACTCTGAATCATTTCCTCTGACCAGCCTCTCCCTGAGACTTTGTCCTCGATGTAGACTCATTGCAGCACCAAATCAGCTCTCTCTCGGTTTCCTTCTGCAGGAATCAGGACAGGCCTCATGCGTGGGGCTTTTGGCAGGCGAGGACATCCAGCTGGAATTTCATGGCATTGCTCTTGCTTTTATTGTATTTATCTTTATGATTCCTTCCATTCTGGCAGGTGGTACTAGTTTTCCATTTGTGGTAGGGATATAAAGTTGGTGTACAAAATAAATTTATTTTAGTCAAAGAAGGTGAGTAGGTTGAAAGAAAACATTCTAAATTATATGTATCTTGTATGTGTCATTCAGGGTTCAATCAAGTAAAGAGAGGCAGTAGGATATATGCATTAAGAGGTTTATTGGAAGAAACTGGCCCATGAGGCTGTGTGGTCTGGCTAGGTGAGCTTGAAATCCATAGGATAGGTGGTCAGGGTGGGCAGACTGGAACTCTCAGGCAGGAGCGGAAGCAGCTGTCCACGGGTGGAATTTCTTCTGCTTCTGGGAAACCTCGCTTCTGCTCTCAAGGTCTTTCATCTGATTGAATCTGGCCCACCGAGATTATCTAGCCTTTCTGTAAAGCCCACTGATTTACAGACTGTAATCACCTCTACAGAATGCCTTTATAGCAACACAGAGGTTAGTGTTTGATTGAACACCTGGGGACTGTGAATAATGCAGGTGACACAGCCGGGTTGAGGCTGTGAAGGAGAATGGCAAATGATGGGCAGTTGGCAAACTGGAGCCAAGCAGGTGGGGCAAATAGCTAGCATGTCAGGCAAAGAGGCTGGGAACTTGTGGTCTGGGAGTGAGGCTTTCTATGCCTGGTGGTGGGTATTTTAGCAATCAGGGGTTAGGCAGCAGGGGCAGTAAATGGGCTGGAAGAGCAGAACACGGCAGCCTGCCTTCTCTGCTGTCTCGTCTTCGGCCCCTTTTCCAAGGGACCAGCTTCTGTTGGCCTCTATCTCTTTAATTTCATCTGTTCAACTTAATAGAGGTAAGTTTGTTCATAGAAAAGATCTGCAAAATGATTTTGACTCCAATGATTTAATGCCATGGTGATTGCGATACTCACAAAGCCTCCCCCATCACCAATGGCGCCCCTTCACCAATGACGCCGCTGTCAGAGTTATCGACGGACTTCAATCTTTGAAGCTCCTAGGTTGCCCTGTCCAATGATAATGGTCATTGAGTTGGAAATGTAATTACATGATTATTAATCAAATGTATCTTCTCAAGATTGAAGAAAGAACTGGAAGGGTCCATGGGGCACTTTTTCCCATTAAGGAAGTTAGACAAGGGTGTAGAACTCGTGCTTCGATGAGAAGATTGACTTTGTGAAAGTCTCCTGGGGATGTGAGGGGAGGAAAGGGGAGTTGATTTTGCCTTTTAAAGACTAGAATTTTGTGTTTTTCTTTGGAGGCCTTAATTAATTTTCTGGATGGTGAGCCGTGCCTTCCTGGAACACAGAGGGCTGGTCACATTCCAATGCTTGACCCTCGCAGCAGCAGGGTTGAGTGACCGTCTCTGCGGGCTGGCATTCTGCAACTGACATGCTGGCAGGTGCAGTGTGGCCTGGAAATCTCTCTGCCATCACTGCCAGTGTTCAGTATTGGTCAGGGTGATTGCTCTGGGCCAGCCCTCCACTGGGAGTTCTAGAAGCAGGGCTTCCTGCGGCAGCCCCGTTTGGGTCACTTTCTAATATTGGCCAGAGTGAGATGGGTGGGTGTGGGTGCCTGCTTCACGCTCAGTGGTGTCTCGGAGGCAGATTGTATTCAGGGGAACCCTAGGGGAAAGTTGCCTTACTGAATGAAGTCTGTGGCGATGAGACAATAGGTGTATTTCAGCTGTCTTATGTGTGTGTGTGTGTGTGCGTGCGTGCTCACGTGGTTTAAAAACTTCAAGTTTGCAGGTGACGGCAAGCCAGGTAAATAGGTCTCACTTCAAGGGTCAACCTCACCTGAGTGGCAGGGGCTGCCTGAGGGCAAGGAGGGTGCTGAGCCTCACCTAGGCCAAAAGGGGGAAGAGCAGTAAGACTTACTGACCTCTGTCAGGGGTGGTGGATGTGGGAGCAAGCTTGGCGTGGGGATGAAATACCGGCTCTAGGGGTTAAGGCATAGAATATCAAGGTTAGTATTTGGATTAAGGGAGAATTCCTCTGCCCTGTCTCCTCATTTAGATTGCAAACAACTTGAGGGCAGGGTTGCGGTGGGTTTATTTGTAATACAGGTGACTGGGTTCTTTTAGACAGATTCTTTTTTTGCCCTGTGCCTGCATTACACAGAGTAATTTCATCACACCCACCTGCCTCTGGGAGCCCCTGCTGACCCTGTCAAGGCTATCCAATGGCCTTGGTGAGTTGATTCCTACAAGACGTATCTTCTCTGGATTATTTAGGAGTTGGTTTTGGCCGTTTGAGGTGCTACCATGACTTTTGTGGTTTAACCCTGTTGATGTAAGAAACATCCAACCCTGTAGAGAATATTGATGTGTTCATTTGAGCTGAACTAATGACATCGGCCAGGCAGCAAGATCTCAGATGCTCCAGAGGATAACAGTTTCATGGTTTCTTTCGTACTTTTGGAATTAAGGAGGGAATGTAAGGAAGATTACGTGAAGGTGGGAGAGAGCAAGGTGGGGGTGGGGATTGGATTACCTGATAGTTAACAAGAGGGTGATTATTGCTTCTGAGGGGTTTGAAAGGGGGCGTTTCAAAGGTCTGTTTATGGAGATGCCCTAAAACAATGGACAGGGCTTGTAAGGCAAAGGCAAACCTTTTACTAAAGAAGTTGTGTGCTTGGGGTGTGGCTACCCTCCCTGACCTCTCAGATTAGGAATTTCTGATCAGATCACCCTGTGAGGTTACTTTGGGTCACTAGACTTGTCCTGTTTGTTATAGAGCTCCTTTTTGTTCACAACCCCAAGGGAGTTCATTTTTCTTCATGTAACAAGAATTCTGGAGGTGGGCTTCCCACAGACAGCAGCTCCACAGGGCTGCCAATCTTCCAGGCTTTGTCTGTCGCTGTGTTCCAGCACGTGGTTTTCACCCTCAGGCTTATCATCTCATGGTGGCGCAAGGACTGCTTCCCCTGTTCTCAGTGTCTCAGGTTCACCTTCCAGGTAGGAAGGAGGAGAAGAGGGGAGATGCCAGTTTAGCTGGTTTCTTTTAATTGGGGACATGCATCAGGTTTCTGCTTCCTTGCTTCTATCTCACTGGGCAAAGTTGGGTAACATGGCTGCTTCTAGCTGCAAGGGAGTCTGGGGTGCTTTTGTGCTTAGCAGGAAGGGCAGAGTAGATATTGGGTAAGAAATCAGTAGTGATAAGCCCACCTTCTAGCTCCTTCCTTGTCTTGCCTCTGTGGCTTGAAGACATTCCCCACATTCATAGCCACACTGGTTCTAGCTTCCAGACTCCTGGGGATCTTCTCCTCCTTCCCTCAGAACTCTCCCCATCCTGATGGTTAGGGAGATGCCCCGCTCAGTTCTCTTTGCCTGGGGAGCATAACTGCCCACCTTTGGATCCCCTGGGATATTTATACCAAGGCCACATTTCCCCTGGTCCTCGCCCAGCCTGTGACTAAAGCCAGTGGGGACACCGAAGTTGACCACTTCTGCTCAGTGTGGCACTCCTCTAACAGACTACTTTTGCTCAGGGCTTCTCTATCCACCTGGTGAGACTGCCAGAGCTGCCCTGGAGTCTGGGGCCCTTCCTACCCAACCTTCCTTTTCCCCCTTTCTCCTCTCCCGGATGTTTGATCTGCACTGTGGAACTGAGTCTCTCCCCTCTCATTCCTCTTCGCACCCCTTTATTCTTTACAAGCATTTCCCCCCAATAAATCTCTTGCATATGTAATCTGTCTCGGCATCAACTGCTTGAGGGAACTGACATGGCCTGCCTCCCCTCTCGCACGTGCAGATCCTTTCCTGTATCTAGAGAAATCCCACTTTCCATGATCTCCAGTTTGCAATGAGAGGGGCATAGTTTTCCTAGTAATCTCCTCATTACCCCTTGGCTTCTAAAGAGGGTGGAACCCAAGAGGGGTTCTTTGTCATTTGGGAATGTTTTCCTTGCCAGAAAATAAATCAATTACATTTACTGGTTACTGATTACTGGAAGCACTGGGTGCTGGGAGAGGCCAAGATTCATTAGACTGGGTGCCTGCCTTGCTGGAGTGCTCAGGCTAGTAGATTCGAGAAAGAACCTTAATTGTTCAGTGGTGGCTGGTGTGTACTTTCCACCCACGGTCCAGCATTTCTACCTTTTGAGCCTCTCTGCCACTTTCCTGGTAAATTATAGAAGGAGCAAAGCAGCTGTTGCCCCTGTGTCCAGCACATCAAAAATCCAGGTAAATAAAAAGGCAAAAAACAAAACAAAACAAACAATCCAAATTTGAATAAAAGAAAAAACTAAACAAAAAATAACACCCTCCCCAAGAACCCCCCCCCCCCGCCCCCTACACACACAAATAACAAGAAAAAAAAAAGAGAATTAAAATAAAAGTCCAGGTAACTGGGGCCTGGTGTAACCATGGCAACACTAATGCGGGGCAATGACCCAGCATAAATCCAGGCTCTTGTGAAATGTGAGGGAGCGCTGTCTGCTCTGGATGTCTAGAGGGGAAGGTGCCTCTCTCCGCATGGGTTTCCCTAATAACACAGAGAAGGAGCAGGGGAGGCTACGCTCGGAGTGAAGAACAGAAAGCCATGATGTCAGCACGGAACAGTTTCCCATGGCCTGTGAACTGGGCTGACATGTTAATCTGGTCATTTATTTCCATGTTCTGGGTCTGCCTTGGACTTGCTAAATAAAGCCAGATGGGCAGCTTTAGCTGTAGAAGGAACATGGGACATCTTATATGCACATACATGGGCCACATGTGTGCATGCTCTCAGACATGTGGATGGGGCAGAACTGCCTTGTACACATTCCTTACATCAGTCCATTCTCTTTTTTCACCTGGCACGTGGGACTGGCTTCATGACAGTGCGTGTTGGTGCGGGTGCTGCCTTTTCTGCTCCCTGTGCCAAAAGCTGCCTTCTTCACAGCCTCCAGGTTTCGACCCAAGTGTCAAGTGTTGTGTCGGAGTGGCCTCCCTGACTGTTGTGCCAAGCACCCACTCCCCAGTGACCCTCTCTTACATCACCCTGCTTGTCTTCCTCGTAGCCCTTAACCTTTTCTCCATTTCCCTTGCTCATCTGTGTGTTTGCTTCTTCTGCTTCTCCTCTCCTACTTGCACATAACTTCTGTGTCTACCATGTTTTATCTCTATCATTTGGCCAAGGGCTTGGCACAAAGTAGGTGCTCACTAAATGCCTATCGAGTGAACAACTGAAAGCTTTTTCTAGGTCCCTCATGTCCCAAAGTCGCAGCAGTGCTGAGGGTCCATAAGCAGGGCAGTGCAGGGGAGACCCCAATCTTGACATTTTCTCCTTTGCAGACTCTGCCCCCGCCCCAGCTGCCCTGACAGTTAGATGAAGTTTGGCTGCAGGCAGGCCGCTGGTTCCACCTGTTGGAGAAGCAGTGCTTCTACTCTGGGTGCCAGGGGATCAACGACTGGAGGGCAGAGCAGGGAGTCAATGGAACTGGCTCTACTTTCTGTTCTGTGTGTGCATATTTGCATATCTTTATCCCGTTGCTTTATTAAAAAGCCCTCTGCACTGTGTAGAGCAAGCTGGGAGGTCTCAGGTAGAACCAGCCGAATGTCCCTCTTCAACTCATAAGCTGATTATATCCTGTTGTGTCTCAAAAATAAAAGGAAAAATAAATTAAAAACTCCTCAATCCTTGCCTCTTTCAGATTTCATTTAGAATACACGAATGATACCTGCTCCTTTGGCACAAGCTGTGCCACCGAAAGGCTGGTTTCCCCCCGCACTCCTGAGGGCTGTTCTCCTTCCTCAGTTCTACTCCTGACATGGAGTGTTTGGATGGTTTATGGCTGCAGATAATTTATACCTGGGATTGATACCCCTCTGTCTAGCATGATGCTGGTGATAGAACACTGTGGACCAAGGTCTGGACTAAGTGCCCTATGGAGGAAATTTGGGGGAGAGGATGATGGGATTGCCTCATGTCTCTTTGACCTGTGACTGCAGCTGTAGGCTGATATTGTACCAGTTCTAGTCACACTGTTTTTGAACCTGACCGTTGCCTTCTCCCTGATTAGAGAGGCCAGCAAGCAGCTAGTCTTCCTGGTGAGCTGGGAAGGGGCTGGTAGCCGCTCCTGCACTCCCTGGGTCAGTCTGCTCTTTGCCCTTCGCCCCCACCCTTGCGGCATCCATTGTTAAGGCTGGATGGTAATGGCGTGGTTCCTCGCTTAGAACTGCTGTCTCCTTCAGACTGGGCGGGTTGAGCTCCCCACCTCCTGAGGATCCCGAAGGCTTTTACTCTGCCCCTCACCCGCTCTGCGTGTGGTCCTGAAACAAAGAGGTTTGATTGCTCCTTGCTGAGGCGGATGTGATGAACTCCCCATCTTTGTCCCAAGTCCCACGTTGTTTCCACTCCAGGTTCTGTGGAGTTACTGAATGGTTTTCTTTTGGTGGCCTTACTTGTCCCTTCAGCCTCTGTTGCCACTTTCCTGCTGTTCTGGCAACAAAGACTTTTGACGGCAAGCCTAGCCCCCCCAAGCCCCGGTGAGTGGCTGTCAGAGGCTGAGCTGTCACCCCATGTCAGGGAATAGTTTACTCAAAGTGGTGTTTTGCTTGCTCCCCAATGACTCTTCAGATTCTTCCAGCAAACATTTTTGGAATCACTTAATTCCTCAGAGCTCATCAGAATTCTCCTGGTGCAAACAGGACTGTGTTCTTGATCAGATTAAGTCATTTAAAAAGCACTTCAGGGATTTGATTTCCCAACCACCACCCACTTCCTCTCACCACCAGGTAGGGGGCGTGGTCTCCTTTGGCTCGCTGGTTTTAAAGGTGAGAATCATTTTCTTTGCAACGTGTTTGAATCTCAAGGGTGGTGAAATCGTGGTGGTTGTATCTGTGCTGGGAAAATTTGAGAAGACTCATGGAGTCGAGAAATGCAAGGTGAGACAAAGAGGGTCAGAAAGCATTGGCTGCAAGGTTGAAATTTATAAATTCCATCCTCACACGAGTCCTGAGGGACATAATTTTTAGGATTCTGGTGTTTCCTGTCAATAAAGCGGAACAAAGTGGATCAAGGGTGCAGTGTCAGATATTAGGCATTGCAGTGAAGCAGAGAAAATCCCTGCTCAAGAGCTTTGAGGTTGAGCGTGTGCAGTGGGTACCATCCAGTCCAGAATCAAGAAATGCTGTTTTATTTGGGGGCGGGGGGTGGTGGCCAGAAATACTAACTTAAACATGTTCAGTGTACCAGCAAATATTCTGATGTTTGATAAATAAAAATAATAAGTACCATTCATTAAGCTCCTGCTGTGTTTCTTGAAGTGCTTTTTATATTTATCTCCAATCATTACACAGACATTCAGGCTGATAAAATTATCTTTATTTCACAGAAAAGACACATCCCGCTGAACAGGTCCAAGGGGATCTCTTGCACTGCCCACTCTTGCCCAGCTTTGCCCATCTGAGCAGGTGGCACTGCCCTCCACCATGTGTGTGGATGCTACAAACCTGGCTTTCACCCCAGATGCTCTCTCCCCCAACTGACCCTGGCCTTCAGCCCATGAGCTTGTTTTATTTCCACGTTGCACTTTGAACTTGCGCACCTCTTTGTCTCTACTTTTACCAACCCAGTCCAAATGTGAATGGTCTTCTGATGTCTTCTCTGTCCCTCCCACTGACTTCTCACAGCATCAGAGCAGTCTTTACAAACCACAAGTCATCCAGGGCACTCGACCACTTCAGAGTCCTTGGCAGCTCCCATTCCCTCCCTCATCTGGTCTGGTCTCCCTCTCAGCCCCTGGGCTCCTGGACGCAGGCCTCCTTTCCTGTCCAGGAAACGTGTCCGCAGGTCCCAGTCTTCCTGCATTGTTGTCCCTGCCTCGGGCACGCTGCGACCCCATCCCCTGCCCCTGCCCCACCTCCCAGCTTCTGCCTCGGCTCCTCCTCTCCTTTAGTTCTTGTCAGAGGCTTTGTCAGGCTCCCTTGTTATTCTCCGCCAGTGGATTCGGTTTAATGTCTTCCTAGACTGAGGATGGGGCTCGGGAATTCGCATTTCAGCATGCTCCTGGCCCTGTAATTCCAGTGTGGGCACCCATAGCCTGCACTGTGGTGGGAAACATCGTTTCCTTTCTGGCTGCTACAGCTCAAGAGGAGTCTTTGGACAGTGTCTGCGGACAGGGGTCCTCTGGGAGGGGCCTGTACCAACACCACGGGAGACATGAGACTTTCTATGCCCTTGTTGATTAGTGGTGCCCAACATTTTAGGTACCAGGGACCAGGTTCCCTGGAAGGCAGGGGTCAGGGGGAGGGCTCAGATGGATTGGAGGGGGGTGACAGGTGGGGTGGAGCTCAGGTGAGCTTCCCTGAGTAGCCCGCTGTGGGCTGTGGAACGGGCAAGGGACGGGGAAGAGACTGGAGGCGGAGCTCAGGTGAGCTTCTCAGGCTGTGGTGGTGGTGGAGGGAGGAGTGGTGGGGACCCCTGCCCTTGATAATGTACAGCAGGTTTTTCGGAAACCCCAAAATGGGGTTACTCATCTTGATCTTCCAGTTCTATACGGGATGTCTTTTAGATGCTTTCAAAAGCCCTCACTGTTTGATCCTCAGCAGGTAAAAGTAGCCACCACTGTGGATATGTAAAGGTAGTTGCTAAACTAGTTGGAGGAGCAGCTTTGTATTAGGGGTAAGTGTTTAATCTGCCAGGTGGTGGCTGTGGTGGGGGTGCTGTTTGTGAAATGGGTGTGTCATCACATAGTTTCATTACCCTGAGCCCAGGAGACTTTGGACTTGGGTGAGGGGTGCTCGTGCTGAGCCCCACTGCACAGACGTTCCAGTTTGGTGGCTGGGTTTGGGCATTTCTCGTTTCTAGTTGACAGGTTTGATGTTGTCCCAGAGCAATGGATTTGAGAACTACATTGGTTCTGCCAAAGATTTTGAAAATCCTTAATACCCCCAAGGGACCTGTGCAATTTTTGGAAAGAGAAAAAAGTATATTAAAAAGATTGTCACACAAAAAGAAAAATAAATGCAAAGGATGACATGTTCTTTGCTCATTCCAATTATTGGGAATCCGGGAAACTGGGGGTTTGCACAGTGAGTTGAGTTTTCTGTACAGTCTCCATTTATAATTGATGCCTTTTCTTGCAGTGGTTTCATATTAAACAAGTTTTGTGTGTATCCAGCCAGATACCAACAAGCAGCATGTGCCAAAGCTGTGGGCAGGGAAGGACACAGTGCATTTCAGTGGCCCGAAGAAGGCTGGTGTGGTGCAGGATGGTGAGAGAGGCGACTGGAGAGATCTGCAGGGGTTAGACCTGTGCATGCCCCTGGGGGCCAAAGCCCAGTCTGTGTACGTAATTCTAAGAGAACTAGGAAGCCATTGAAGTGCTTATGCAATGGTCTGTGTTCTTAAAAGCTCACTGTGATGCTGACGCTGATGGAAAGGAGACAAGAGTGTGGGGTAGGAAGATCAGCCAGGAGACCCAGAATTGGCCTTGTCACTAGATCATAGGGTTCTGAAAGTGGTGATGGTAGTGAAGTTGGAAAGGAATAAATACATTGGAGAAACATCCAGGAGGTAAAATTGTTGATGTTGTAGGGAGAAGGGGGTGTCGGGATGACTCTAGCATTTCCTCTTTGAACACAAAGAAGCCCTGTTTTCAGAGTTCGGGAAGCTGGAGAGGGTGGGCATGGACGAAGTGGCTGGTTTGGTTTTACACGTGTGAGGTTGAAGTTGCCTGTGAGTTGTCCACCTGGAGTTGTCAAGAAGGTAGGTGACATGCAGGACTGGTATTCAGAACACAGATCTGTCCCAGAGAGATACATTTTTGAAATTTCACCATGTGCTAGCACAGATTTTTCTTGACTCCAAGCATCCCTTGCTTAAAGAATGTTCCCATACCAACTGCTATGCAGGATTCTCAAAGCGCCGAACACTCGTTCCACTGACTCTGACTTTGAATTATGGGTGTCGGAAGCCCTTCACGGTGGAGGCCTTTTAGCACTGCTCTCCCCTACTCATCCGTGGTCAGTCAGTGTGTGAGTCAGGGTGCCACAGGGACACAGAGCCATAGGACACAGATACAGACAGAGACGTACCGTAGTCCCCCCTTATTCATGGCGGGGCATGTCCCAAGACCCTCAGAGGATGCCTGAAACCAAAGGTGCTGCTGTAGGTCCAGGTGTAGATATACACGGGGAGATTTATCTGAGGAATTGGCTCACATGGTTATGAAGGCCAACAAGTGCCACCACCTGGCATCTGCAAGGTGGAGATGCAGGGAAGGTGGTGTAATCCAATCGGAGTCCGAACGCCTGAGAATCAGGAAGCCAAGGTGCAAGTCCTGGTTTCATTCTGAAAGCTCAGAAGCAGAAGTGCGGATATCTGAGGGCACGAGAAGATGGGTGTCTAGTCCAAGGAGAGAGAGAAAGAGAGATGAATTTGCCTTTCCTCTGCCTTTTTTGGTGCCCAATCACATTGGGGAGAGCTAGGGAACTTCTTTACTGGGTCTACTGATTCAAATGCTAATCTCTTCTGGCCACGCCCTCAGAGACACACCCAGAAATAAAGTTTTACTGGCCATCTGGGCATCTCTTAGCACAGTCCCGCTAACACATAAAGTTAACCATCATCATCAGTTGCTAGTGTCCACAGGGCCGGAGCAGGAGGCAATGGTCACAAGGCACTGTGGAGCCAGGGCTTGTCATCAGCTAAGGGAAAAAGGGGATGCACACGTGAAGGTCTTGGCTAGGGTATGACCCTTGGGTTCCAAAAGTCACTGGAGAGCCAGGTAAGCAAACTCCAGGGAAGGAGATGGACGATACCAGGGATGAGCAGAGAAAAGCCCTCAGTCAGGTGTTCAGAGGGTGGTGGGGAAATCAATAAAAACCAGCCCATGAAGCCCCGGCCGGATAGCTCTGTTGGTTAGAGCATCATCCCAATATGCCAAGGCTGTGGGTTAGATCCCCAGTCAGGGCACATACGAGAATCAACCAATGAATGCATAAATACGCGGAACAGCAAATCAGTGTCTCAGTCTCTGTTTCTCTCTTTCCCCCTCTTCCTCTCTTTCCTCCTCTCCCTTTCTCTCCCCCACCCCTTCCTTCCTCTCTCTAAAAATCAATCAATACATAAAAAAATTAAAAAAGAAAAAGAAACCAGCCCATGAAATGGCTAGAATATGGGTCATAAATAGGTGTTGCTGGGAAGGGCGGCAGGTCCATGCCTCTGGAGCTCTCCCAGGAGGAAAATGCTATAACTGGGAAAACTCTAATAGAACCTGGAAATGGCACGAAATTGCTACATAAATTGTGAAATGTAGCTCATAGTTCTACTTGTTTTGCAACAGTGTGAAAAAGCACAGTCCTCCACTCCCTTTCAAAATAGAAAAGAAAATCAAAGAAAAGCTGGGAAGAAACGGAAGGACTTTGTTTGCACACTGGAAAGGAACTTTCATCGGCTGAACCTGCCTGGCAGTCACATTTTCTTTCATTTCTCTGTCTCCCTCACTCTCTCTGTCTGTCCCCATCACCACCCTCCACTCTTCTTCATTCTTTTTGTCATGGGATTGAACATTTCTGGAAGATTCTGAAAGTGTTAGGCAGGAATCAGAAAAGACAATAGAGAAATAGCTGTGTGGTAGAACAAAGGGAGACATCAAGGTTGAAAAGAGTGGCAAGAATGGTGGTCATGGGCGGGTGTCCATGCTGATCTTGTCACATGGCTGATAGTGAGGCAAGCGTCTGCTTCCCCCCTCCCACCTTCCGCCCTCCAGAGGAAATTCGTTATTGGTTTATCTTGAGAATGTGGGTGCCCAGGTGAGAGAAGGTGGGTGTACTTAACTGTAAAGGGAGTGGAGGAGACAGGTGTTCGTAGGACTCAGTGCATAGTTCATTTGAGTTTTCAGTTACAAAATCACGAGTCCCCAGTTAAGAGTCTCAAATCTTTGTTTTCCTGGCTGTGTTGTTTAAGGCGAGCCACTCCCTCAGTTTACTGAGAATAACCCGTTTTACCTTCATTATAACTTTGAAAAAACTTAAATAAAATAACATCCATAAATCCGTGTTCTTGTAATTGTGATGACAGTTAACATGGGTTTGTGGTATTTGCACCGAGACGATTGCACACGTGATAGGACTGCAGAGATGTGGGTAAGAACAGGTGACGGGGCTGTTCAGCGGAACGCAGGTACTAAGAAGGGCAGGTGTATATAGTGGAAATCCGAGGCCAAAGAGAGTGCTCATCAGCGAATTCCAAAGAGAAATTCACCAAGGGTTGAATTTCCTGGCAAACAAGACATAAAGAGAAATTAGGTTATAAAAAATGCTCAGAATTTCATCATCAGTCATCCACTTTTTACCAGGAGTTACTGCTGATAATTCTATTCCCTGCTGCCAGCCTAGGGTATGGCCCTTGCCTTCAGCCGAGTGGTGAGGAATTTCTTGTGAGACTTCTTACATAAGGGGCCAAGTACATCACATGTGGCCAGTTTCCAAAAGCTACTTTACCGAAGAAACAGAAATTGTCCTCTTAAGACCATTTCTTTGCGTGGCTTCCATTGCTCAGTCCTTCAAAGATCATTTCCGGGGCACAGTGGTTGCAGACGGTTCCCTGCAGAGGGAAAGGATGTCCGCAAGGACCCAGCATTTCATGTCTAGAGTTTATCCTCCCCCCCAAATATCCCCTTATGGACACAGAGATATGCACGCAAAAAGGTTATGTTGGTATTGTTTGTACAGCAAGGAAGATGGACATAATGCAGAAGTCATTCCACAGGGCGTGGGAAAGGAAGCCACAGTGCCTCCCCACCACAGAACGCCGTGCAGCCGCTGCAATGCACAAGCAGAGCCGCGTGCCGCAGGGAGGAAGCCCGCTCCTGTCGTGTGCGGCTTAGTGGTGAAACCAAGCTCCGAAACAGCACGGAGGCAATGATTTCGTCTTTCAGGACAATTATTACATTGATAATTTATATCTATTTTTATACAGAAATTATGGATGAAACATGTGCCAATCTGGCCATGGTATTCTGTGACAGATAGCTTCTGGGGAAGTTGCACTGCCCATACTTCGTCTTTCTATGAGATTTGAGTTTTATATTGCCTCGTATTGCACGTGTTATCAGGAAAAAGCAATAAAAATACTAAGCGCTGTGTGGGAGCTGTGGATAACATGGTGTGTAAGTTATTGTCCCCACCCTTGTAGAGGTCAAAGTCTAGTAGGGGAGAAAGCACTGAAGGAATCAAACGGCCATGTGAGCCCTGCCATGACAGAACTGGGTCCAGGGGCGTAGGTGCCAGGCGGGGGTCTGGGCAGGGGCAGGGGTGGTTGGAAGGGAGTTGTAGAGAGGGTGGTCCCTCTGGAGTGTGGTCTGGAAGGACACACAGAGCGCCCATGACCAGGCAGCTGTGACAAATGCCACGGGAAGAGTCGATGGTCACCAGTGTGTTGGTAACTCAGGAAGTAGCTCAGTGTTTGGGACGTTCTGAGTCATGAAATGCCACCGGAGGCCAGACAGTGCAGGGGACACTTTAAAGACAGATGGCCTAAGAAAAGCACAGAGGGTCAACTCAAGTTTTCTACAGACCAGTCACATGGTTCTGCTTGTTCCCCCACTTGAAAGAACTTGGCATTAAATCAGAACTTTGTTGATGATCTAAGGGCAAATTCCAGACGATCCTAATTAAACTCAACCTTCCTGTATAGCATCGTTCTTAAATCTTGACTTTATGGTCCAGAGGCAAGACATAAGTGTCATCCGAGGGAATTTATCTAGAGATGAAATCACCAAGATACTTTGATTGATAGCAGGGTGAAGGACAGAGCCTCAAGTTTTCTGCTGACAAAAAGAACTTTATGTTTTCTTAATGTCCTCACATGGTGTTTATCCCATGCAGGGCTCCAGCGGATGCATCGATGACCTCTGGTCCTTAGAGCTGGCCTCTTTGGTGCTGCATTTCCCCCCGAAAGGCTTCTCATTAAACTTGGGCATCTTACTTGGTCAGGATGGAATGGGGCCAATGTGAGCAGACTCTCTCCAACTCTGCTCCTATGCTGACGAGGTAGAGAGGCAGAGGAACAGAGCAACGGGCGGATGATGGGAAGGTTGGAACGACTTTGGATTTCTTTAGGAAATCAGATAAGAAGCTATGGGCTGGGTGTGTCCAGCCCTGAGGGGAACTGCAGGGAACTTGAATGCCCAAAAGACTCTTCTCTGTATCATTTCCTTGCCTCTCTTTGCTCATAGACCAGAAAATTAAGCCAGGCAGATAATCTCTACCAAAGTTATCATCAAATTCATGGTTGCGAAAGTCTCCTGAGTCTGCCAGGAGAGGCTTACCTTTATCTGACAGTTTTCAGGTCCGGCTGCACAGGCAGCGGCCTGTCCCCGACACGCAGCCTGGTAGGCCAGTTGTCCAGCAGCCATCTGGCTGTGGTGGCTGCTACATGCACCACACCCATAGGGAGGGTCACAGCCACAGACTCGTCTGTGTTTGGGTTACAGGCCATCAGGGGCTGGACCTTTACAAAAGACTTTTCTTTCATCCTGTGCAAGAAACTTCACTTTTATTTTACTTTTCTTCCCCTTCTTTACTTGACCTTTTAGCCAGTTTCTTTCCTGACCCTTCCATCATTTCTGCTGTTCTCATACCTCTGGGTCTTCTGTTCCCTCCTCCTGGGGTCCCCAGCCTTGTCTGGATACCCCGCTGCATCCTTGAGGACTGGGCCACTGGTTGGCTCCCATTTTCCCCTTGCCACTCACTCTCGTCCTAGTCCTTAGTATGAAGCCCTGTGTGTTCATATGCATTCATTGTCTGGCACACAGCAGGGATTTTTTCTTCTTCTTTTTTTAAGGAAATAGGGAGGTGCAGTGGTTAATCATTTGATCTCATAAATAAAATAATAGGGGTCAGAAGGATCACACAACCTGTTCAGTACCCACTGCCTCCTAGCACAGACTTGTCAAAGGAGAGAGCTCTTCACATTGCTAGACTCTCACATTTGAGAAAGTCACCGACATGTGGCCGCCCGAGATTTTGAATGTTCTCCAGAATCTACCTGAGGCATGACCAAGTACTCGTTTGCTTGCTTGTTCCTTCGTTCACTCATTTATCCAGTATTGATCTATGCATGCCAGTCACTGTTCTAGATGCTAGTAATATCTCTCATGAACAAAGCAGAAGAAAAATCCTGTCTTCATGGAACTTGCACTGGAGTGGGGGCAAGTGATAATGGATGAAGAAATCTGGGAAGCCAGGGGTGATAAGCATTATGAAGAGAAACACGGTGGCATTAAGATGGAGGATCGGGGGATGGGAACTACTTTTGCTGAAACGATCAGGGAAACATTCACTGAGAACATTTGAACAGAGGCCTGGATGAAGTGAGGGGTCCGCCATTCGTACATCTGGGGGAAAAGGTGTTCCAGGTGGAAGGAAGAGCAGTGACATGTCCCTTGGTGGGAACAGTCCTGATAGAAACGACCACTCATATGTTTCTTGGTGCTAAGATGACCCGAGTACTTTCATTTTGTATTTTATCCTTTGCATTATAGCTCTCACAAGGTAAACCAAATACCGTTACAGGTCCCCCTCATTATATATGGTGGGCATATTCCTGGAAATGTGAGCCTATCTGTGTGAATTTAATTTTTCTAATTGAATTCCATTTTAGAGGCACACAGTGGGCTTGTCATTATAAGGGATCACATGGCCGATCCTTTTGTTAGAGCCTTAGAGGCTCCCTCAGGTTTTTCTCACTTTAAAGTACTATCTATGCCTTTGTGTCTCCACAGAGGCTGAACTTTCATATGTTATCATGAAGGTGGAGATAATATAGCACTAAGTACATGCAAATGGCAGCCAGCCCTTACGCAGGCAGGCACAGTTTCATTAGAAGAGAGAGAATTTTTTTCCTAGAAATACTGGCCTTATTATGCACAGATGACATTTTTGGGGGGCATAAGGAAAATAGAAACTAGAAGTCAGAAGACTAGGAAAAAAAAGAGTATAAAGTAGCTCTTCCCTAAATCTCTAGTTAAAAGAGGAAGCCAACATTTTTTTTTTCTCTGAAGGGAAGTAACTTTTTGCCTTTTGAACTTGAGTTTGTGTGGGCTGTGTTGTGATAGGAGCAGGTAAGGATGATCCTGTTGCGAATTCTGGCCAGCAGGATTCATATGCCATGGCTGCGTGTAAATAATTTTACACGTAACTTTATAATGGACTAGAAATTCCGGGACCACACGTCCCCTCCATTATCATCTTGGAGAGGCCCTGAACCACCTGTTGACCAGCCTTTTATTGCTGTTTCTCAGGCACTTTACATATGAATGGTCTTCATTAACTATGCTTGAACTGTAGATTTACATTAGGTGGTAGACGCCCAAGATAGCGCATCAAGAGGATAGATATGCAAATGGAAAGACAATAGCCTTGGGCAGAACTCTGATCTGAGTAAGCTAAGCATTCATTAGCATAAATCCTTTTGACCCAGAGAGAGAGAGATTTTTAGCAAGAGCAAGGTTTTATTTTAAATCTAAGGAACATGCTAGCCTGATTTCCCCACAGGAAATTCTGCTTCCACGAACATGGAAGCCGACTTTATGTTTCACTAGAGATTGTGCTCTTATTAGATGTGAAAACATAAGGGCTACATTTCCCAAGGTGGATGCATGAATTTCCCTTATGATCCAGTTCCAAATCTTCTCCTGGTTTCCCAATATCACCTTGGTTATCATAAACAAATGAGCAAATTAATCAAATTATAAAATAAATCATGCCATGTGTGTATGTGTGTGGGGGTTGACATGTGAACTTTTTACATGTTCCCATGTTAAGGTCCAGTTCTGGCATGATGAGTCCATTTAAGAGTGCAGGGATAGCATTGGGCAATATGGCTTCTTGGGGAGATAATTTTTTTCTATCCTCACTCAAGGATATGTTTGTTGATCTGAGAGAGAGAGAAACATCGATGTGAGAGAGAAACATTGATAGGTTGCTTCCTGTGCACGCCCCGACCGGGTATGGAACCTGCAACCTTTGGCATATGGGACAAGGCTCCAACCATCTGAACCACCCGGCCAGGGCTGGAGATATTTTTGATGGTAGACTATTTGCTTGGGTGCCCAGCTAGTATATAACATGACAACCTCATATGCCTTTTACATGATTCAAAATGCTTTATTAGCTACTAAAGCAAAAAGAGAGAAAAATCAGAGAGCAATTATGGGTTATTCAAGAACAGAGTAACTTTCTGGTTTGAACAAGGAGCCAGTCCTCAAAAAAGCCTGTTCAGAAGGTTCGCCCTCCCAGCCATTCAGGGATCAGCCCAGGCCACGGTCCCCACCCCAGCTCACTGGAGCCTCCGGGGCTCTGTTTGCAGCCCTCTTTGCTCAGCTGTGGATGGGAGGTGAGGCTCTTTTCTTTGGCCTCCTCTTTTCACCATGGGTGAGGCAATAGGTTTCCTATGCTGTGCGGTTTCCCAGCTCTTTACCAAAGGGAGCAGTTTTGTATGATTTTGCTGTGGCTTCTAAACCTTGGAAAATTTAGGCAGTTCCACACTTAGGCACTGAAAGTGAACAGGGGGTTATGTTGCTGAGGGTAACCCCCACCAGCAGAGCCATTTGTTTGGCACCTGTGAAGTACTGTCTCCCGTGAGACCATCCTAAAGGTATCCTCGGCATCCCCACACTCAGTCTGATAAGGGGAACAAATGCAGGTCTGACTGAAATTGCTTGTGGGTAAAATTCTTAGCCTCTTCCTCTTTCTAAAAGACCTTCCAAGGTCTTTCTTTCCCTTGAGCTGATGTAGTTCTTACCTGACCAAATGCATCTGTTGCTCTTTGAATCCACATTTTGCGTGGAATTTATCCAGGTTTGTGAGACCTGCAACTAGATGTCACATTCCTTAGAAAGGCCATGCACTCGTTCATCCAATCAATAGAGACTCTGCAGTGGCGGCTCAAGCACTGGTCCTGTCTTGGGTGTGTGGAGCTCCATGGTCATGGCTTGTTCCCAGCCTAGTGTCCACTTACCTCTGGCAACTTCACAGATGGGTGTTGTACCTCCAACAGTGTTAATGCTGGCAGGGGCCTGGGAGTTTGGTTCAGTGGGCCCTCAATGAATGTCGATGGTGAAGGTAAAATAAATGTCAAGGATCCTGACTCCACTTTTACCCATTTCTTCTTGTGTCCCCCGGCCAAGGTCCAGGTATCGCTCTCTTTCCCCCCCACCACCTCCACCACCACCCATGGTTTGGTAGAAGAGGGCACCCTCCTGTTTTCAACTCTAACACAGAGCTTTTTATATCAGGCTTATGTTGAAAGCAAGTTAAACAGAACACAACTAAGGTTTTAAAAATATTTCTCCTCTCAATAGTTTGTTGTTGAACTAAATATTTTGTGAGAGGTTAAAGGCAAAATAATTGAGTGAACCTCATTGCATGTACTTGACCTAGTCTTAGAAGAATGCATGTTAGCCAAACTTTTGTAGCTGAAGTTCTATTTTAAGTTCACTCTGAAGAGTTGTTATTTAAAGAAGCCCTGTACAAAGAATAATCAGAACCCCCATCCCCAGAATTTAGAGTTGGTGGGGGCAGCAGATTTTTTTTAAAGGAGAGTGGGAGCAAGATTCTTACCATAAACCACCATGGGTTTATCCGCAGACTGGTGGGATCTTGGAAACATGATTATATTCTTAGGAAACTTCGGGAATAGTGAGAGAAGAGAAAGTGGATCAAAAGTTTTGTAGAGAATGGACAATGGCTTCATTTTTCTCCACTGAAGGAAATGATCCCACTCTCCCCACCCTCAAGGGATTCAGGGAAGTGGCCTCAGTTCATTCTGAAATGGTTACAAGGAGACAGGGGCCATGTCCTGCCTTGACTCTGTCCAGTCACTGGACATTATTTCCCAGGAGCCCAAGAATGCAACATCACAGAGAAAGGGGGGATTTCCACTCCTGCAAGGACAAGTTCCTCAGAATGTGTTTGGAATATTTTGTTTGGAAAAGTGGAAAGATCATTTGTTTGAACATCTGGATTGGCCACAGAAATCCTATACTTTGCATTTACTGGGGCATTTTGTGGGTTGTTATCTTAAGAAGAAACACAGAAAACTTTGGGTCCAAACCCAATATTCAACAAGGAAATGGAAATTCCACTGCTCCTTTCTGACATGAAAGGTCATCTTGTTGTTTATCTACAAAGCCAGGGGAAATTGGCTGTTGAGTATTTTGCATTCGGAAACACTGGCCTAAATTCAAAGAAGTTTGATGCTCTCTCCCCTCCCTGCCCTGTTTTTATTTAAAGATGTTGTGCTTCGTGAATCATTGGGTGAAGGCTTGAAATATAGCTCCTTCTGTTCCAGAAGATAAAAGCCTTAGTCCACAAGGAGAAACCCAGAGTCAAGGACGCCCTAGAACTAAGACTGTGGACACTGAGAATTGGGCTGCAGAATACACTGGACTCTCTTGTACTTGATGAAATCACTAAAAACCTTAGGCAAGATGGTGATCTCAGACCCACCCTGAAGTTTTAGCAAAGTCTCAGAATAGTCACCCTCCAAGCAAGGCCGTGACATAATAGACATGGTCCAGCAGGAAATGAAAGATGTGGAGCCTCCGGTTTGAAAAACCCATTACAATATAAACCTTTTCCTTTAAAAATACATCACTGTGCCCTGGCTGGTGTAGCTCAGTGGAATGAGCGTGGGCTGTGAACTAAAGGGTCGCCAGATTGATTCCCAGTCAGGGCACATGACTGGGTTGTGGGCCAGGTCCCCAGGAGGGCCACGTGAGATGCAACCACACATTGATGTTTCTCCCCATCTCTTTCTCCCTCCATTCCCTTCTGTCTAAAAATAAATAAATAAAATCTTAAAAAAAATACTTCACTGCACATCAGGCATAATGGTGTGATTGTGATATAGGAGTAGCAATTACATATGGTAAAAAAGTATGTCATAATTGTATATATTACAATAAAAAATAATACCTTACCAATGTGATACCTTGACTGACTATATTATTTTTTTTGTCTCTCTTTTCTGCAAATTCATTTACCAGGTTATCAAAATCTATACTTTTAGCAATTTCATTTTCAACCACTGTAACTGCAAGTGGTGGTTGCTCTTTGAAAATATGATTGTGAATAATTTTTGATAATGTTTAATTTTGAGAAGGATCTTTCTGCTAATGCAATCTTTACTGGAGTTGTTTAAGTATATCTTATTGGCTGTAATAACATTAGGGTAAATTTCTAAGAAATTATTTTGAAATATAGACGTCGGTATGTCTAAAGCTGATGATTCTTATCTTACAATTTTTCTAAAAGAATAGAACTCTTTATACAAATCAGTTTTGTGAGTTTAATTTTAAATGTAAATTTATAAAATGGCATTTTAATGTTTTCTCTGACATTTTCTGTAACTCGTAGATACCCTGCAAGCATCTGAAGTGCCTTCCTGATTTGCATATAATATAAAATGCTTGTTTAGGTAGTGTACTGTGTTTATTCATGCAAGGAAACATTAATATAACAAATGTCTTTTTTGCTAATAATTAGTTCATTTAAAGTTTCCTACGAAAATCCTTTTGTTGAAAGTGACAGTTTACATCCAAGGTCTATTTTTAAGCCTGTGAATATTTGTTTTGCAATGTTGCAGTAGTTTTTTTTTTTTTTTTAGAGAGAGGGGAAGGGAGGGAGAAAGAGAGGGAGTGAAACAGCAATGTATGGTTGCCTCTCACATGGCCCTCATGGGGACCTGGCCCGCAACCCAGGCATGTGCCCTGACTGGGAATCGAACCGGGACCCTTTGGTTCCCAGCCCTGCTCAATCCACTGAGCTACACCAGCCAGGGCTGTTGCAGTAGTTTTTAAAACTGGAGATTCTAAAGTGAAGAATCCTAATCACTCCTGGATATGCTTTATTGTAGTGTCCACATGTAAATGTTTATTTTGTAATAATTTATTGACAAAGTATATTGCCTGAGCACCAGCAGTCCCTGTCCCAGCACTAAGGAAAGAGGATTTGTCCCATTTATGCAGATGTAACAAGGGTGGGCCAGAGGACAAATGGGCAAGCTGGCCTTCCACTGCTGTGGTCGTTGCTGCTACCCACCTGGGTTCAGGTCCAAGCCCTCGCTGCCCCTCCAGGTCCGTGCATCCTGGACCGCCCCAGCCTGCCATCGCCAAGGCTGCCTGTGTGTGTGCCGCCTGGCGCATCCTCTTTGCTCATACTTCACGCAGGTATAATGCGCACCCATGCTTTTGGCCCAAATTTTCAGGAAAAATCTTTCGTTCTAATTTTTAATTCAATTATTTATTTACTTATATTTAGATGCTCATTTTTTGTTTTATAAAGGAATTTTAGCCTTTATTTTTGAACATACAGATATTGTTACTGCTTTCTAGAGTTATACTTTTAATCTGTAAGCATCAATAAAAGAATTGAAAACATTTACACAGATACAGAATTGGTACTACCCACGTATAATGTGCATCCTTATCTTTCCCTCAAAAATTTGGACAAAAACATGAGTATTATATATGGCAAAATACGGCATGAAACTTACATTCAAAGTTAAAATTTTAAGACTTAAAATATTAAGACTTTCGAGATAGCAACCATAGAGCATTAAACCAAGCGCGGACTCCTCCGGGAGGCTGTCCCTCTGTGAGCACACAAGTCACATCCATAAGGAAGCAGCCCTGGCTCGACATGCAGAATTCAGCTAATTGAAAGAATGCAAGTTCCTTATCATAGGCAGACTCGCCACATTTCTGGTGGCCAATCTTCATTGCCAGAAAGTTCACCCTCATGTCTAACCCTGGCCACGAGGAGGACATTTTTTTAATTCTTTCCTTAAAAATTGTTACTATTCACTTTTATCAGAGCCTCTCATTAGTTTGCCTAATGATTACAGCTTCTCCTGAACACAGACCAGCTCTTGTTCTCATATCTGGGGACACTGATTCCTTATATTCATGGCTTTACTAATGGAGCGCGAGATTTCAAAATTAGACAGGGCTCTGTAGTTCCCCTAATCCAGGGGATCACCAGTTGACTCGTTCCCAGGGCTTCTGCAGGCTTGTAAACATGTTATATTACTGTTCCTATGCCTAGAGATTTGGTCTGGAATCTGGGGTAGAGCCCAGGCATCTGCATTTTGACAAGGGATTCTGAGGAGCAGCCTAGTTTGGGAATGTCTGGTGATTTTTCTGATTAGGAGTTTGTTCAAGGCTCCTCTGTTTTATTTTCTTCTCTGTCCCTGAGTCTATGGCTCATCTCACGGGTCCTGTAATTTGTCTGGCTTTGTCTGATTCAGTCGTTTGAGTCCCATCACTTGTATTCTCCCCTCTTGGATCACATACATATCAAATGGAAGAAGCCACTCTTTCTGGACACTGCTTTTCCATTCAATGCCTTCTGTAGTTCTGTGAAGTGACTTTCAACCAATGCAACAAGGAAGAGACTGGTTGGCCAGGTCTTTGCTAGGCTGGCCCCATCAGATGGAGCTTGGGGGTATGTGTGGGGGTGGGCATGAATGAGTATGTGCATGTGTGAGTGTGTGCGCTCATCTGTACACACGTGAGTGTATTCATGAGCGGCTAAGAGTGAGTGATAATGGCGGAGGAGGTGTATCAGGGTGAACTCTAATTGCAAAGATGTTTCAGATGGGAAATACCACACCTGACAAGGGATTTGATCAAGACCTACAATTCATGAATAGTTCAGAAAAGTCAATATACATTAGCTCACTTAATTCAGGAATATATCTTTTGAGGCATAAAATAGGTAGCTTTAACTATTGTACCATTTAACCTAGACTCTGTTTGGTTGCAATAATAAATGAGTCCCAAATCTTAATGGTTGTAACAAGTAGCATCACATATCCATTTCATATCTTCTAGGAGCCTGGTCCCATGCCTCCTTTTTCAACTCAGACTGTTTGGGGGAAGCAGAGGGAAGGATAACTTCAGAGCATCGTGCCTAGCAATATCATGTTCTGGCCTGGAAATGCCACATCCTTTATGCTTAAAACTCATTGGCTAGAACTGGTCACACGAGCCATAGAAAAGAGGCAATCAAGTCATATAAACATGAGAACTGTAAAGCGCTCTTCAGATTCCATTTCTCTTTCAAGGGATTTCAAAGAAGGTACAGCACTATCCAGTTGCTAGTAAACTTACAACCGAAGGAGTGGGTGAATCCAGAAATAGGCGCTCTTAGAAGGTCCAGCTATAGTCATGAATAATAGATTCCCACCGCTGAAGGCTGAGAGGTGCTTCTCAGCTGGAAGAGCCTCTTTGGGAGGATCTGGCGGAGATGAAAATGGTTCGTATTGTTCTCTCTCATTGTCACAGAGACCCAGGTGATAAACGGGCATCTCTTCCTGCTTTATTTCCTAAACATGTTCTAATCCCTATTTTTTTCTCCCACATCCATGTAGATTTTGATGGTGAAGCTGGAGTTGGTGGGTATGATTATAGGTCTTAGAGCCTAGAGGTAGGTGGCTGAATGGGAGTTGTTTTCCTGGTTGTCCTGTAATTTTATGTTGTCCCAGTGTTTCAGTCATCATCCCCAACAGGACGCTGCTGATAAGGGGTCTCTTCCCGAGCAGGGTGAGTCGAACAGGCAGGAATTCTGTGGAACAGTCTAGTTCTCCTCTGGTATCATTATTTCGTGGTTCAGTTTCTCCAATTTAAATGTTAGTCTCTGTTTCAAGGAGCATTTTAGCCTACATGCTTGTGATTTATTTACAGTTAACACATTGCTCAGTATATTAGTAGGTGGCATTTAAAGAAATATGGATCTTCTGAGCCTCTTTAAGTAAAGCAGAGCAGAGAAGTTTCTGCAGGCAGCAAACTACTTTGCCCAAAGGTGAGTATTAACTCAGAGGCTCATTAATCAGGAGGTTCAGGAGACTTCCAAGTGACGGGGGGAGCATTTCCCATCCTTATTTTGTTTGCTGTTAAGTAAAGTGGCATTTTTATTTAATAAGCCTGGCCAATTCCACCACTTTTTTTTTTAAATGTCAAGTTTATTGAGGCATAATTTACATAAGACGAAAGTCACTCTTTTAAAGTTTACAATTTGACAAGGTTTGATAAGTGTATACAGTCATGTAGCCTTCACAACAATAAAAATATAGAAAATTTTTGTTACCTCCCACAGTTCCCTGCGGTCAGTCCCCTCTCCACACTCTGAGCGCCAGTGACTACAGACACGTATTCTGTCCCTATAGTTTTATATTTTGTGGAAGGTAATATGCAAGGAATCATACAGTACGGAGGTTTCGTGTCTGGCTTCTGTTAGTTAATATAATGCTTTTGAGATTCATCCATGTTGCTGCAGGTATTGGTAGTTCTTTTTTAATTGGTAGGTAATATTCCGCTGCGGTGATAGAATGAAATTGGTTTATCGATTTAGTAGAAGCTATTTCAATGTTCAGCTATTATAAATAAACTGTTATGAGCATCCCACACAGGTTTTTGTGTAGACATAGATTTTCATTTCTCTTGGGTGAATAACTAAATAGCAGCATTTCTGGGTTAGATGATAAATACATGTTGAACTTTAGAAGAAATGGCGAAGTTGTTTCCTAGAGTGGCTGTATCATTTTGCATTCCCACCAGTGGTGTCTGAGAATCCAGTTGCTCTACCAGGGGTGACCAGCCTGTAGCCCGTGGGCTGCCTGCAGCCCAGGATGGCTATGAATGCAGCCCAAGACAAAAGCATAAGCTTACTTAAAACCTTTGGTTTTTTGCTCATTAGTTTTCATTAGTGTTTGTGCATTTAATGCGTGGCTCAAGGCTGCTTTTCTTCCTGTGTGGCCCAGAGACACCAAAAGTTGGACATGCCTGTGGAAGCGTGCCGCCATGAGCAACGCTTGGTGTTGTTGGTCCTTTTCATTTTATCTGTGAGTGTTGCGAGCACCTTTCCATGTGCTATTGACTACTTGTATGCATTTTTTTTGAGAACTCTCTGTTCAAATCGTTTGCTCATTTTTATTGCTCCTTTTCTTATTGAGTTGTAAGAGGTCTTTATATACTCTTTATTCATGTCTTTTTGTCAGATTGGTGGTGTTGACATATTTTCATCAGTATTTCATTTCCAGTATGTTGGTTTCCTTTTAATTTTCTTTCTTTTTTAAAAATGTATTTATTTTTAGAGAGAGGAGAAGGGAGGAAGAAAGAGAGGGAGAGAAACATCAATGTGTGGTTGCCTTTCACGCGCCCCCTGCTGGGGACCTGGCCTGCAACCCAGGCATGTGGCCTGGCTGGGAGTTGAACCAGTGACCCTTTGGTTCGCAGGCCAGTGTTCAATCCACGGAGCCACACCAGCCAGGGTAATTTTCATAACAATGTTTTGAAGAACATTTTAAATTTTGGTAAAGTCCAGTTTATTGTAGTTTTTTTAGTGGTTCATGCATTTTGTGTCCTATCTAGGAAATTTTAGGTAACCTCAGACAATAAAATTTTGTTTTTCTTTAAGAAATGTTATGTTTAGCTCTTATGTTGTCTCACTTATATTGTGAGAATAGGTTTGGGAATCTTTCTTTCTCTTTGCCTGCCTGTAAATATCCAACTCTTCTAGTACCATTCATTGAAAAGATTCTCCTTTATTGAATTATCATGGACTCTTTTGAAAATTGATTGGACTTTGTTTTATTCTCTTATATGTTAATTCTTATGCCATTAACATACTTTTTATTTTTATGGCTCTGTGGCAAGTTTTAAAATCTGTTAATGGGTGTCCTCTAACTCATTCTTTTTAAAATTTATTTAGGCTATTCTAACTCCTTAATATTTCTATATAAATTTTGAAATTAGGCGAATTTCTACACAAAATCCTCCTGGGATTTTGACTGGCATAACATTTAAACTATAGGTTAATTTGTTGAGAAATGACATCTAAATAATATCAATCTTTTAAGCCATGTATTTAGATCTTCTTTTGCAAATATTTTGTTAGAATTATTCCTAAATACTTTTTTCTTTGATGCTATAAATTTTAATTTCCAATTGTTTGTTGTTAATAGATAGACACAAACTTGAGTTGTGTTTTTCTTGCCGTCCTTCCTCTCTTAGCTTGTGGGTGCCTTTGCTTTTATACTAGTTCCTCTGGGTATAGTCAGATCTTACTCATTTTTATGCAATTTGATCATCTCTGACTTATAATTGGGCTGTTTATATTTAATGCTATTATCCATATGATTGGGTTTAAATCTACCATCTTACTGTTTGTTTTCTTTGTCCTATCTGTTCTTTCTCCTATTTTCATGTATACGTTAACCTTTTCTTCTCATCCTCTGGGGTCTAGGGCTTTTATGGCATGTTAGATAAGGAGAAATGGCTTTAATATCAGTTAACTTTTGTTAGAATCCTGACTCTACTAACTGTAAACTGGGGGAAAGGACTACGTGACTTTGTCTCAGTTTTCTCATCTGTGTGGTAAGGATACTGATAGCACCCTCCCCACCTGTAGGGGCCCATGAGGATGAAAAGAGATAATCCATGTAAATCTCATAGCATAGAGCTGAGCTCCTAGGAAGTATGCAATACACAGAAACCATTTTTCAACCTTAAATTACATCATAAACATGATTTCATATTCCTTGTAATCTTTATAACTATCATTTTTTTTCCCTGGTGGGATAATAGTCTATAATGCAAATATGAACCACTATGACTAACTCACTTCCATTAGGTTTGACAGGTTATTTCCAGTTTTGGGCCATTTTAGATAATGCTATAATCAATGTCTTTTTTCATATAATATGCTTTTTGTTTCAGTTTACTGATTCCCTTAGAAAAATCCTTGGAATGATATTTCTGGGTCAAGAACCTCGATGTGGTTCTTGTGACATAGCCAAGCATATCTTTTGGGACCAGAGAAAGATGTCACCCTCCACCTCTTATTCTTTTGGGAACCAGAGGATATTCCTTGTTTGTGTCTACCCCCCTGAAAGAGGCACCTTCATTTTGCTCGTTCTGCTGTTGAGCCAACTGCCCTTGCCTTTCCTACTCATCCTAACAGCTCATTTCTCACACCTGTCACCCATTTCAGTGGTTCTGGAAAATTGCAAGGTTCATCATTGTGTTGGCTGCCTCTGCTTGGAGGTCCTCAAGAAGAAAAGCAGCTCACGCTCGATTATGGGTGTCTGTTCTGGGGACAGACACCTTACCTGGCTTAGCTGGAAGTACGCACATTCCCTGGGAGGCACTGCTCCTGAGCAGCTCAGAACGTTTTGAGCAGGAGAGAGAAGCGGGCCCTGGTGTCCCCTGCCAAAGAGATCTCCTTGCTCATGGAGACGTTATTACTTGAGGGTGAAATGTGGGGAGAGTGGCTCTGCTTTTCCCACAGGACAAGCCCCTATGGCTGCACCTACCACATTTTGGTCCACGCCTTTTTCCTCTCAGGAACTCAGTCCTTTATCAGTCTCTCTCTGTCTCACCATAGTCTGGAGCAGAGAACACACACATACATGCACCCACCTGGTTTCACATTAGGCCAAGATGTCTGGTTTTGAGGGAGAATTCTGCAGATATATCCAGGTGGGACAGGAAAGTTGCCATGTCTAAGGAAGTCAGATGTTTGGCAGGAGGTCACAGGGACCCCACAGCCTTGCTTTCTGCTGCCTCAGAGGGCAGCTTGGGCCCACAGGCATTGGCAATATTGCTCTCTAATTCATTTGATTTACAACTTGATTCCAAGTTGAGAATGTTGAGGGCAGGCAATGTTTAAATTTGGAGACACCGTGAGTTCAGGCCTATGTTATTTGATGTACTGCCATCAATTCAGGTGTCCTGGGTCAGCTCTCTGCTGCCCTGTTGCCTTGTCTGAAGAACCACAGTGGCTTATGGCAAACGCTTTGATCTGCGTCCTCTTCCATCTAGTGGCCTTAGACCTCCTAACATTTCTGTTCTTGTCTTTTTTGTCTCAACTCCTGTTGATTTTTCACCTTTTGTCCCCACCCATCACCAGCCTGGGTTGGGAGTCGGCCTCCCTCCCTGTCACTTCTTAGATTCCTCTTTGTCAGGAACACCTGTCACACACCTGCTTTTGCATATTGACTCCTTCCAAGGCTAATTCTACATGTATGTTTCATAAAGGTACCAGGTGGTGTGGGTGTAGCAGGGGATGTGGAAATGAGGGGGAACCTCAAGGGAGGTGAATTTATTGGCTTTGAATACAACCTAGAAACGTGAGTGATGGCGAGGGAGGTTCTTATTATAGAAAGGGATATGCTCAAGCCGTGCGCTAGGAATTAAAGATGCACATCCTGTGAAGAGAGACCCCAAGCTCATTCGTTGTCTGTAAAATTACCTTGCTCTACCTACCTTAATGATTTTTCTTCCATTTATGCCAAATTCACAATGAAAGAGCTGGATTGGAGGGAGGCTGCATTTGCTCGTGTCCGCCCCCAAGGGTCTCAGAATACTACCAGTGAATTTTATTTTCAATTATAAAGACAAGCTAGAGTCACAAATCTGAGTGGCTATACATGGATCCTCAACTCCGCTGAGGGAGGGACAGCCACACTGGTGAAGACCTCACGTCTCTGGTCCATGATGGCAGCTCTCACTCAGGCCTTTTCCATTTAGGCTCTGGGTGGCTTGTGCCCATAAAGGGAGAGGTGACAAAGTGGTTTCTGAGAGAGAATCCAGGAATTTCTTGCCTTGATTTAAATATCAACAGAACTTCCTGGCACCCAGAAAGGAACAGAGGGACAAAGAGGCTTTGCCAGGCCACACATTCTTCTGGGCAACGAAGTGGCTTTCTTCTGTCCGCCTTTCCACCCGCTCTTGTTATTTTCCTGGGAAGGAAGTTTTCATGTTGACTTTAGTGTAAAGGCAGACCGACAAATACTTAAGGTGTCAGCAAGACAAAAGCATTTCAGCAAGAAATTTATATTTTGTTTTGTATCTCTGTGTCTGTACTTATATCTATATTTATACATATAAACATATATAAGCTACAGACAGATTTTAAAGCAAATCAAAATGTATGCATATATGATAGTCATAGATTTTAAAATGAAACAAAATGCATGCAAATATCAGTCTATCTATATTTACATATATATATAATAGAATAATATCAGGAGTGGCCTGAGGAGGGGAGGCCTTCACTGCTTTTATGAAACCCAAACCCTTTGATATGTACCCAAACCACCCGCAGCCTCCTTTCCCCAGAATTACTGAACAAGGAGGGGAAACAAGTCTTTCTGTGAAGGTTTGGTGTTTCCAGAGGTACTAGAAAGCTCAGGGTGATATGACAAGCAGGACTTCTCTGTCACTCTCAGTGTGGAGATAGGTAGCCTGTCTCTGTGGCGATATCCTCAATTTGGGTCCCGCTGGCTGCAAGTGCAGCGGTAAGAGCAGTGAATTTGGAATTCCTTCGTGTGGTTTGATGACTTTTGTATTCCCAGGCGATTTAATTTTCATCCATTCCAGCAATGAATTAATTTTTGGCTCTTCAAGAATATGTACAGGATGTGAACTTTGGAGCCCGGGAGTCATGGGTTAAACTCCTGCACTGGTCAAGCTGTGTGATCTTGAAAGTTACCTCATCTCTGAGCTTTAGGGTCCTTGTCTGTAAAAGGGGTATCAAATGGACCACTTCATGGCACTGTTAGGAGGATGCTCACAAAATGTTTGTTCCTTTCTTTCTTTTCCTTCCTTCCTTCTTTCCCTCCCTCTTTCCCTTCTTCATTCTCTGAATTCCCTCTCCCTTTTCCTTTCTCCGTCCTTCCCTCAGATGTCTTCTCCTTTCCCATGCTGACTCTTTTGGAGGGAAGGATCTTGAAAGGTGGATTGGACTTGAAGCAGACAGAGCTCATGGATGGGGCTGGCTGGGAGGGTGCTCTGTGTGTAGCCTATCCTGGGTTGAAAGAGTTGGACCAGGATTGGGGGCCCTGAAGCCTGTTAAGGGCAGAAGACCTGGCTGTGTACTCCATTTCTTATTAACAGATAAACAGAAGACTTTCAGAAGATGTTACCTAGGTGACACGGGTCACAATCAGATGTTCCAGATGACTTTTGCTGTCAGTTGCTCTAAGCGCTGAATGGGGAGACCTTCAGGAGTGGGCTGGGGAGGTGTGGAGCCCATGGTGAGATCCGGCTGGCTCACCTTTAAGAAGATGCCCCCCCAGGGTGCTTGGCAGAGTTTGCTTGGGGACAAGGCTCATTCTATTGGAGCGGGACTCTTCCTGCTCCTTCTCTAAGCCTTAGGTTCTGATTTCCTTCTCACCTTTGCTCACCTCTGCTTCACATCTGAAAATGCACTGGAAACGTGGATTGCATTGGAATCTCCTGAGCATTATTCTGATCATTCTTTTCCAGGGCTAATAAGGGTATCTTTCTAAAGTAGGCTTAAAGGGGAATGAATGTGTGTGCTGCCGAAATTAATTTGTTATGAAAACAAAGTCGCTCCTTTCTCCAAATTCCTTCAAATATTTGATCTTTTCTCTAGTTCTCTGGCCCTTGTCCTTCATGATCCATCTCTTTTCTGGGAACTTTTTCCTGGCTTAGAATCCCAGCCCTGCTCCGAATGAGGAAAAGGGAGGTCGTGCCCAGATTGCTTTGGCGGAGCCAACGGGCAGACCCACCCAGTCCACTGAGCTTTAGTGGAGCACGCCAAGGTCCTCAGCAGAGACTCGCTTTCTTAACATGTCTGTCTGAAAATAGCTTTCTTGTCATAGAGTGGGCCCCAAGGGGGTCGTCAAGCTGTCCAAGCACACGAAAGGAATATATATACATATACCCATTAAAAACTTATCTTATTCATGTGATCCACTGTATGGTTTGAACTTAGCTTGGTGGCTTTGGAAAATGAGTCATTTGATGTCCGCTGTGTCCCTAGATCCTTCCTAAGCCTTCTCCCACCACCTCTCCAGCCTCACTGGGGCCTGAGTCACGCCTGTCACACAGGAGATCTGTCTTAGAAGCAATCAGGGCCCTGGTTTAGGGTTTGCCGATGGTGCCTTTTGCCTGGTTTCTTAGCTGATTGGACATTGCTCGGATCAGGGTGCGGTGGGTTTTGTGGATGGCCCTTTCTTCTCCCCTTCTCACTCACCTTTGTTTTACTCGCTCTGCCATCATTTATTAGTTTCTTGCAGTGTCCCAAACGCTGTGCTCAGCCCTGGAGGCAGGAGGGAATTGAAACTGAATATGGGTCTTGGAATTACCCAGGACCTTGCCACCGTGGAGGGTGGAGCCCTGTTTCCAAACATGGGAACTAATTCAAGATAAATAATAACAGGTACTCAAGTGCTCACAATGTGCTAGATGCTGTGGTTATTGACTTTCACGTATGATTGCTTTCCAGTTTTATAATACTGAAAGTAGGTATTTCCCCATCTCACAGACGAGGAAGCTGGGGTGCAGGGAAGTGAGTGGCCTTCTCTAGGTCCTAGTGCGAGAGCCAGGATTTGGACTCAGATCTGTCCAATTCAGACCTTAAAAGGTAAAAGGTGATAAACACACTGATAGTAATACTTATCTCATTTCTCAGTTCCTCATCCATAAAGCAGGATCACTGTCCTGATGTTCTCCCCACATGGCTGTCGAGAGGGTAAAAGCTTGCAGGAGTGAAGGCGTGGATATGTTGTGAGGACCAGATGGGAGCCGGGTGGTTTGTATTTGTTTTCCGGTGGGATTGTAAGTAGAGTCTAGAAAGAGAAGAAGTAGGACCGCGGGCCTTTCCTGTCTAAAGACTCGGCACCCTGCTCCTGTTGATGGGAGAAGCCTGCGTGCTTGGAGGTGGCACCTGCCGTGGCTGCTGTGACACAGGAGGTCTCACTGTCCAGCTGAGCCCCGAGGTGCTCTCTGGGGGTAAATGAGGAGGATCTCTCTCTGCTCGGTTTACCACATTTCCTGGTCCCCAGGGCTGGGTCCCCAGTGCTCACCTGTTTGCCACCCACACCCCTCTCTCCTCAGCTGCCTTTGAGAGAAGACCTCAGCATCTCTGGATTCCCATGAGCAACACTGTGTCATTGTGACAGGTGCCACAGGCCTCTGTTTGTGGCTTCAGATTTGGGATGTAGAAAAGCATGAGCTCAAACATAGTGATGCCAAGGCTGAATTCCGTGCCAGAGCTGCCAATAGTAAGGTATCCTTCGGGGACCTTGACCCTGCTGACCTCTGTCTAGTAGGATAGTCTCCCTGCTCCCCCCTCCCCCAGATTCATCGCAATATAATTAACATATAACATCGTGTGAGTGTAAGAGGTACAATGTGCTGACTTGATACACCTCTATCTTACACTATGATTACTACCGTAGCTCACACCTCCATCACGTGACATAATTACTATTTCTTTTTGGGGGCAAGAACACTTAAGATCTACTATCTCAGCAACTGTATAATACACAATACAGTGTCTTTAGCTGCAATCACACTGCTATACACTAGATCTGCTGTCTTTGAACCTAGGCAACCAGGGCCATTCTCTTGGGCCCTGAACTTGGGAGAGTCCGACTCTAGCTCCCCTGCTGTGCCCTCACCAGAGGAATTTGCCACTTTAAAGGCTTCATCCCCTCTTGCACTGGAAACCCTAGAGTTCCCTGACCAAAGGGCCCACTTGGGCAGGCCTCTTTATTGCATCCACATTCCTGAGGTCAAACCATGCTGCCTGTTTGCACAATGGGTGGCCATGGCCAGGGCTGGGAGTGGGGAGGGGGCATGCTGTTCTCAGGGGCTGTGGACGAAACTTGGAACGAGGCCTGGGATGCCCACACTTGACAGATCCTGGTGGTGCAAAATGGAACCTGGGTGGGAAGTGAAGAGGAGTGGGCTGCAGGTCAGGGGGCCTCTGCTTGCAGTCTTGCCCCAGGCACCCCCAAATGTTAGGGGTGAGCCTGTGCTGGGCACCGTTGCTGTATTAGCAAACCCTTGTGGTGTGCACCTAATCATCCTGCAGATAGAGAAGCTGAGGCTTAGAAAGCCTAAGAGTCTTGTTCTGTGTCATAGAGCTGGACTTTGAACTCAGTGTCTGTCCAAAGCTCAGACTATACATCACCCCTCACATTCATGGGCATTGGTGCCACTGTGGGGGTCAGTTTAAAAATGCAGATTCCTGGGCTTCAACATACACCAATGCATTAGCATCTGTAAAGGTGGGGCTGGGAGATCTGTTTTTAACAAGCTCCCCGTGGGACTGCATGTTCACTAGCAGGGAGCAAATCCAGACCTGCCCTGTCCTAGCTGTGTGATCTTGGCTGAGTAAATTGACCTTGTTCAGCCTCAGAGACCTCATCTGTCAATAAGGATAATGACACCTGTTCTTGCAGTAAAAGCAGACTTTGCATGTTACACGTTTGGCAGAATAGGATAGAGGCTTATTCAAGGTGAGTTGAACATCTTTCCCTTCCTCTGATCTTTCCACTCACCTGGTGTTTCACCTTCTTTGTAGGTCATACCTGGGTCCCACTTTTCCAGGGTTAAATTAATTTATTTCTCATATCTTGGCTACTAAGGGTTTATAGCTTAATAGTCTCTTCTTTTGCTATTGATAGAGGAAAGCAGACTCTTGGAGACGGGAAAACACTTGGCATCCATGGGTCTGTTTCCCCGACATGGAAAGCTGGGCTATGTCAAGGGCAAGGGAGAAAGTCACAGCTTTGTAGCAAATGAGAGTCACCACAGAGGAAACTGCAAACGGCGACCCCTCCCTAGGCCAGCTTTTGTAACCTGAAAATACCCATCGTTTGGGACCTGCACCTGCGTGCTTGGGTCTCTGCTGTAGCTTAGCACCTTGTTTTCCTGGTCTCCCTTGCCTTGAAAGATGAAGGAAAAAGGCATCTCCCTTCAGATGGGCTGTGCTCACAGTTTCCATGAACAGAACCCGCTGTTGGAAGGCTGCAGGGGAAGTGTTAAGAGTCTGACAAATGTCAGGAGAAATTGATCACAGGGAAGGTAAGATGCCAGGGAATCAATTGGTCTCCCTCCCGGGGAGACACACAGACAGACAAGCTGTCGGGAAGTGCACACAAACCTTGTATTGTTCAGGAGGGAGCTACCTCCATAAATCTTCGTTTACTCAACATTCTCAACACGTGCACTGGGCCTCTAGGTGTTATGAAGGGTGCAGGTGTGGTCGCTGGCCTCAGCGGCCCTGGCCTCAGCAAGGAGGCAACTCACAGAACTCAGGGAACCCTCAGCCACTCCAGTTTTGGGGGTGGGGTGGGTACACTGCAAAGCGCAGTTGAGGGCACCCTCCTAGTCTCAGAGTGGGTTCCTTTAGGAACTGGACTGACTGGCCACAAGGATAGATGGGGTCATTCTGTTTCTTAAAGCACATCCACATCTCTGTCTCAAGGACTGAAGCTGGAGCGACGTTGCAGTTAAACTCGGACTCTATTCTTAACAGGGGGAGGGCTCATTCTGGCTCCTGGCATGTTGGCAGCTCTGCAGAAATACCGTTACTATTGTTGCTGTTTTCCATTGTTTTTTGGTGAGAGGCTCTTAGAAATCATCAGATACCATGCTTCCAGGTGCGGTAGCCACAGGACAGGGGTTGCCAAGAAAAAAACTGCTGTCGCTCACTTGGAAATCCTTTGATGACTCCCAAACGTCACTGTGGTCCTCTCCCCTGGAAATCACTGCTCTGCACATGGACTTGGAAAGGGCCTCCATCACTGGGCCCTGCTGACTTGTCCTGGTCATCATGGGCATGCCCCTCTCCCTGGGTGCTTCTGCCATCAGAGTTGCCCGGGCATGCCACGCTCCCTCACGCCTTTGCCCATGAAGCTCCTTGCGGTCTCTAGAAGGCTGCTTCCCCCTGTGTGCTCCTGCCTGCTCGTGCACAGACCCTGCATGTTCCAGCTCTTACCGTGCTCCTTTCCCGAAGGAAGACTGAGGGGCACCTCCCCCTTCAGTGCTCCCAGCACCCCCGGGCATGCGCTTTCCCCATGGGAACCCCCTTGAGTCTCCGTTATGCTTAGTGCAGCAATTTTCCCACCACACTCTAAACTCCTCTAAGGACAGGGGGTTGGGGTCGGTCCCCACTGTCCCTTCACTGCTCCTAGCATGGGCCTGGCCCATGTTAGGGCTCAGCACATGTTTGGGCTCAGCACATGTTTGTTGAATGACTGAAGGACTGTGCAGGGGCAGAAACAGCACCAGACTCAGAATCAAGGGTCAGGAGCTCTAAAGCAGACTTGAGGGGACCAAGTGTGCCCTTGGCCCAAATAGCACCACCTGTGTGAGGTAACTGTCACAAAGGCATGTGGGAAAATACAGATAAGAAGCCAAGGTCCTCGGAGGGTTGTCTTCATTTTCTGGTAAGCCTGTGACATCATGGAGAATATTTAGGGGACAAGTTTGCATCATTAACGGAAGCATGCAAAAGTTGACCTCATTGCAAATACCAGGTCCATAAAGCCAGGAATTTAGTTTAATCATTGACATAAATTGAATATATGATCCTGGAAAAGGCACATAAGTCCTGGATTTCAGTTGTGGCCTCCTCCTTGTTAGCTGGGTGACTTTGGGAAACACCTCTCTGACTCAGTTTCCTCAGTGCACTTGTCTATTACTTGTCAAATATAACTGTCAAATGTTCCCGCGCTGCCGGCCCCCCAGGGAGGCTGCGGTGGAAGGGCATGATGATTCATGGGGAAGCACTCGGGGAGCAGCAGAAATCGGTGGGCCATGCAGAGGATGCTGCCAGCGCCCCAGCCAGGCCCCGCGGTTGAGAGGGCTGGCTGTGAGGGTGTGCAGCTGCGCCTTTCCTGACTTGCCGTCAGAGGAATGGGCATCTCCTTGCAGACAGTGGGCTGCCTTCTGGCCTCCCATGGCTCACGAGTACAGACACTGACGTGAGGGCACGAAAAAAAGGCTGGCCTCCTCGCTTCAAGATGGTGCTGTTGGTGCCTGGCACCCCCTCTAGAGTACCTGGTGAGCCCCAAATGGCCCCTTTAAAGTCAACTGCCCTGGTCAGCGTTGAGTTAATTCTCCAGAGAGGGTCACCTAACCTCCATATATCAAACATCAAAATCACTTAAAGAACTAGAATGATGATATGTTTAGCTTTCAAACACTGCTCTTCAGAGTCCCAGAGTTATGGTGGGAAGCCCCAGGGCCTGTTGGTATTTGCGTAAAGAAGAAGGAGGCCCAGAGCATGGTGTGGGCTTCTGGGCACAGATCTAACCTCCTCCTTATGGTGATGAGGCCCAGAGAGGTGAATGATTTGGTCAAAGTCACATGGCTAGTAAGAAGCAGAGCATGGTCTAGAAGTCAACTTCCCTTAATCCAAGATTAATGCCTTTTCTATTGCACTTCTTAACCAGCCAGAGCTCTGCCAGGAAACACAATTCCTGTTGGTTTGGTGAGGGGAAGACTTTTAGAGGATTGGGCAGGGTTATGAGGGCCCAAAGGGATGTTGGGGCAGCCCTATACAGGCAAGATCAGGAGCTTCCACCACCTGCGAGTTTGCAGAGTCTAAGGATGAGGATGGTATTATTGGGACCCAACGAAGCTGGGTGTGGAGAAGGGGAGGGAGGCAGCCCCTGCCAGCAGTGTGGACCAGAGCAGCAAGCAGGTAGCAGGAGGTCCCCACCCCTTCTCCTGCCCTCTAACCAAAGTCAGGCAGCAGCTCGGGTCTGGTGATGCAGGTCTGAGAGGCAGAGGAGGATGGCGCATGGAGCTGAGGAGACAGAGAATGACGAGCACAAGCTAACTACTCAGTCATCCCATCTGTGCAGGTAGTGGATGGCAGGCAGCAGGGCAAGACTGTGGCATATTTCAAGGCAGTCTTCCTGGCGTGTACTGTGCTTGGTGGTGAATTTAGCCCTTGGGAATGTGCTCTGTGTCCCCTCACCCTCAGAGCTGTCTCCTGTTCTGAGAAAGGCTTGTTTTTCTGAGGGCCCAGGGCAGAAAAGTTTTCTCCGGTGAAGGGGGAGAAGATGAGAGATAGGACGGAGAGCCCCCTAGACAACTGCATGAGAAATGCAGCCGATTCCACAGCAGACTGACTCTGCAGAGTTGGCAGGAGTGAGTCATGGATATGCATCTGATGGTTCGGACAAACCTTGAAACCGGGTTTTGCTGACAAAGCCTGATTCCATCATGACAGGCAGGGTGCCCTGAATCTTAATGTGCAGACTCAGCAGCTCAGTGTTTGCATGTCGTCTCTATGAAAAACTTTATTTAGAGCTGGGCTGTTTATTGTGGGTTTGCATGTCCTAAAGAGAAAAGCTTGCTTCTGCAGAAATGATTTTATGATGTATGAAACTCAGTCTCGTCTTGTAAATTCTTGCGCCTGAGGAGTAGAGTCTTTCCTTGGCAGGCGCTCTTCAGGGAAAGCCCAGGGGACCAAGCAACACTCTATCTATTTTTAAGTCAAGCATTTCACACTGATTTCAAGTTCAGTGTGATGCTCTTGTTGACTCAATAAGCATGATCCTGCATAAGCAAAGCAGTTATTGAGTAGAAGGCCATGCTGCAATGTAGAATAGGGAATATATGCCCTCTGTATCTTCCTAGAACCCGACATGACAAAAACAAGGTGATGCGCTTTAAAAATAAGATTTCCCTTTTCATACGATCATGCCCAGAACATTTGCCACTACAGACTACTGGCTCTTTGCCTTTCCACACTCCTCCAGGCCAACTTCCTCCGATGAGGGTCTGCCTAGATGTTGCTAGCAATGCTTGCTTTTCTGATTGGGGAAGGAGTACCATGCCTTTGAATATCATCACCTTCAGATTCTTGTGGGTGAAGTGAAGGAAGTTGATGGCACCCAAACAGATAGTCTGAGGGACCCTTGGGAAGTCCTGTCCCCTCTACTCTTTGCTGTTCTTCTGGGGCTTTAGAAAGCTGTTCAACTTCTAGGGGTTCCCAGCTTATATGGGTGGTGTGTACGAAAATCAACTCAGGAACTGATATTCTAATTTTCCTCATCAGCATTAGTAAAACCTGCTATAGAAGCTGAGACACAGGAGTCAAAACTCACATGAATGTATTGACAAGCTGAGAACACCTCTACCTTTTAGTGTTCGGCACTTATCAGCTACTTCCTTCTTATTCCTCTTTTGTTCAACCAATATTTCATGAAAACCTACTATGCGTATGGCAACGTTTTAGGCGCTGGGGCTATAATTATAAAGGAGGACAAGAAAATCTTGTCCTCAAGATGTATGTAAGTGTGGCTTTTGACTTAAACTTAGTGTAGTCTTTTGTTTTGTCCATCAGCTTGTCCATCACCTGCCCATCCATCTGTCCATCCATCCATCCTCCACCCCTCATCCATCTGTGCGTTTGCTTCATATTGCCTTACATTGTCACCTAGTTCCATGGGGCTAGAAGGGCTATGGAGAAACACTGAGTCCCATGTCATTATCCATAATTCAGCTAACAGGTTAGACAATGTCTATGGCCTCAGCTGCACTGCAGGTACGGGGACCGTGATGCCTGAGACCCTGTCAGTAAACTGGAAGGACTGAAGTTAAGGCTTCTCATATGATAGGAAGGATGTAGACTGTCAGTTGGAAGAGGGAATATGTCCTGTGGCTCATGGCCCTTCTCTGGTACCTCTTGATATTTAAATTTATAATCTTTCTCATTGATGCATGCATTCATTCAATAAATGTTGATTAAGTACCTGCCACTTGCTAAGTACTAGGGATATGGAGATGAATCGGATGTGACCTGTTCCTTCAAAGGATCACAGGCTGGAGACTTAAACTAATCCTCAGTCAATCCTGAACAAGAGGTTAAGATTTGTCCCCTTCTTACTCCTGCAATCCCAACCTATCTGATGGTTTGAAAATAGGTGCTGTTTTTGTTCTCAAGACTCTTCCTAGAACATTGGGCCAGGCTTTCCACATTCCCCTCGTTGTGACAGTGACTAAATATTGGAGCAGATACACATTTGGGATCTGTTTGTGATAGAGTTTCTGACAATTAGATGTCCACATGGACTTACGCTGGGTGTGGAAATCCAAGGCAGTGCAGCATTGGTTTTTTAGCTGGTATCTGGTGCCAAGACCATCCAAGCAAAAGCCGAGCTTTCTGACTACTAGTTGGATGATCTCAGGCTAAGTGACTTACCCCTCTGTGCCTCTATTTCCTCATATGTAAAAGGGGGACCATCATTGTAGTCCCTAATTCATAGGTAGAAATGTTCTATATGAACTTGTGTTAGTGGGTACATGGCCATGCATTTATCAAAATGCATAGAACGACAAAGAATATGTTTTATTGTATGGAAATTAAAAACAACCAGCCACGATGTGTATGTGTGTGTGTATTTAGGATGAAACACATAATCACACTCAGAGGTATGGAGAGGAAAAGAAAGGAGCTGGCAGAAGTAACCTTGGAAAAACCGCATGTACTTACAGGATCAGTAAACAAGCAAAAAGAATTGCATGCAAACAACCGTGCAATTGGTGAATTTGTTTCTCTAATTGGTGAAACAAGTAGAAAATTGCTCTAAGTCTCTTTTTTAATCCGAAGAATCTCTCTTTAATCCTAGAAAATTCCTTACTGTTCGTCTTTCCTCCATTATCTGTTTTCCTTAGGTCTTGCTCTTTCTTTTACGTCTCCTGGCTTCTCTTTCAGATTCCTCATGGAGTGTCTATTTGGCTCCCGAGTACGTCTGACAGGGTACATGTCCGTCCACTAATTCCCTCTTTGGCTGAGTCTGTCTACGGCTTGAGCGGTCGTTGGTGCTAAAACCTCCCTGCCTTTCCAGCACTCTCTGCCATGGTCCTCTTGCTTGCATTCGCTCCTCAGTTTCTCCAAAGAAGTCACACTTTCTGCCCTTGAGACCTTTGCACACGTTGTTTCCTTTGCCTGGAAAATCCCTCTCCCAAGTCTCCTTTTCCTGGCTGACTTTACTTATTCTTTATTCTCATAGATCTCACTCCAAGACTCTGAGGGACTTGCCTCATAGCTAGACGATATTACTCCCTGCTCTATTTGCTCAACTTCCTATGATTTCACTGAGCTAACACTCTTTTGACACTCATTGACATTCTTTTTTCCCCCTCAAATTCTTCTTTTTTGCTTGGTGGGAAACTTGAGGGGGTGTACCACATCCACGTCATAGTTCCAGGCCCTGGCTGAGTGACTGGTACAGAGTGGGTGCTCAGTTCGTATTTGCTGAATGAAGGGGTAGTGTTGGCAGTTCTGATTAGCATCTGCTTAAAATGGATTCTATCCTTAGAACGGCTTTAGCGCTACTGTCTCCTCAGCTTTTCCTTTCTTCCCCCTCTTTTTCCCTTTCTCAACTTCCTCCTCAAGCACGGCAGAGATGGAGAGCCTTGCGTGATTTAGGATTGTCCTTACTTCCCACCTCAGGCCTCCCTAATTCCAACCTTCTTCTGCATGTGCTTGGATGCAGCAACAGGAGGAAACAGATCCAGTCTCATGGTCTGTGTCTCAGGTCACCAGGGAACACGATGCCCCCCGATGGATTATGTTCTCCTTTTTCTCCCGTCCTGGGAGCCAGAATACTTCTGTAAATGATCCTGCCCCTGAGCACCGCTGAGTGACCAAGCCCTCAGTACGTCCAGGAAGCATGGCTTACTTTGAATTTCCACGTGGCTCCTTCTGAGTTCATCTCATTCCAGGCTTCAATGGAGGATGGCATTTGCTGGAACTGTGCTGAGCTCAGTCAACAAGGCATCCTGCCGAGGGAGTCATGTCCATCCCCATGGTGCTCTCACCCATCTCACTGCCCTTGAACTGGTGCCCTAACCTTTCTTGCCCTGGTAGCCTGGGCTGTGGGGACCGCCACCCACTGGGGAGCTGGGCTGTTGCAGCAGCCAGGTTCATGGCTTGTTCCTGTCACCAACACCCTTGCATGTCAAGTGAGGAAATTGGCTGGCTTTCTTTATCTGTGAGGAGATTCAATTCAAATAAATGTCTAGCTCAGGTTCTACCTTCACCCCAACAGATCGCTGAGTGGGGCTAGCAAGGTCCTGTGCAGGGATTCAGCTGACTTCCCTTCTCCACATCCAACAGCTCATTTGGTTCAAGTGCAGCTGCTGAGCACCATAAAACCGCCATAAAAATGCTTCTTAGAAAAACATCCAGGAAATATTGCTAATTCACTTGCAGGAGCAGAGACTTATGAGCAGCACCAAATGGTGCTGATTAGCAGAGAAGAGGAACAAACATGACTAGAGACCACCCAGGAGAGAGGCAGGCACAGTGTTGCCAACTGCACCAGGAGGGGCAGGCACCGGGGTAGCCAAGGGTGGTTTTCTCAGGCTGACCCACTCCCCACCTCTCCTCTTGGCTCAGTTTGGGTTCCTTGAAAAACAGACCCTGAGATGAGGATTTGGTGCAAATAGTTCACTTGGAAGGTGACCTCAGCAACCACCGTGAAGGAGCTGGGCAGGTGGGCCAGGAAAGAGAGGAAACCCAGTGAATGGTGAGCTAGGGAGTGGGAGCCACTGCAGGCTGCTGGGGCTCTGTCCTGCTGGAGACTCCAAGAAACTGTGTGGAACACGCCTTAGGGTTGGTCCTGCCCCTCATCTCGAGGGGAGAAAGAATGGTGATCCAGTGGGCTGGAGCAGTTTTGCATCCATCCCAGCTCTGCCCAGAGAACCTGTGTTAGGGTGTGTGTCTGTGTGAGCATTGACCACAGGAAGACTTAGGTCTCTGCATAAATCAACTTGAAGCTCTAGATCCTTGCTTTAATGAATAACTTGCTTCTCTGCCCTCCAGGGAGCTGTGGATGCCTCGTTGGCATTCTTCCTGGGAAATGAGAGAAGTGACACATCGGGAGGCCGTCAGGAGGGGGGCTTGGCGCTACCTCTCATTGTTGGAAGGCAGCTGTGAGAATTCTCACGTGGTGGTCAGTGTTTGGGAAGGGTCTTAGAAAAGCTGGCCAAGGGTCTGTCAGAAGATGATCCAGGCTCAGGGCTGGAGTGCACAGGAACTGGCAGTGGCTCGAATTAGGGCTGTGCTGCCAGCCACTCTGAAGTTTAGATGAGATGATTAGATTTCTAGGGGAAGACTGAGATAATTCCCTTTTCAGGTTCTTCTCTGAGCCTTATGCTTAGGGCTCTCCTTGGTTGGTTTGAATTCAGTTGGGTAGGTTGCTGAAAGTCCTGCTGAATTGCATCTTCAGTAAAATTTAGGGGATGATGCTGTTTTATACATCTCTCTGATGTTGGGAATCTTCCCCACTGAATATGAGATCCCGCTATGTTAGTTGGGTCTGTGTTTTACAAAACCAAAACCAAACCCCAGAAACCCATATCTAACTAGTTTGAGGGAAAAAGGAGATTTTTGCCTTTTTAAAAATGCTAGGTCTACAGGCTTCAGGCATGGCTGGATCTAGGGCTCAAATGAAGCATCAGACCTCCACTGTCTTTTCACTTCTTGGCTCTTTTCCCCTTAGCCCATTGCCTTTATTCTCTGGCAAACTTCCCCCATTTGGAAGGAGAGATGGCTACTGGCAGTCCCGAGCCAGCATCTTCAAAGTTCATAACCCAACGGGAGGAAGGACCGCCTGTGTCCAGTGTCTACATTTTCACCTCAAGCCTGATTCTAGTCCGCTCTCCTGGGGTGCTATGCCCATTCTGGAATGAACCACTGAGGTTGGGGGAGCACACTTGGGTAATTTTGGTGCGATGCTACCTCACCTAGCCCTGATTACCACCACAAATGCATGCATAAAGTAGGTTTCCCGAGGGGAGGAGGAGTTCTATCACCAGATGAAAGGGGGAAAGGGATGCTGGCGAGATGAAAGCAATGACTTTCCACCAAAGCAGCCACGCTGGGTTTTCTGTTGGCCTATAGGGCAGTGTTGTGGGTTCTGTTTACACGTCTTCCTGCCATTGTGCGGTGATTTAATTGCTTCAGCTGCATAATTGCCTAAACTGATTAATGTGCCCCATTCTGTGGCTCCATAACCAGCCTGTGTGCTCTCTCTTTTCTTTCCCCATTCCTCTCCTGCCCCCACCCCCACTCCTGCGTGAGTCATCACCAGCATCTTTCCAGGACTATACTGCTTTGGCAGGGATAATTCCTTACTTGTATCGGAAGAGGATGAGAGCAATTAGCTGAAGAGCTGGGGTCAGCATCCATCCAGGCCTCCTTGGAGGATTCTATGTTCTGTGGGAGAAGGATAATCAGGTTTGAGGTAATTTAGGAAAGCCAATGGGATGAGGATGGCTCTTGGGTTTGATGGAAAGGGCACTTCCCATGCCTGCCAGGGTGGAGCATTCTGAGCATCTCAGCCTGGGAAGCTTGGTTTGGGGATATCCTGTGTCTTTGGGCTCACTGAGCAATTATCCAGTCACTGGTGTGTGTGTGGGGAATAGAAAACATCATTCTTACTTGCAAAAGATTCTCAGTCTACTTGCAGAGACTTGGATTACAGGCATGAAGCATCAGTGACCAATGAGAGGCTAAACATAATTATGATTAAGCTATGCTTTAGGTTAGAAATGAAGAGACATAGATTAAACAGGGATATAAAAACCAGGGAAGGCTTCCTGGAGGTGGCCTTTGACGTATGAGTAGGAATTGACAAGGTAGTAGGAAGAGACGTGCCAGATGAAGGAAGGGCTATAAATCACACCACAGAGGAGGAAATGGATGTGTGCAAGGGCCACATTGGAAAGTATCCTGGTGGGAGGCAAAAAGGCATGGGACAGGGAAGACTGGACAATGAAGAGCCTAGAATGTGGGAGCCTCATCCCAAAGTGAGAGATTGCTTCCTGACTTATCCACACTGGAGGCTTTGTCTTTGTTCTGAAACCCCCCAATCTGGACTTTCTTTGATTCCTTTTATACCAAATATTAGGTAAATTACAAATGCTGGTTACTACAGACTACGAGAAGTGCAGATTCTCCATGAGGTTCAAGACCAGGCAGTAGAAGGATTTCCTATGGGCTCTGGAACGTCCAGGGTTTATTGCTCAGAGATGGAAGTGAAGAGGCTTTGGGACTCAAGTTTGTCAGTGGACTCTTGTTAGCTGGAAGTTAGATAAGGCATAGGACATGGCGACAGTAGCTTACAGTCTGGAAAGTACCAGGCTCCTGTTGTGGACCAGGGAGTTTAACAATCATTTACAAAGCCGTTGCCCTGACTGCAGACGTTTACCACAGAGTCTTCAGTGCAGAAGAAAGGAGGCAGGCACAGCCGCAAATGTAGATTTGGTGGTAGGACAGGCCTGACCTTGAATCCTGACCCTGCTAATTACTAGCTGTGTGACACCTTGGGCAAACTGCTAAAATGTCCCTATGCCAATCTTCTTCATCTGTAAAGTGGGGCTGACCCCTGCTCTGCAGGGGTTTTGTGAGGATTATAGATAACATTTGCAATATAGCCACCTGGCTCACAGTAGATACGAAGTAAGTGTCAGTTACCAATATGATTTGAGTGGAAGTCAGGACGGTGTCCTTAGCTGAAATGAGATAATCCTCCTAGAGCATAATGCAGAAGAACCTGAACCTGCTTTCTCAATCTTTACAGGCCCGAGCATTTTTTCATTGGAAATACAAATACATTTGTGTTTCCTTGTTGGCTAATAGTAACATTGAAAGTAAATCATCTGAAAGACTGGCATTTGGGTAAATCTCAAATTATAACTTTCGATGAAGAATAATGAAGTGAATACCATTTCTTCAGCATCCTCTCACCAACCATGACTGTACTCTATCCCAGTTTCCTAGCATTGTTGTCATATTCTGCATTTAATACATATTTAATAAGTGATTATTATGTCCTGGGAACTTTTTTAAGTGATAGATTTTTGGTCCTTCGTCATGAGCATAGAAAGGTTGAGTAACCCATCAATCATCACCCTGGCTGACACCAGTAGAGTTGGATGTGAACCCTGGCAGTTTGGAGCTAGAATCCAGCCCTCAGCTACGCCCATGGACTTCCCATTTTCATGGAAATCTGCTTCCAGATGTTGGCTGATGCTAGTGTAAAATGGAAACCGTCCTGAGCAGGTTCATATTTTCACAGGGAAATTTAAATTTTTTCTATGATTACAGCATCAACATAAGAGTGTCCAAAACTATAGAAACATTATTTTGAGTTTATTTGAGTCAAATAGAGCACACACCTGGAAACAAGATGTCAATAGACAGAAAAAAAATGCTTCTCGCAGGGAACCCTTGAGAGTAAGCAAGGCCCCGCAGAGTAGAGTTCCAGCAGTGAAATGACAAGGGACAGGGCTCTTCGTTAGTGACCAAGTTTTTCTCCTGAACAACCCCTCAGGGCACTTCTGCAAAAGGTCACTGTAGCCCTTGCTGGTTGAGAACCTCTGGGATCCCTCATGGGCCAAATAGTGGCCAATTCCAGGATCCCTGGGAGGCAGGGGCTACCTTGAAAACAGAAGTAGTTTATAGTTGAAAGGGTCTTTGGGCTCTCTCTAGCCCAGGCTTCTTTCTAGTACAAGATTCATTGAGATTGGCCAGGACATCACCAGCATTCTGTTCTCGGCTTGAACGCCGCCTCTCACATATAGCTCGCTGCGCCTTCCATTCTGCTGCTGGACAGCTCCAGTCGTTAGAATTTCTTTTTTCTTCTCTTCAGTCGAAATCTTCCTCCTAACACCCACCAACATGTTCCAGTTTCCCTGATAGAATAAACTTTATTTCTACTTTTGGATGGTAAACTGGCGGAGTGAGAGTGTGTGACTGTTGGCGTCTGATGCTGGTTTGGCAGGAACTCCCGAACTTCCAGCCACTCATTTGACCCACTTCCTTAGAGAATGTGGGTTCTGACCTCTGTACCTCTCTCTCCAGGGAAGAGATGCTTGTGTCTTGGACCCCTGACACCCTCTCACTGCTTCTTCAGGGTTCTCTATCCATCATGTATCTCTTTTCTCATCTTTAACCTCTTTTTCTCCATTGGCTCAGTGCAACCAGCATTTAAATATATTTAAGTTTTTCCATCCTAACAGCAAAAATAAAACTCTCCATGGTGTCCTCAGCCCACTCTTCTGTTTTTTCCTTCCCCTTCACAGCCAAACTTCTCAGAGTTGTATCTGTTCCCTCTTCCAATTCCTCACTTTCCATTCTCTCCTCAACCCATTCTAAACTGGCTTCTCTCCCACCCACTCTCTGCAGTGAAAGTCTTGCCAGATGAAAGTTACCTGCGATTTCTTTGTCCTTAAATCCTGTGGATACTTTTCAAGTCTAATTTTATGTGATCTCTGTGTAATGTGACATCATGTGCCACTCTTCAATGCAACATGTGGCTTTCCCGACAGTGTGTACCCCCAAGCTATCTCTACACTACTCGTTAATCACTTTGAAAAGCATATTCTGAAATATCAAGTATTGGGTTCAGTGGGGTTCTGTCCTTGGATCTGTTCTGACTTGGAGCATTCATACTCACCCACGTGCTTCTGATCACCACCTGTGTCTGATACCACCAGCACCTCTATATTGAGTTCAGATGTGCCTCTTGAGTTCCAGATATATATTCAATGGCCCATGTAGCATTCCAAGATGGATGTCCCACAAATCCCTGACCTGTATATGTGCAAAACTGAATTTGATATTTTTCCTTTGAATTTGCTTCTTCACTGGGGTTCCCAACTCAATACTTGGCAGTACTGTTCTACCTATGTACAGCCAGAAATGTTGGGGGTATTTTTGACATTCCTTTTTCTCCATATAAAGCACATTTTGCTTATTCTATTGGGTTGGCCAAAAAATTTGTATGGTGTGTTTTTTTTTCCATAAAAGACACATTTTTCATTGTTACCAGTAGTTTTGTTATTTTTGATATTTTGAGTATGTTGGCTATCTCCTGCATGGTATAACATTGCTGTTCTCAATTAATGTCTTTATTTGATTGCTATCTACTTCAACTGCTCCACCCAACCGTGGAGCATCATCCAGCAACAATCTCCACATGAAGCTTCGCAAACTACTTTTGACATGTTTGATCAGTCATAGCACGTTCTCCACACACTGCACAAATCCTTTTTTTTGCATTTCCATTGTGTTTTTACCTTTCTTGAAATAATACAGCATAATATGCTGAAAACGTTGCTTATTTTCTTCCACCATCAATACTAACATGGCTACACAAAAATTCACCAATTTTGATAATTTAAAAAAAAATACATGCTGATATGACAGCTGTCACAATACAATCTAACAGAAGTGTTTTGAGTGAAGTTAAAGACAAGTAAGCTCTAGTAGAGTCATCTTACAGGAAAAACCAAACAGACTTTTTGGCCAACCCAATAGTTCTCAAAACTACCCTCTTCTCTCCAGTTCCTCTGTCATTACCCTTATATTGTCTATTATATTTTGCCTAGGTCAATGTTTTAGCCTCTGTCCAGGTATCTGTTTCCTCCTCTATGCCTTGTACTAACATCTCTGAGATCTTCCTAAAGGTCCAATATGTGGGTCTTACACCTTTGCTTAAAGCCCTTCTTCAATGGCCCTACACTTCTCTCAGGCTGAAGTTCAACTGTGTTTGTGTTCAGTGACCTGAGGTAGTGGTGGGCTGGGCTGTGGGCAGAGGATCTCAATTAATAGGTAAAGTTCAGTCCACTGAGGTTGGGACTGTTGCAGAAAATTGAGAGACTGAGAAAGGGTGTGGTGGTAAAGGCATAAATTAAGACTATGTAACTAGAAGAACAATGATAAGGAGTTGAACAAGAGCAGGAGCCATGGGCAACTCTACAGGTAAGACTGTCCAGGCTGCAGTAGCCACTGAGGCAGCACCAGGGACAGCTCCAGTGCCTTGGTCCCATCGTAGCAACTGCAGCCCCTTGCAATCTAATGGTTTCACACTTTATTAACTTGTTCGGGCCCTTTGATGCTAGAAGGACAGACTGAAGGATGCAGCCTACTGGTAGATTGAATGCAGGTCCTCCAACAGGCCATATCCTTGTCCTTTCAGAACTCTCCAAAGTTTGAGAGAAGGTACCCCATAGTTCTGGGTGGGTGGTTTGGGGCTCAGGTAAGAGAGTTTGGCAATCATTCCTTCTTGTCCTTACGGTTCATCTCATGGGTATCTGTTTGTTTGAGGACTCTAATAATTTCATATTTTTTACTATAGCCTTGGTATAGCCCTCTTCTTGTTCCTCTCAACAGCAGATTCCCCTGTTCCTGACTTCATAATGTATGTTGGCTCCAACCTGCACCATGCTGGGTTTCTTCCTCATACAGTTGTAAAATAGTGTGATGAAGCATTACAGGCAGATGCTTGGAGCTTGCTCCCCAGAGCCCTGTCAGGGACTTGCTCTGTCTGGAGAACTTCAGGAAAAGAAATAGAGAAAAATCACTGAGATCGATGTTGCCTTCCTCAAGAAACCACTGTGGCCTCAGTTCAATAGCCAGCCCTTCCATACTTCTTTCCAAGCTGTTCTTCTCCTAGTTATCAGGGTCCTTCATCTGGAAGTTTCCAGGGGAGGTAGAAATGGAACTGGAGAAAATAAAATTCTAGTTCTAGTCAACATGAAAAATAAATGAGCTTATTGGGGAAACTGCTGACTACATAGAACTCAGGGACAGATCCCAGCTATTTTACAGACATACTCTAAGAAAAGAGAGTCCAAATATTAGCATTTTTTTTTCTCCTAGACTTAGTCAGAATATATGTTTCTGCCTCCTGGGGAAGGAAACAGTTTTCTTCCTGGCTTAGTGATGATGCAGGTATTATTAGGCTTTAGGTGGGCACAAGAAATGAAGAACAGTTTATTTGGGGGGGGTAGTAAGAAGGGTAAACTCATTTTCTCAAAGATTGGACTAATTTCCTTAAGATGGCAGGCTCTAGTGGCTCAATTTTTTCAAGACTCTTTATGTTCAAGAGAAGTAAAAGGCATTTATTGGTTCCATTTGAATATTTGATAATGGCACACACACAGGACAGAGAGTGGGCTGGATCAACCTTATCACGAAGCTGTGCTAGGAGTTGCTGATGCTTCTCCAGCAGGGAGATGAAGCCCGCCTGGATGGCAAGGAGAAGAAATCTTAGAAAACTAGCCAAAGACTTTGCAAGACATCCACTTGGAGCCCACGCTTGGATCCTGAGCTACCATGTGGTCTTCAGGTGGGAACTGGAGAGAAGAGTTTTAAACCCATTGTGTATTGGGTGATGGGGAGAGGAAGGTAGGGAGAGTCCACATCTGTTAGTTGCTAAGACAACTAGCACCTGATACCACAACTTTCCTCAGGGCTCCCCTAACCCTGTTCCCCAAACTAACAATTTATAAGTGAAAAAAATCCAAGCAGGAACCCTAGGAAGAGCCGGAGGGAGGCCCAGACTTGCATAAAGTCCTTCAGGTTCCATGACACAACTAGTGGGAATTTTATACTTCACCACCAATGTTCTCTTAACATATTCCAGCCTGATGGACCCCAGCATGCTGAGTCAGCGCCTTGGGCCAGCTGCTTGGTTTTCAAAATTTGGGGGGACCAAGAGAGAACTCTGGAAATCTGCAGAGGGAAGTTTGTCATGTCATTCTCAGTATACTCTGCTAGTTCCATGCATCTCAAGTTTTTCCCCGTTTGTAAATGGGAACTTCTGATATGGAGGTAGGTACCCTGGAAGTGAAAGGTATGGACTTTGGAGAGAGACATGGCTTAGGGGTAGATGAAGGCTTTGCCATTTCCTAGCAGGCTGACATGAGACACAAGCTCTCTGTGCCCCAGTTATCTGCATAATACATGGAGGTATGGACCACATCAAAGTGCCACTGGATGAATTCAATGAGGATGAAGGTAGGGCACCCCATGTAGTGCTGGGACATGGCAGGCGCATAATCATTACTAGTTGTGTGGTAAGAAGACTGGAAGTTTTGTGTGGTCCCTTTTAAATGTCACAGCTCCAGGAGGAAGCTATAGCGTGTCTTGTTGAATGTACTGTTTGGGAGATTTGAGTCTGGTTTCAAACATATTTGGGTTCAAATCTCAGCTTCATATTTTAGCAGCCAGGTGATCTTAGGTAGGCTGGTTAATCTCTACATGCCTCCGTTTTACATCTGCAGTGGAAGATAAAACACCACAGACATCATGAATTATTGTGAGAATTAAATAAAATAGTCTATATAGAAGGCTTTGCAGAATGCTTTGCCCAATGAAAATGCTCTCAAATTTAACTGTTTAGTATTGTTGTTTTGTAGTTATTGCTTAAATGGCGATGTTTTGTCTTGGATAACTTTGCCTCACAGAAATAGGAAAAATATGATATAGCTGTATCAGTTCATTGAATGCACTGCTCTCCTCTCCCACCCTCACAGATCAATGTGTTTTCTTTTAATTTAAATCTCATCACCAACATAACAGAAACATTTTCTAGGCTTAAAATTTGGTGGACTTTTCTCCTGTTAAGTGACTTTATTAACCCAGGTAGATTTATCTGGGTGGACCAGCTGGTTTTATCAATTAGAATAGCTTCTAACTGAATGGTAATCCTCTGCCCCTCCCAATCCAACAGTGAGCCCTGATCCTGTCCCCGAAGGGGCAAAGCAGCATAAATAGATTTAATCGGTGTTTGCCTCGGGAAGTCCTAACCCTCAGTTATTGCTCCTGGGATTTTAGGCCCGGGGAAGTGTAGAATCAGAATTTAAGTTAACCTGAGAATTGGTGCTGAAGTCAGGGAAGTTGGAGCACATTCCAGTTCATCGAGGAGAACCCTGGGGAAAGAAGGCAAACTCCTACTTGGTACTTTACCACTTAACTCTCCAAGGGTCAGAAAGGTCATCGGTCTCTGTCACAGGCTTCCTGGTAAAGTTTCTCCCAGTGCCAAGACTGTCCCTCCAGGGAAGGCCAAGAGCACAGGTTTGGTGGCTCCCATGTGCCCTGGGTCACCTCTGGGTAACAACAAGGAATTTAGTACTTTATGCGACTGGCCCAGAGGCAGGTGCCTGATTGAGCCCTGTGGGATGGGGAAAGATGGCTGATGGGTTTGCTTTCTTGTGAATGAATTATGTGATATTGAGGAGTCCAACACATGTTTGAGCATCTACTGTCCTGTAGCAGTGTGTCCTAGGTATGGGGACAAATGAGGAAATGTTCCAGCCTCTGTCTCTGGGAGGCCATTGGTCTTGGAGTTCCACCTGACCCTTGAACAACATGGGGCTTGGAGTGCCAACACTCCCCTAACCCTGCAGTTGAGAAAATTCACACAGAACTTTTGATTCCCCCCAAACGTAATTGTCTTTCAGTGTTTGCAGGGATTTGTTCCAAGACTTCCCATGGATACCCAAACCCACAGATACTGAAGTCCCCTGTATAAAATGGCATAGACCAACGCCTACGGTTGGATCTCTGCATCCACAAACTCCCAGCTGTGCGTTGGAAACACTACAGGTGTTTACTGGGAAAAAAAATCCATATATAAGTGGACCTGGACAGTTCAAACCCATATTGTTCAAGGGTCAACTGTGTTTTCTTGAGAATTTGAATTTCCTAGGAGAGCTTGAATAAATGCTTTAAAATCTCTATGCCTTTGCCCTCAGTGAAAAACCAGGACCAATCAAGATGGCCTAATGATGATGAGAGGTAAGAATATACTGGAATGGCCTCTCTTTCTCTTCTAAATTATCCTCTTGGCCATGGCATCCTTGGTGAAGCAATGATTCCCAACTGATTCACAAAATATTAATCCTATGAGATGATTTATCAAAAGAGGCACTGGGAGGAACACATATGAGAAACACAGATGCATGCTACCCTTCCTTGCAGAAGCTAATTGTGAAATTTTGGTGGGAATTCTGGGGGCAGAATTGTGTGATCTTTGCTATTTTGCTGTGTCTCCCCTGGGCCTGAGAAGGTTAGACACGTACAGTGGTGGGAGAAGTATTTATGAAATAAGTAACTGCCATGTTCCCTAAGAGCCATCACCTGGTGGTTTAGTTTGTTCCCAAGGAGAGAAAAGTAGAGATTTAAAATGGAACAGTGTGGGCAGCACAGGCACATATAGGGAAACTTATGCACAGATGTACGTGTATCTTGTCTTTGGGATGCAAGACACTGAAATAGTCCAGGAGGCTGAACTAAATTGTATCTGTTGTTTAAAAAATAAGCAAGTTTGGGCTGTGCTTCCATTGCAGTCACATGCATATTTCATCAGGTGTGTACTTTTTACCAAGACTGGAGTGCATTTTGTTGCTCCCTCTGGAAAGCAACCATTACCACACCTTTCTAACAGGCTCTCCCCAGCAACCCCCTTTGTCATATTAATTCAGCCCACAGCCGCAATCCAGCAAAAGGCAAATTGTAGTTACAGAGGAGGGTTATATTTTTTCAAAGTAATGTTCAGTATACATAAATGATAGGTTTTCAGATGTAGGTAAGGCTGATCAATTCTTGGGCTTGGAAATTGTACCTTCTCGTGAAGCTGGAGACAATCTAAAGCAAACCTCCGCAGAGGCCCCAAGTCATATACAGACCCACTCACTTCCTAATAGCTGAGGCGGAGGTTGTTGCCAGAAATTTAGGCTTCTATGAGACAAACATCGTGACCTCTAAATTCTAGCACCAGACAGCTGCCCCTGACAAGGTATACTTTGGTAAAAATCCTGAGCACCATGGGACTCCAAAGGACAAGGTGAAAATAACCACAGGCAGCCCTGGCCTCGTTCCCCTCCGAGCAAGTGGATGTTTCTGATTGACAGTTGCAAAGAAAGACAGAAAGTACTGTAGCTAAGACCACCTAGCATGGGGCTGGAAGGCATTTAACAGGCAGTTGTGATGTAACACGTGTTATAATGGCATACGTGGGGAAAAGACCAGTTTGGGCTGGAGAGGAAGGGAATGAAATATTTATTGAGTCTTTTCTAAGGGCCTGGCAGGAATTCAGGTGCTTTGCATATATTACCCCCTTTAATCCTCAGGATAGTTCTGGGACTGGTATGATTAATCACTACAGATTGTCCATTGCACCTAGGAATTCAGTTGAATATATATCATGTCATTAAGGACATCTTCAATTTGCAAAATAATAAAATCATTTTTTCTCCATTTTCCAACTTTATGGAACCCTGTAATTTGCAGATGGATAAAGTAGTGGGGTTCAGTTGATCATGCAGTTGCTGGGGCTGGAACCCAAGAGTGCCTGAATTCAAAGGCCAGGTTCTCTCCGGTACATCCCCCAGCCATGACCAGGAGTTTGACCAGCCTGGCAGGCAGCGCATTGTTCTACAAACAGGAGCAGAGGAAGTAAACCCCGAGGCAGTCAGCTAGGGCAGGGGAAGCAGTAAGTATCACAGATGAGGACAACATATCTGGAGCCAGGGCTCAGAAGAGTCAACAGTGGCAGTGCTAGGAAGCAGGTGATGTTGAAGGCCAGTGATTCAGACCCTGTGCTTCCCCGGGTGTGGGTGGGAGGAAGGCTGCAGAAGGCTCCGAGGCCTGACCCCACTGCGAATCACCGCAGGCAGACAGGCTGGGTGGGAAATGAGCCTTTTCCAGCATCAGCAGGACCAGCCTTTTGGAGGAGAGTTGGCTGAGTCCTGCACACATAGTAATTACAGTCCCAAGAAAAGCAACCTGAATGAATAAGTGGCCGGCAAGTTAGACTTAAAGGTGAGAGAAAGTGTGCTGCCTTCTATTCTAAGAAAGAAAGGGGGAGAATTGCCAGGCTTTTCCAAAATCCCTCTAGAGAGTGATCTGATTGGAATAAGGGGAAAAAAAAACCCCAAAACCAAAAACCCCACAATCCCCTGAGAGCACCTGGAAAACTCCATTCAGATCTAGAACTAACAATTCACTGGATTTTTGCACAGGTCAGACCCCAGGCATGGATCTTAGCTATTATACTCTGCTTGCAGCGTCTCCAAGCTTAGTTTTTGTACCGCTCTCTTAATTTGGGGTTGTTAAAAAGCCCAACCACTGTTTTTGTTTGGCAAAGAAGTTAGTCGAAGAGAATCTGAATGCTGCTCTCTTCCTGAGGCCTCACCGGACTCCCAATGAGCTGCTCCCTCCCTGAGGCTCAGCTGCAAAGTGGAGGCCAGAGCCAAACCCAGAGCGCCTGGGAGCCTGGACCCAGGGGTTCTGTGCCACGGAGCAAGCCGTTTCTCTGCCAAGGCAAAGAAGAATGAGGAAGGCCATCGGTCTTTTCCTACTAGATAATTTGAGGATTTTGTGCTTAGAGGCAGGAGCTTATGATGTGCCAAGTAAAATGATCATTAGAAAGAGGGGTGCAGTTATGAAAAGTTCTCAGTTTCAAGTCAACGTTGAGGGGGCAGGATACATATGGATACCCAGATAATTCTGTTATTTTTTTCTTTGTTGCCTTTATCACAAGTTAGAATTCTGTACTAGTTCTCTAATAACTGGTTTATTATCATCTTCTACCAGAGCAAGTTCTGCATCTGCTTAGCTCCTTGCCCTACCCCCAGGTTCCAGCACAAAGCCCAAGGTAGATAGTTCCAGAGGGCATGAATGGATGAGCATCCAGGTCCCACTCACAGGCCGCGGGAGGGTCCACCGTCTGTCTCCATCCGCGGAAGGAGAGGCAAGGCCAGGAGAACTTTGGTGTATAACGTGAACGGGAAAACAAGGCTGCCTGTGTCAGCTAGAACACAGAAGGGAGGGAGTTCATGGAGGGGTGGGGCCACTAGATGGGCTCAAGTATGCTGTTGGAGTCCAGATTACAGGAGGGTGCTGTGGGGCCACCCGAGAGCATGAGGTGAGGCAAGCTGAAACCGTGGGGACAAGCGCACAGGTACGGGTGCGAGTGATGACTGCCCAAACTGCCAGGAGTTTGAACCTGGCCTTGGAGATGTGGGAAGTCACTGGGGATGCCATGGCAAAGTGCTTTAGATGGAGCTCAGCAATAACACCACCTGGGATTTAACACCGAGTTCTTACTCCCTACCAGGCCCTCGTCTAAACATTTTACATTAATTAATTCTCCTAACTTATGCATCAAGCCTGTGAATTGGAAACAATTACTGCCCTTCCCCCACCCCCTTTTTCTGAAAGAGAAACTGAGACACAGAGCAGTCAGGCCAGTCAATGCAGAGTGTACTTGACTGCAGACCTGGCGGCATTGCTGTCACACAACCAGTCTCCCTAACTCACGTCTGGGCTTAATCTCAGCTCTGCTGAAGACAGTTTCACAATACCTTCCTGCCCTCCCAGCCCAGCCTCCCTGCAGGTAGTGCTATTCTTTAAGTGTTTCATCCTAGCCACGCACATTTTGGGCATTTGGTCTTTGCTTTCCCCCTTGGGTGACCCTGAATAGAGTAACTTTGAGGTCCCAGAACCGGAAGTTGGTGAGGCGGGCAGGTGTTGGAATCTGCAGGGGCTGGTTTCCAATCCCTACTCTGCCCCTTCCTAATCTGTGAGCCCTCCCCTCATCCTTACAGCGCTGTTGGGTGAGTGTTATCACCTCCCTGTCACAGGGCAGGAGCTGAAGCTCAGAGAGAGAGAGCGCGAATGGACATGAGACACCCAGCCTGGGGCTTGGATTATGACTAGATGTGCTGAAAAAAAAAAAAAAAATGGGAGGCTGTTTCAGTTATTAGGTTTTAGGCAGTGAAAGCAGTTTCAGTTGATAGCACTGTGCTTTCGTGTACACATGTCCAAACTTCAGGGAACCGTCAAGAAAAGGAAAACCCACAGCAGGAAACACTACTGTGTGGCTCTCTTAGCAGCTGGTTTGCTGAGGGGGGAGAGCAAAAAGCCACGGCATGCTGTCCGGGTCCACTGGAAGCAGGGATGCGGGTGTGGTGTTTGTGGCGGGAGCGAAGGGTGGATACTCAAGGAAAAAAAAGGTTGCTGTGGTTACAGCCTAGAAAATAAAAACTCTGTGTGCCAAAGAGAAGCCTCTTGCAATTTAGTTGGAACTTATAAGGTGATGAAACAGGTGTTCTTGCAATTTAATTAAACACTGAAACCTTGTTCAGATCTGGTGAGGGGTTGCCAACTAATACGTTTGCATGGCTCGGGGACATCATCACAGCTGGAGTGTTCTGGGCATGGCTCTGCAGTCGTGAGCTAGGAGCATGCTGCTTGCACTCATAAGGTTGCTGTAATCCCAGTGTGACTTTTGCATCAAGTGTGAAAGTAGCCTGGTGCTGGGACTAAGGTGAGGAGAGTATGGGACTCTCCTCAGGAGCAAAACATAGGTGGCGCCAAAAGACACAAAGAGCAAGATAAAGAATATTTTAATGCATATTTAAAAAAAATCAAAATTAATGAAAAATTTTGATAAACAAAATATAGAAATTCTCAATAAAGACAGAATATGAATAGCACCACCCCACTCCCTTAACTCAGCCTTTGAATTCCTATATTTAGGTGGGAAGAGATGAACTCTGCAGCCCTGTGGAGTTCAGAGACTGGTGATAGCTTCTAGACTGTTCCATGGGATAGTGCAAAGGGGCAGGTGGTGGGAGTCTGAAAGCCTTATTCTGAATGCCAGTTTGCCATTTCCTGGTTATATTTGGACAGGATACTTAACAAGTTTTTTTTTTTAAACCTATGTTTTTAGAGTAGTTTCAGGTTTGCAGCAAAACTGAGAGAAAATTACAGAAATTTCCCATACACACTCACATAAGCGTAGCCTCCCCTGTATACTTACATAAGCCTTGGTCTTCTCTTTGAAAGACGGAAGGACAAGCCCACCTCTGGGGTTGTCGTGCAGATGTGAGGTGACACAGAGAGAACTCAGCCCGGTGTGTGGCGTGCAGTGAGTGCTTACAAGTGTTGGGCAGAATCATTTGAAGGCATGAGGGGAGCAAAGGAGAGACAGCCTTACATGAAGCAATACAAAGGGGCCAAACAAATCGAAAGGCATCTTTCCTGAGGCTCCTGCAGCCAGAGGTGCTTTGGAGTGACTCACAGGCTCCTGGTGACAGTCACAGATGAGGCACGTTCCATTCTTCCAGAGTCTCCCAGGATTAATTTATTGCATATCCTGATTTAATTGTCTGCCCTTGTCATGCTGTCTCCCAATCGTAGACATATTAGCAACAGGTATAATCTTATTGTTTTATTATTAGACGCTCATCATGGATAATGCACTTTGTTTATATCAGCTCTGTGAACTTGGAACAGGAGCTGCAGTAGATGATTCTGGGAACTTTGTAAGCTGTTTTCAGCTGACCACCACTCCATGTATGTTATTGGGACAGTCTGGGCATTGCTGAGCTCTGATTGGCTGAGCTTTCTGACAGCTGATAGTAACAGACCTGCAGCCTGTGACAATGGTTCTTGCAGGGAAATAATGTTTCCTAGGCTTTATATCTATAGAGTACTTGTTTATTTTAAAAAAAAATCTTTTTTTATTGCAATGTAATATACCATTTTAGAAAAATTGTTTGATAAATTTTACCAATTTGACATGCTCAGGAAATGAGCACTCAGTTCAAGAAATAGAACATCCCCAGCCTCTCAGAAGCCCCTCCTGCCCCTGCCAGGTCCCCTTTGCCTCATTACTGCTTCCTTCCTCTAGCAGTGGTGGCCATCCTGATTTGTAGAAGCATGAATTAAACTTGCCTGTTTTTTAAATTTTTTTAAATTTTTAACTTTTTTAATTAATTACTTTATTGTTTTTCAATTACACTTGTCCACATCCTCTCCCCTCCCTCTCCCCCTCCAACCCCACCTCCCTTCCCTGCCTCCCTCCTCCCCCTTGGTTCTGTCCCTGTGTCCTCTATAGTGGTTCCTGAAAATCCCTTTCTCCATTGTCCCCTCCCTTCTCCCTCTGGCTATTGTTGGATTGTTCTTAATTTCAATGTCTCTGGTTATGCTTTTCTTGCTTTTTCTTTTGTTGATCATGTTCCAGTTAAAGGTGAGATCATATGGTATTTGTCCCTCACCGCCTGGCTTACTTCACTTAGCCTAATGTTCTCCAGTTCTATCCATGCTGTTGCCAAGGGTATAAGCTCCTTCTTCCTTTCTGCTGCGTAGAATTCCATTGTGTAAATGTACCATAGTTTCTTGATCCACTCATTTGTATATGGGCACTTAGGTTGTTTCCAGCATTTGGCTATTGTGAATTGTGCTGCTATGAACATTGGAGTGCATAGGTTCTTTTGAATTGGTGTTTCAGGGCTCTTAGGGTATAATCTCAACAGTGGGATTGCTGGGTCAAAAGGCAGTTCCATTTTTAGTTTTCTGAGGAAATTCCATACTGTTTTCCACAGTGGCTGTACCAGTCTGCATTCCCACCAACAGTGCAGTAGGGTTCCCTTTTCTCCACATCCCCTCCAACACTTACCTGTTGCTTTGTTGATGATGGCCATTCTGACTGGTGTGAGGTGGTGTCTCATTGTGGTTTTAATTTGCATCTCTCTGATGGCTAGTGATGCTGTGCATCTTTTCTGGGCCCTCTGTATGTCCTCTTTTGAGAAGTGTCTGTTCATGTCTTTTGCCCATTTTTTAATTGGGTTTTTTGTCTTCCTGGAGTGGAGTCATATGAGTTCTTTATATATTTTGGAGATCAAACCCTTGTCTGAGGTATCATTGGCAAATACGTTTTCCCATACTGTTGGTTCTCTTTTTATTTTAATACTGTTTTTTTTAGTCCCACAGAAGCTCTTTATTTTGATAAGATCCCATTTGTTTATTCTTTCCTTTATGTCCCTAGCTCTAGAGGACATATCATTGAAAATGTTGCTGTGTGGAATGTCTGAGACTTTCCTTCTGATGTTTTCCTCTAGGACTTTTATGGTGTCATGACTTATATTTAAGTCTTTTATCCACCTTGAATTTATTTTTGTGAATGGTGTAAGTTGGTGCTCGAGTTTCATTTTTTTGCATGTAGCTGTCCAGATTTCCCAACACCATTTGTTGAAGAGGCTATTTTTACTCCATTTTATGCTTCTGCCCCCTTTGTCGAAGATTACTTGCCCATAGAGACTTGGGTTTATTTCTGGGATCTCTATTCCATTCCATTGGTCTATCTGTCTGTTTTTATGCCAGTACCAAGCTGTTTTGATTACAGTGGCCTTGTAATACAGTTTGATATCAGGAATTGTGATCCCTCCTGCTTTGCTCTTCTTTCTCAAAATTGCAGCTGATATTCGGGGTCGTTTATGGTTCCATATAAATTTTTGAAGTGTTTGTTCTATATCTGTGAAACATGCCATTGGTACTTTGATAAGGATTGAATTGAATCTATAAATTACTTTGGGTAGTATTTGCCTGGTTATTTTTTGTAAATGAAATCATAAACTAAGTATTCTTTTGTGTCTGGCTTTAAAAAATTTTTTGTTTATGTTTATTTATTTCCTTAAAAATTTTTAATTTATTTATTTTTAGAGAGAAGGGAAGGGAGAGAGAGAGTGGGAGAGAAACATTAATGTGTGGTTGTCACTCGCATGCCCCCTACTGGGGACCTGGCCTGCAACCCAGGCATGTGTGCTGACTGGGAATCAAACCGGTGATCCTTTGGTTTGCAGCCCATGCTCAATCCACTGAGCCACACCAGCTAGGGCATGGCTTTTTTTTTGATCAACATATGGTTGTGAGATTCATTCATGTTATTATTAGTTATAAATCTTTTACTTTCATTGCTGTATACTATTCCACAGTATGATTATCTCCTGATTTATATGTTTATTTTGCTATTGATAGATGATTGGGTAATTTCTACTTTTGAGTTATTAAAATGGTGCTGTTGACAGACATATACAACAAAGGGCCAATAAAAAGCCCAGGAATAAACTCTTTCACATATGGTCAAATGATTTTTGACAAGAGTGACAAGACCATTCAATGGAGAAAGAATAGTCTTTTCAACAAATGGTGTTGAGAAAACTGGATATCCACACTGAAAAGAATGGAGCTGGACCCTTACCTTGCACCATATAGAAAGATTTAACTAAAAATGCATTGAAGACCTAAGTGTAAGAGGTCTTTATTATTTATTTCTTACTATAGCCATCCTAATGGGGGTGAAGTGGAATCTCACCACAGTTTTGATTTGCAGTTCCCTGATGGTGAGTGTTGTTGAGCATCTTTCATGTGCTTACTGGCCATTTGCATGTCTTCTGTGAAGAAATGTCTTTCAAGTCCTTTGCTCTTTTTTTAAATTGAGTTCTTTGGTTATTGTTGTTGAGTTGTAGGAGTTCTTTATATATTCTGGGTATTTTGATACTAACCCCTTATCAGATAAATAATTTGGAGACATTTTCTCCCATTCCATGTATTTATTACCTTTTCACTCTGTTGACAGTGTGCTTTGATGCCCATTTTTTTCCATTTTAATGTAATTCAGTTTATCTATTTTTTTCTTCTCTAACTTTTATCATTTGGGTGATGTAAAAGTATTATCTCATGGATTTAATCTGCTTTTCTGTGATGACTAGTGATATTAAGATCCATTTATTCTCTTTTCTGAATTATCTGTTCAAATTTTTATCCATTTTTTAAATTGGGTTGTCTGTCTTTTTCTTATAGTGTACACAACTGTTTTTATTTATCTTAGGTAACTGTCTGACTATACCTAATGCAATGGATTCTGAAATTAAAATGCCCCAAATACCACTCAAATGCATACATTTTAATTGTGCAGTTTATAAAAATTGAATTTATATTACCAAGGCCAGATTTCTCAGAATCTCCCGTGTGTGTGTGGGGAGGGAGGTACTCTAACTTGAGTCTTTATCAACAGAGTCCCTAGATCTCACCTGCTTGATGGCTGGTTCCGGTTAGTGTTCCACCCCCTGCTACCCAGGCCAGAATCAGAACAGACCCAGTGAGCTAAGCAAGAGTGAGTGAGGGGTGGAGGGACTGCATGAGTGGAACACCTGGTTAGGTCTGCTTTGATTGTACCCAGCGAATGGCTAGCCTTGATGAGCTGCGGAAGGTCTGTGAAATATTTAGAATTGTATGCAGAATGGTAAGTTGGGGGTCTGTGCAGTTTTGGGGAAGAGGGTCAAAACTTTCATTATATTCTCAAAATGGGGGGCGGTGGTTGTCTGTGGCCTCTGAAAGGTCAGGCATTCATCCTTGGTTGAACACGAGGCTTGTCTTCTAGGCTTATTCTCAGCTTCTACTTCCTGTTTCCTCTCCTGCCTATCTTTACCTGAGGCAAGCTCAGTAAATTTAGTGTTAACCCAATTGCCCAAAGAAGGTTGTCTGGAAGGTTTTGAGCCCTGTCTTCTCCTCACTGTGGGTCAGCCTGTGGTAGGCTGAATAATGGCCCACTAGGGTGTCCAGGACCTGATCCTAGAACCTGTGGATGTTACTTTGTATGGCAAATGGGACATTGCAGCTGTGACAAAGTTAGGGAACTTGAGATGGGGAGATTAACCTGGACTATCTAGGTGGACCCACAATATAATCACAAACGTACTTATAAGGAGGAAGAGGGAGATTTGACAGAAGAAGGCACTGTAACAATGGAAGCAGGATGATATTCTGTTGGTTTTGAGATGGAGGAAGGAGGTGTGGCACAAGGACATAGGCTGCCTCTAGAACTCGGAGAAAGCAAGAAAACAGATCCTTCCCTAGAGCCTCCGGAAGGACCCTGCCTTGCTGGCACCTTGACTTTACTTAGCTCAGTGGAACTGATTTCAGAAATCAAGAGGATACATTTACAATGTTTTAAGCCACTAAATTTATGGTAATTTGTTATGGCAGCAATAGAAAACTAATACAGGGGCTTATCGAACTATCCACTATGGGAATCCAGGGAAGCCAAGTCCACACTTTTGAATGAAGAGTGTGAAATGGATCAGTAGACTGGGAGTCTTCTTTTATGAAAATATAAACCCCATGAGGCATTGGATGGTGGTGCTCTCTGTCAGTACTCTCCCAGGAAGAGTCTGCTGTAAAGGAACGGGACCAGTGGACTTGGGTTTGCAGCCCTGGGGTACCAGCTGGATAATCTTGGGTAGTTCAGATCACCTCTTGGGTTGACAGTTTCTACTTCATGAAATATAGAACCCCCTCTAGAGGTTAGATGACCAGGAGGCATGCCAGGTGGAATGTGTCTTCCTTGCTGGAGAATCTTCTCTTGATGATGCTTCCTTTGTATCTCTTGGGTCCATCGACATCTGTGTCCATGGCCGTTACCTGAGTGGAAGTCACTTTTACTTCCCACCTGTTCTATGCACTAATTTTCTAACTATTTTCTGTAACACTTTTGTCCCCATCTAAATCATTATGGACATAGCAACAAGACCGACATTGCAAAACACAATTCTACTCAGGTGTCCCCAAGTTTAAAGCCCTTTGGGAGATTCCATTCCCCTAGAATAAAGGCCCCCACCTTTCTAAGCCCACCTCTCTGGCCCTGCCTGTCTCTACTGCCACCTTAAGGCTACTACTGCTCTATCTCCTGCTCCCTGGCCTCTCCCAGCTCCCTCCTGCTGCATGACCCTGACCCTGGTAGCCTGATCTTCCTGGAATGCTCTTCAAGCTACCCTTTTTCTTAATTCCTATTTATCTTTCATATCTTAGCCGACAGGTCACTTTCTAGCGAAGAGTTGTTACTTCCCAGATTAGGTCAGAGCCCCTGTTACAACTCTTCTAATCTCCCTATACTTGTTCTTCATAGCATTTACTCCAGAATGTAATTCTATGTTTGTGTTATTTGACTGATAGTGATCTCTCACCTTCGCCTCCCGCCCAAATTGCAAATTCATGAACTCAGGGGCTGTGTCTGCTAGGAACTGGAGCTGCAGGGTGAATCAAATGCAACGTCTGGCATATAGTAGATACTCAATACATATTTGATGAATGAAAAGAAGCGTTAATGAATGACCTATTTTCTTTTGTCACTGCCTCCTTCCATGACACCTGGCTCCTACCCGTTAGCGAGAAATGCTGATCGTAAGCTTGGTGACACCAGCAAATACGATGAGATGGTAGAGTCTGGAATCACAGTCTTCTGCCCAGGGGCGGCCACAACAAACCACTTCAAATCCATCAACTAGTGGCCTTTTCTTACTCGTGCCCCAAAAGGCAGGAGTTAAGGTCTCTGAAACCTGGATTTAAAACTTCGTCTTTTCTTAAGCAAAGTGCTCACACTCACAGAGCTGCTCTCTCTGAGCTTCAGACCCTACCTCCATAAAATGCTGTGTGCCGTGGAGAATGCTGTTTCCTAAAAAGGTCTCCTTAGTGAAGGTTTTATCTTAAGAGAGGGGGAAAATCAGAAATGAACGTCGTGGCAGAGGAGGAAATACTAAGCACATCTTTGCTCTATTCATCCTGGTGAGCAGATGAAGACGTTTCTTCCTCCCCTCCCTGTTCCAATCACATCTGCCATCAGGGGCGAACTCAGTGCCCCCGCCGCCTCCAAAAAGACTTCTGTGACTGCCTCAGTCCACAGAAATTCTTCCTTCTCCTAATTTTCAACTGAGTTCAACTAGCCTTACCAGGGTGACTCCTAATTAAATTTTAATAGTCTCACCACCAAGCCCTCTCTCCCCAGCTGCAGAATAAGCAACTTTCTGGTTCAGTGGCTGCTCTGGGTATCTGTCCCTGGAGGTTAGACTTCCACACCGCTGCCTCCCTGGCTTTTTGCCTGGTGGCCTTCTGTGTGACTGGATGTCAGTCTTATTTATTTATTTACTTATAGCTTGATTTGTTTTACTGGTCAATTTTTTTTCTCTAGAATTGCAGACTCTCCTTGATGGAGTCATCCATTCCTGGAGCTGATCAATTGCTACTCAGATTTGGGCTTTGGTTCCTAACAGCTGGTAGAGCGTAACAAATGCAGTGGTTGAGAGCAGGGATTTCATTGTCAAACTTGTTCTTGGTTGAAATCCCACTTTTCTACTTTTTATTTTGTGGCCTCTGGAAGTTACTGGATATTCAGTTTCTGATTTCTCATGTGGAATAATAAGCACATCTAAATAATTTTAAAAATATATAAATATATAATATAATAAAAATGAAGATAATACAATTATCTACATTTTTGGGGGGGAGATTAAATAAATAATGCAATTCAAAGTATTAACCCTTAGTAAATGATGGATGATCTTGATTATTTTTATTGCAGATGCAGTTCTCCTGTCTCTATTTTTTTGGGGGGGGGAGTAGGGTACTCCTGTCGTGAGAACCACCCAGCTCCCTCTCCACTTCACGTGGCCTCAGTGGCTGGGCCAGTAGCCAAAAGGTAGGTAGTGACAAGATACACAGCAGCCAGACATCTAGTCACTCACTGACTCTAACTCTCCAAGGAAGCCTCCTGAGTCCTCTCCCTCACCTGCCAGAGGCCTGGGGGCCACGCTTTGTTTGCCTCACCGCTGCGCTTGTGAGCTGCCCTGAGAATGGCCCACTCAGGCACAGGAAAGGATGGCGGTCCTCCAAGTGATCTGTCCCTTATCCCAACGCCCGTTCAAAGGCCTTTTCTATAAGCCCAACCACGTTTCCGGATCTGGTGCTCACGGAATCTCACCTTATTGGACGTGCCATTATCCCATTCCACGGGATGAAGGGCTCAGTGTCGCCAGGGCTCTCTCCACCAGGGAAGGAGGCCTTAATGCGCAGATGAGGCAGAGCAAGCTAATCAGTTCCCGGAGCTGGGCGAGCAGAGAGAGGGAGAAGGACTGGCTTCCAAGGCCCCAAGCCTTGCAAATGATTTATCGGGAAACACATTATTTCATTTAGAAATTAATTTCTTCCAGAGAGAGATAAATCACTTGTGATATATTTATTTCCTCTGTAATGAAGGCAGGCTCAGCGCAGCTTCCCCTCCTGCTTTCCACCCCCACATTTGCAGCTGCCAAAGTGTTTGAAAAGCAAAAGGTGTGTGTGTGGGGGATGCAGCGCAGGCAACTGTGAAGACTGGCGCGCAGCTGGCCGGTGGAGTCCACCTGTCTGTGCCAAACCCACCTGGCCTGGCGGGGGCAGCCAGGCACCTGGTTGCTCAGTTGATAAGAGCACAGCCCTCTCACCCCTGGTTACTGCCTGGGAGACTGAAAGTCTTTCTCACTCTGCACCCCGGAAGGGCCCTCGCAGTGAGGCGCAGGTAGCATCATTAGCCTCATTTGGCACACACCCAAGCGGAGATGGCCAGATGGACGTCGCCTTGCGCAGGCTCCTGCTGAGGCCACCACAGAGTGGGAACCGGGACCCAGGTGATAAGGTCTCTTCTCCTTAACTTGCAGAACTCTTTCCTTACATATCTGACAACTTCTTCTTCTTCTTTTTAAGATTTTATTTATTTATTTTTAGACAGAAGGGAATAGAGGGAGAAAGAGAGTGAGAGAAACATCGATGTGTGGTTGCCTCTCACGTGGCCCCCACTGGGGTCCTGGCCTGCAACCCAGGCGTGTGCCCTGACTGGGAATTGAACCGGCGACCCTTTGGTTCACAACCTGCGCTCAATCCACTGAGCTACACCAGCCAAGGGCTTCTTTTTTTTTTTTTTTTAATGGGAAATTTCAATTATGTGCAACAAGAAAATAGTATATTGAAGCCCCCTGTGCCCACCACTCGGATTTATCAGTTATCAGCATTCAACCCTTCTTCTTTTATCTGTCCCCTCAACTTTTGTTTTTACCAAGGTATTTTAAAGCAAATTCTAGAAATCATGTCATATCACCACAAACAATTCAGTATTTGTTTCTAACTAGCAAAGACTTAAGAAAACAAACACCATGTCATCATCACACTACTCGGAATGATCAGAAATTGCTTCAGATGATCTAAATCTGTCCATACCTATTTCCCTGATTTATTAAAAAATTATATTTTGGTTTTTACCTCTAAAACATAAAATTTAAAACTGACATATAAGTTGCAAGAAGAGTGCAAGGAACTCTGATATATTCTATCCAAATTCAATCTATGCTTCCATTTTTCTCTATTAGATTTCCTATTAGCATACTTTTGTGAGTGATGTGAGAGTGTATTGATGATCATGTCCCTTTACTTGTAAACTCTTCAGTATATATTTCCTGAAGGCAAAGACATTTTCTCACATAACCACAGGATACTTATCAAGAGCCAGAAATTCACCACTGCAGTCCAGTTCAAAATTGGGCCATTTTCTCAATAATTCTTTTATAGTTATACATTTTCTCCTAGTGCAGATCCGACCCAGAATTGCCATTGAGTTATTACGTCTCTGTAGTTTTTTTCATCTGGGAAAAATTCCTCAATCTGTTCTTTGTCTTTCATGACCTTGTCATTTTTTTAGAAGGTACAGGCCAGTTATTTTGTAGAATGTCTCAATTGGGTTCGTCTGAAGTCTCCTCATGACTAGATTTATGTCTTTTTTGACAAAAGTTCCAAATCTTCTTGGACAGTTATGTTGGTCTCTGGGCATTGTATCAGGAGGGTCTTGGTGATGTGGACTTTGCTATTTGGGTAAAACAGTGTCTTCAGGTTTCTCCAGTGTACAGTTAATTAATAAGTAATTAGTAGAGAGCAATTTGTTCTTTGAACACTTCCCTGATTTCTGGAGTAACAGGGCGTCCCAGATCACCTGTGCTTTTCCTGTTCCAGCCCTGGAATCAGCTCTTTAAAAAAAAATGAATTTTTTATTCTTTTTAGTGGAGGACAGTACTTGGAAACCAAGCTCTGAGTGCTATGTGTGCTTACGGCCTCTGTAATATCATTGCTTACGCCATTTCAGTGGACAGAGATAGGGAGTACATATATAAAAATGTCAAATTTTATTATGAAAGTACAAGTTACTTAAAACTATAAATGAATGCTGATGCCTCTATTCCAATCAATACATTCTAGCTGTTCCCCTTCCTCCTTTGCATCCGCACCCACCAGGACTGAGATACCCGGCCCTGTTATCCTCAATGTGTTTGCTACTTGTTCAAGCCTACAGTACAGAATACTGTGCACAGAGTGGTTTCAGAATTGTTACACCCACCCCTGTGTAGAGGAAACTTGTTGACTAGGGTTGAGTAGTAGTTTATAGCTTTTTCCTCTGAGGCTCAATTTACTTAGGGAGACATGTGCAAATCTTAGAGAGACAGTGTATATTTCCATAAGTTTGACAAACGGATACTCCCTTGTCATTCACGTATCTCCGTCATCTCAGAAAGTCCTCTCGTATCCTTTCCCAGCCAGCCTCCCTCCTAGAGGCAATCGCGTTGTTTTGCCTGTTGCAGACCTTCATATAAAGGAAATCTTACAACTTTCCTTTGTGTTTGAATTCCTTCATTTATCACAGTGTCTGTAAGATCCATCCGTGTTGTATATAGAGCAGTTTATTCCTTTTGGTTGAGAACTAGTATCCCATTGTATGAATATATCACATTTGTTCATCCATTCTCCTGTTGATGGGCATTTTCTTCCCACTTTTTGACTATGATGAATAAAATGTCTATGAACTTACTTTCTGGTATACAACTATTTGTGGATGTGTGTTTTCATTTCTCTTGGGTAAAGAACTAGGGGTGGAATTTCTGGGTCATAGGGTAAATAAATGTTTAACTCTTACCTTGTTACCTAAGACACGATAATCTCAAAGGCTTTTTTGCATGTGGTTTTGCAGTTAGTTGCATAGTATCCCCATAATTGCATGTGATTTTTATGTCTCTATCAAGCTCTTTCCCAGCCCCCTTTTTTATGGCATTTTATTTGTTGGAGGTGCCAGAACATTTGGTTTGCATAATATTTCACATTTGAGATTTGCTTGATTATTTTCTCACTATGTCATTTAGCTTGTTACTCTATTCCTGGTATTTCCTGTTATCTTGCAAGTATACCTAGAAATTGAGCAGATTTGGGTTCATTGCTTTAGACAGAAGCATAACATAGATTCATAGGTGTTTGTACTGTAATACATCACAAAGCATATATATACTGTATGGTGGTCCCATTTTCAGTCTTGCAGGTAGATCTGTGTGTTTCATGGTGTCAGCCTGATCTCTCCATTGTAATGTTCTCCATCAGCATTTCAGTTACTACCTAACTGAAAGTTACTGTCTTAGTTATTACCTAAATCTTTCATTTCAATGAGGTTGTGAAATTGTGATAGTCTTATTCCACCACTCCTGCCTTTGCTACCTTTCTATAAAACTTCCCCCTAACAATCTTTTTATTACTCTGAAATAAAATTTATACAGGAAAGACAAGGTGAATGTTTGATCTTTTCACTTTATCAATTTTTGGAGTAACAAGTTGGTGCCTTAGCAACCTCCAGTGGTGATGAATGAGATTTTTTTCTTATCATGATGAACTCATGAATTTTTATGTACTTACTATGTTTCAATTCCGTGCATATTTTGTCACCTGATATCATCTGAGGTCAGTAGGTATGTCTCATCGCGACCTTTTGCCATGACTCCATCTGTGTTTGATAACTTCCTTGTTTTCCCCGTGCAGCAGGATATCTGAGGCTCATTGTGTGTGCTCCTTGCCCCAGACTTGGAACGAGTCATTTCTTTGAGGAGTCCTGGTACCTTTTTGTGGGTAGTAATATTTAGAAATTACAATCTGGACACTAGGGTTTCTCATTGCTACTGGGTTGTCATTGCTTCTAGGTATTTTTAGTGGTTGGAACTAGGATATACATATTTTTAGAAAGGCAAAAATATGGGTAAATACTGATATTTTTATTCAAATTTAACTTTACAGGGTCTTTTTAAAAAACTTCTTTGATTTATACTCTTTTATATTCAACATTTTGATTCCTGATGTCATCAAATTGATTATTCGCTACAAAAATACATGTAACAGTTAAAAATAAAACCCAATATGCACATTACTACTGTATGCAGTTCTGCTCCATGCGGTGTTGATGGTCCTCACGCGGTGTCTGGGCGTGGCTGGGCTGGCCATGCCCGGTGCCCTGGGAAGATGGCTGGATAGCCACGCTCAGCTGAGCTCTCCTCCTTCTCCAAGTAGTTTCATGGCCTTTCTGTGGGGTGGTCTCACTAGCAGGAAGTAGACTTCTTTGGTGACTTAGGGTTGGTTCTAAGAGAGTAAAGTGGAAGCTGCCAGTTCTTTCAAAGTCTAGGCTTTGACTGATCTAGTGTCATTTCTACCACATCTTATTGGTCCAGCCAGCCCAGATTCAAAAGGTAGGGCAATAGGTCCCACTGGAGTGCGGGGGTATTGCCTGGAGACATTCAGAGGAACAGGAAGTAGGTAGAAAGCCAACAGAAAGAAGCAGTTCCTCCTTCCTCCTCCAGCCTCACAGTCTCTCTCTAGGACTCCCTATAATTAAAGCCATGCAGAGAGAAAACAATCTTTTTAGGTCTGTGGTACTGGACACTTAATAAAGCGATCTTACAGGTTTACCTGGCCAATGAATTGTAGTAATAATCATTACATTGTTCACTCAGACGACAAAACTGATTTTGGGTTTGCAGAGTCCCATTTCTGCATCCAAAGCTGAGTATTCATGGGAGGGTTTGGAGCTGAAGGACAATAAATTAATAACTGGCAGGGTAGGTTAACTTTCTATTTGACTATTTTACGGAGTTAGTTCATTGTTTGTAGTAGTTTTATCCATGACTCTTTCAGGTTTTGTGATTATATAATTTTCAAGATATTTTTCACTCTTCCTTTCTAATTTTTACTGCAAATTTCTTGATCTTGATTCCTAAAATGTTTCAAACACAATGGCTAGGAAATCTAAGTCACCTAGCTTTTGGAATAAATTACTCTCCATTCTTGGAGTAATTTGGGGGCAGGGGGCTGTACAGGAGGAGAAAACTTTTCTTCATTGTCCTCCTTGCCGAGTGAGGACTTACAAAAGCCAACGCAGCACAGACTACTGTGTCTTTGCTATGTCTGGGACACCGGAGGTGTCTAGTAAATGCTAAATGCTGGTGAGGTAGATGCGTAGGTTTGTCTGTCCATCCAATTCTCCTTGTTCTGACCTGGCTACATCTACTCTCTTTTCTTCTAGCTGGTTACATTCATTCTCCCTTCTTCTGACATACGATCAAGACTTGTTCAATGAGGACATTCCGTCCATGTTACTATAGTGATTGGTTCAGGGATTGACATGTGACCCAAGCCAGCCAATGAGCTCAATCTCAGAATTTTTGCTGATGCTAATGGAAGGAAGCTCTGTCTCTTTTCTTTGATTCTCCTCAGACGTTTGCTTCTAAACCTGTTGCTCTTGATGGCTATCCTTGCTTCAGCTTATAGGAAGCTAATACACAGAAGTAACTGGAGGGAGAGAGATAGATTTCGGATGGTTTTATCTGAGCACCTGGATCTAGCTGTGCCTGAAATTTTAGGTCCAAAGCCTTTTACACAAGCAGTAAGAGGTTTTTTGTCTTTTTTTCTTAAAGCAGTCTGAGTTGGCTTTTCTGTTCTTTACAACTAAACACATCCTAATTGATTAAGTAATAATTGTTTTCATTGTTACTAGGACTTAATGGACCATGGAAACCTTTGAGATCTCTTTATGAAGTGTCCAGTACTACAGACCTGGACAGGTTTACTAGGATTTCCACAGTGTTCACAGATCTTTCTCTGCTTTGAGCAATAATCTTGATTCTGGTGACCTCACCTCTGCTCTGGCCTTCTTCCCTCTGTTCTACTATGACACCTTCTCATTCTCTCTTGAGAACGGTTATGGATCACTGTTCAGCCACAAAATCTGTTGCTGTCCATGAACTCTGAACATCAGCGCAATTTTCCTTGAAGAGCCAGAGAACTAGAGAACCACCACATCACTAGTCCACCTCCTTTGGTCCTCCAGTCCTACCTGGTTTTGTGCTGTGGCTTTTGCTTTCTGGTCCGTAGCTCGGCTGAAGTAAACTCCCTTGAGTGGTATCACCTCACTGTCTAGTTGGGCACTCCATGTATACTACATGTTTGGCTTCTCCACTTGGTCTCTATTTGAACCTTGCAGCCACCCCTCCTTGACGGTTACTATTCATTCTCCCTGGGTGAAATTGCTATGGAGCACCCAAAGATGAGCAAGACATGGCTTCTGCCCTCAGAGGGAAACAGACAGGAAGCAGGAGTGAAAGTGAGGTATAAACCTTGGGCTGCGGAGGTACAGAAGGTGTGCATCTGTGTGTCTGTAAGACAGGGTGGTCTATGAGAAAGGCTTCATGGAAGAAATGATTGAGCTGAGACTTTAGGAATCAGTAATAGATTAACCGTAGGTGATCAATTCAGTTTGGTTCAGTCATTCAGTTAGCAAATATGACCAGCATTATTTCAAATCCTGCCCCAGTAATGCAGGAGACAAATACAAGAAACCCCTTGGAATACCATGAAGGGCAGCATTATTTCACTGGTCAGTGCAATTTGTCCCAGTTCAGTGTCATCTAATATGGTGGAGAACCAGAGGTGGGGGCCCCAATCTTTGCAGGCAAGGGAGCAGAGCCATCTCAGAGACCTTGAGTGACTTGCTCAGGGACATGCCACAGAGGAAGGGAAGTGTCCTGAATAGAGCTTCAGGATTTCTGTGCTTCCTTTCTTTTTTAAAATTTTATTTTATTCTTATTTATTCTATTGCAGTTGTCCCAATTTTTTCCCCCTTTGCCCTCCTCCACCCAGCCCACCCCCTGCTCCCAGAGTCCATCCCCACACCATTGTCCATGTCCATGGGTCATTCATACATGTTCTTTGATTAATCCCTTCCCCTTCTTTCTACCATTCTCCCCTTCTCTCCTTTCCTCTGGCAGATGTCAGTGTTCCCTGTTTCCATATCTCTGGTTCTGTTTTGCTGCGTTAGTTTACTACACAGCAGAAAGAAAGAAGAAGGAATTGTTATTCTTTGCAACAGCATGGATTTCTGTGCTTTACACCTGGCACCTTGCATCCCTGGGAAATGCACCTGGCAAATGAAAAAAGTGGGATGATTGAGGCACAGGGAGGATGTGTGTACAGATGATCTTTTATTTCAGTAACTTCAGCGAAGGCACAAAAGAGCTGGTCATTAAAGCTGTGGGAAATTGATTGAAACTTTCTTGCATTGCATGATTATTATTACTGTTAATCAAGATAAAACTTCATTGTGTGCTGACGGTGTAGCTAGCATAGTTCCGACCATAGCTGTGGATGCAGTCTTCTTAAAAAAAGAAGACAGTGCCCTGGTTGGGTGGCTCAGTTGATTGGGGAATTGTCCTGCACACCAAAAAGGTCGTGGGTTTGGTTCCTGGTCAGGGCACTTACCTAGGTTGCAGGTTCAATCCCTGGTTGGGGAGCATAAGGGAGGCAACCGATGAAAGTTTATCTCATGTGGATGTTTCTCTATCTGTCTGTCTCTCTCTCTCTCCTTTCCCCTTCTCTCTAAAATCAATTACAAATATCCTTGGGTGAGGATTAAAAAAAAAAAGAAGACAGTAATCTATGAAGCTGCAGGAGAAGGCAGATAGATCGCCTAAGTGAGTCAGGGCATGTTGCCTCCTGGTTTCATTTTGTTTATGTTTAAGACCTTTTTATAATAGAGGGCTGCACCCTAATTGCAAAGAACCTCAGCTTCTCTAATTTGCATGATGTTCATCTGTTAAGAACACAATGTTTTGCTTAAATATCATTCCAGCTGCACTCATATTCTATTTTGTACCATCTCCCTTTTAGATCAGGAATAAAAACAGTAGTCATGCTTTGCAAAACTTTCATTATAAGAACTGAGAAGAAAAGTAATAAAAAAGGGATGTTCTCAAGAGGAAAACTTGGAACAGGATGTAATATATCAACCAAATAGGAGGAATTGCATGAAAGTGCCTCCTAGCTTACAACTCCATCAGACATGGGGAAAAAAGAAAAAGCCAGGTTGATTAAAACAACTTATCACCTTAAAAAAAAAAAACTCAGGAAGATGATGTTTGGGCATATAAATTATACCTCTGTTCATGCAGCTAGGAGAACACCGCATCGAGGCTGCTTGGATGGAGTTCTTCAGGATATCGCCATAATCTTTATATCCACTTCTTATCTCTTGCGTTCTTTTTGTAGTTCATGTTTGTTTACTTTGGTGAGAGCTTTTCCTTCTTTCTGTTATTCCTGCCCTGAAAGCTGATCTTAAAAGTGGGCCTCTTGGACTCAGTCTAATGATGAAGATATAAAAACCTCTCTGTTGCCAGTTTTACTACATGAAACCTTGGCCACTTGGACACTTTTAGAGCAGTCATATAGTTGTCAACTCTTGTGTGAGTTGAATTTAAATTTATAAACATCCTTGGGCACCTACAAAGTGCCTGACACCAGGGATGCTATGATGAAAAAGAAGAGATTCCTACCTTCAGCTTTCTTATGATTGAGTGTGGGAAGCATTATGCAAACAACAAGAGTGCGTTTATGTACTTTGAGATGACCTCTCCCTGTCTTCCACAAATATCCTGCAGGATGGTAGGAGCCATTACAGAGGGATAGAACAAGGACCGTGTGAGACCGAGGAGGTAGTGGTCAGCTTTCCCTGGGTAAATGTGGGAGGGCTTCACTTACCAGGTTAGTTTGAACTGAGAGGGAACTTACCAGGTGGGCAAGATAATGAGTGACAGAGGCATGAGGGAGAGAAGCAGCTCAGTGGTTTGGGCAGGTGGCAAGAAGTTTGACTGAGGGTATGATTGGGGTGCAGAGTGTGAGGGGATGGGAGCTGGCAAGAAAGAAGCCTGGGAAGGAGACCAGGGGCCAGATGAGGAGAGGGAATGCCTGCATGACACGGGACTGGGACAGCATCCTCCCGATAGTCGGGAGCCTTCGAGCACTGAGGAACTAGATCAAATCTGCATCTGTGTTTAATCTCCTTCAATACAACTTTGCAAATGAAGGTGAGTTACCACCAGCAGAGCATGTTGGTTGATGGTGGGAATGAGTTTGAAATGAATCCTTATGCTGTCTTCCCATTTCTTTAGGGACCAGTCATATGTGTTGTGAGCTGGGCCTGGGCACCTTCAGTTCCTGAGAAGAGCAGTGTTAGCCTGCAGTCCCAGCCAGGGGCCCAGACAGCCATGCTCGTGCCTCTGAGCTGGTTAGCTGTGGCTGCAAAGAACTGCTGTATCATGGAAGGGTGACTGCAAGCAGGCCGGGGCTCATGGGTGAATTAGGTAATAACTTTTGGGGCCTTAGATTTCCATTTTTCTTCAAAGTAGAAAGTTTGAACAACACTGACTAAGAATGCCTTGAGGAGTGTCTATAGTCCAATGGAAAATGCTCATCGGGTTCAATCGGCTCCAAGATTTGGGGTTCTGAACCAGGTTTAACCAAAAGGAGGAGCTGCTCCAGCCTGGCTACAAGAATACCTGATGGGCTGCAATTGACTCTTTGTTACTGGAAGCCACAGGAGTCTCAACACTCTGACTGCCTCCATGAGTGTCTCTTACCACTCACCAAATCTTCAATCTGCCATTTGGAAATAACAGGGAGAAGGGGAGAGAGAGAGAGTTGGGAATGGGGTGGGGTGGGGGATGAAATGACTCATTCATCAGGCCATTCAAGCAAGTTCCTGGTGGAGCCTTGACCCCTGACCCTGGTCAAATGCTCTTTCTACAGTGACCCATCGATGTGGCTTGATTGGAGGTGGTATGAGTGGGGATTTCTGAATACAGGGACAGTTATAGCCTTTTGGGGGAAACAAGACTGAAGCTAAGAAGCCTTGATAAGTTATCATGGTAGTTTCACAATAGCCACCACCATTTGTTGCACACTCACTGTGTGCCAGGCACTCTGTGCATAATAAGTGTGCCTAATAGCCATAAAGTATAAAAGGGCCCTTTTATGCAATACTTTCTGGCTGTTAAGAGCAGAGCACCGGAGATTGACAATGTTTTTCCCATTCTATAGATGAGGAAACTGAAACCAAGGAGGTGAGGTCACTTGCCCACAATCATGTAACTTCTAAAGGGACAAAAAAGTGGCCTGTGCTTTGCTCATCATTGCAACTCCAGAGTCTATCAGATGAGGTGCTTAATTTTGGGTTGGCCAAAATGTTCGTTCAGTTTTGAAAGTAAAAGTAGAAGACACATTTTCCACTTTCATTAATAACTTTATTGAACAACGTATTCACTCTTTTGTTCCTACTATCTGCTGTCGTCTTTCAGGCAACTGCATAACTCCATCTTCCCAAAACGTTCTGTCTTCTGAGCAAAGAACTATTCCAGGTGCCAGTTGCAGTCTTCCAGGTAATTGAACATTTTTTCCATCAGGAGAATTTTGTAAAGACTGAAATAAATGGAACTCCGAAGGTGCAATGTCTGGTGAAAACAGCAGATGAATCAGAACTTCCCAGCCAAGTTGTAACAGTTTTTGTCTGGTAATCAAACAAACATGCAGTCTTGCACTATCCTAATGGAAGATTATGCATTTCTGTTGACTAATTCTGGACACTTTTCATCGAGTGCTGCTTTCTTTGGTCTGATTGGGAGCAATACTTGTTGGAATTAGTCATTTGTTTTCCAGAAACAGTGCATAATAGAGGACTCCCTTCCAATCCCACCGTTTACACAACATCATCTTCTTTGGCTGAAGACCAGCCTTTGGTGTGGTTGGTGGTGGTTCATTTTGCTTGCCCCGCGATCTCTTCCTTTCTACATTATTGTAAAGTAGCCACTTTTCATTACCAGTTACAGTTTGTTTTAAAAATGGAGCATTTTCATTACATGTAAGTAGCGAATAGCATGTGGAAGTATGGTCAAGGTTTTTTTTGCTTAATTTATGTGGAACCCAAACATCAAAGTGATTACCGTAACCAAGCTGGTGCAAATAATTTTCTGTGCTTGATTTGGATATTTTGAGTATGCGGGCTGTCTCTCGCATGGTATAACATTGATTATTCTCAAGTAATGTCTTGATTTGATTGCTATCAACTTCAACTGATCTACCTGACTGACTGGAACATTGTCCAGCAAGAAATCTCCAGCACGAAACTTCACAAACCACTTTTGACACATTCAATCCGTCACAGCAACTTCTCCATACACTGTACAAATCTTTTTTGCATTTCAGTTGTGTTTTTACCTTTCTTGAAATAATAAAGCATATGCAAAAAATGTTGCTTATTTTTTCCATCTTCCATATTAAAATGGCTACACAAAAATCTACCAATTTTGTTAAGTTTTTTTAAATGCACACTGATACAACAGCTGTCACCATACAACCTAACAAAATTGTTTTGAGTGAAGTTAAAGACAACTAAGCACTCCTGGAACCATCTTATAGGAAAACTGAACAAACCTTTTGGCCAACCCTATAGTCAGTGGGTGAGTGGAGGGGCAGTCACACAGGCAGAAAGCGCCCAAGCTTGGTTTGAAATCCAAGTCTGTGTGATTCAGGAGCAATTATTTCTTCTTTACTGTTGTGGAACAGACGGCAGCGGGGGATCATTGCCAGAATCAGTTTGATGATGGCAAATGATGGAGAAGATCCAATGAGGAAGAATTTACTGTGGCTTTATAGTGGGTGGTGAAGGTGTCATGAAACAGTGGAGAGTGAGCAGAGCTTCGAAGGCCAATGAAAATTTGGGTGGCTAGAGGTGGGCCTCTCCTGGGTGGCTTCAGAGGCAGAGAGATGTCACAGTAAAGAGCTCAGACCCCAGGGTCAGACTTTCCAGAGTCTATGTGCCTTGGTGTTCTCATCTGCCACTGACAGTAGTTCAGGGTGATCCATGGAAGGCCTTTCACACTGTGCCCGGCACACAGCAATGGGCCAATGAGTGCCTTGCTATGTGATCAGAGCAAAACGCTTCTTTCATGTGGAGTGGGAAGAAGAGTTGGGAAGACAGGGTGGGATCAGAATGCCCTGTGTCTGGAAAGCAGAGTAAGGATCTGAACTTTACTTTCTGTTTAAAAGAGATTAATGACTCTGACAAGGACTAAATCATTGCTGATTCGATGCCATTCCTTCCTCATTGTGAATTGTCCCCTTGTAGAAAAATAAAAAAAAGTTGAGTGTCCCAAGCCGCCAAATTAAGTTCCTAATTTTGTGTGCGCTCGTGTGTCGTTTCCCTGGGGGGCTTGATGGCACTCTTTGCTCAGACCCAGTAAGCAGAGGCCAAGCTGTAAGCAAAAGCAAAACCCAAAAAGTCCAATAAAAAGAGGATGGACCGATAAATAAACCCACAGCCTAGAGAAAGGTAAGCTCTGTAGAAGCATTTGAAAATTGAGAAAACCCTGAAACCAGCTCTTCCCTGTCACTAAAGCCACTGCACTGAGAGATGGCTGCAATATTCCCAGGCTTTTTGCACGTTAATGCCTGAAAAATGCAATAATCGAGTTTGCAGATGTGAAATTTACTTAGAAGGCAGCCTATTTGCTGTGATCGTTGGCTTGGGATGCTGGCACTTGGGATAATTTTGCAAGTGGATAAAGATGCCAGTCTTCGTCCCAAATGATAGATTAGCATTGAATCATGACATTCAGTGGGCATTCTTCATCTGTTGCTTTACAGTATTTTATAAGATGGAGTCCTATTATTTCCACTACATGTTGATATACCAGCTTGTTTAATTTTTCCAGAAAATTTATCTCCCACCACCACAACTGCTTCCTTCAGAAGATTGAAACCCAGAAGATAATTGTCAGAACAAATATAACCCAAAGAAGTTTGCATGAGATATACCAAAGACCACGGTCTTGGCATTTGTCATTGAAAACGACAAATTTGAAAACTGCTGTTAGTCTTATTAAGACAATATTTCTCGTTTAGGACTCTACTGAGAAAGGTGAAAAGGTTAAGATGGGGCGGGAGGGAAGGAACTAAAACAGAATTCAATAGAAATGTTTTAAGGAGGTATGACAGTTGAAAAAGCACAGAGAAGCTTGGAAACAATGTATGACTTTTGAAAGTCACTAAGTCTTCTGAGAAGAAAGATAAAGGTAACCTGTTTTCCAAGGTAGGCAGCAGCAATGGAAAGATCAAATGGGTTTGGCGATATCAGGAAGAGCTGGGTTCCCATCCTGGATCCACCATGTAACTGTGAGACATCAGCCATGGTACTTAACTTCCTTGGTCCTCACTTTTGTTGTCTGTGAAATGAGGATGATAACACTGATTTCGTGAGATCGTTTTTGAAGAATAAAATTGTGCATGCTGAGTGCCTAGGACAATGCTTGGCATACCATGGGTACTCACTAAATGCTAATTAATAGTAACAACAGGTGTAAATAACCTTCCATTGAGAGAAAGCCATGAATGAAATAAAGCATGCTGTCTTTGCAGCTCATGACGGGGTGCTGTAGTCTTGTTTGGAGGCAGAAAAACAGCTAGAAGAAGCTGGAATCTGTGAGATGTATTTGAGGGAAAGAAGCATGAATGTTATACCGAGTTTTCAATGATGATCAGAAACCAGGTCAGGCAAGAGAAAAATTGCTTTGAGGAAGGCACCAGACAGGGAGTTGTCTTTAGTCTCTGTAGGGACTCACTAAGTCTGATAGCCTTGGTCCAAGCCTTGATGACCGTTGCCATAGAAACCAGCAGGTGCACACAGCTGAAGTTCATTTTTCAGAGCTTCCAGCCCATGCCAACAGAGCATGGCTCTAGAGGTGAGAGAACCGCTCTTTATCCCAGAGGGGAGGTCCTGGCACCTGGCAAAACGTTGAATCAGCTCAATTTGTGATGCCCTGGGAGCCCTGTCCCAGAGGAGAGACTGGGCCGAGAGATCCTGCCCTGGCAGCATTCATCCCAAAGTGATCAACACACAACTGAAAAAGCAAAGTCCAAACATCACTGTCTTAGATCGATTGACAACGTACAAGACATGACTTTCTAAAGAAAGCAAAGGGCCTGCCTGTGTTTACGCCCCGTGGTGGGTCGTCCTGAAACAGTCCCCCGTCTCCTTTCTCCAGGAAATGTCAGTGCAGCTCTGGGAACACCCAGCTCTGTTCTCAGCTCTTTGGCCTCTGCCTTCTTCTGGAAGCCCACCAGAATTCAGCTTATAAGAGGAAAGTGGCTTTCCACTTTGCAGCATGATAAAAATGATATGAAATTTAATACAAATATATATATTTTGTTCTTCCCACTAATGGTAAAAGTGGTTAAAGCCACACTAAGGCAAGTTTCATTTCCCAGGGTACTGAGTTTGGATATACCATTTTCCAACTTGGGGAACATTTGAAAGCCAAACTTTTATGTCCCCCTGACAAAAGAAGAAGAAAGACATGTTTTGGGCTGAAGCGCTTTGTACCCAGGTTTGACGACAGGTGGGCCGATGGCTGGCTAGCATGGGGTGGGGGGCATGGAGGAACTTCAGCAATGACACGATTAAGAATTTCTGAGTTAAAAACGACTCCTTAGGCTATTAGCCTGTGGTTTGCTAGGATTTCAGTTGTGAACCTGCAAATGTCTAGTGAAAGTTCACGCTCCGTGCTGCTTTGCGTTAGTCCACAGATGCCGAAGCTCACCAAGTAACTTCATTGGCAGAGGGTGCAAGACAGCAGACACCTGCAAGGTGAAGTAATTGTTCACGCATTGACGTTTCCTTTTCCCGGTTAGCACCTCCCCACACACCAGATGAGCTGAGAAGCATTAGCCCTACTTCTGAGAATAAGATCCTTGTAATTGAAGACAATGTAAGTTAGTTTTCTAGAGATTCCGACCCTCGGCTTCATGTGCCTGAAGCTGATGGGTGCATGGGCTTACTCAATGGTTCCAGCCTCGAGAAAAGGTCAGTTCAGTACTGGGCTGGACAAAAAGTTCATTTGGCTTTTCCTGTAAAATGACTCTAGTAGCACTTGGTTGTCTTTAACCTCATTTGAAACAATTGTGTTCGATTGTATCCTGACAGCTGTCATATCAGCATATTTTATTTTATTTTTTATTTTTTAAAATATTTTATTTATTTATTTTTAGAGAGAGGGGAAGGGAAGGAGAAACAGAGAAACAGCAATGTGTGGTTGCCTCTCACATGGCCCTCACTGGGGACCCAGCCCGCAACCCAGGCATGTGCCCTGACTGGGAATCGAACTGGGACCGCTTGGTTCCCAGCCCACGCTCAGTCCACTGAGCTGCACCAACCAGGGTCATATCAGCATATTTTAAAAAATACTTATCAAAATTGGTAAATTTTTACGCAGCCATTTTAATATTGAAGCTGGAAGAAGACATGCAGCATTTTTAGCATATTATGCTTAGTTATTTCAAGAAAGGTAAAAATGCAACTGAAACCATTTACGCCATTTCCTGTGGGACCCATCCATGTGCTGTGCCCATCCTAAGTGGCCAAAGTCATTGAGGAAAAGGCACTTGGGTTACCTCTGGGGGTTCCTCCCAGTGTTTTGGCACATGGGAACAGGTATCAGATGAAGGAAGAAAGAGAGGGATGAGGCAAGCTGGGGAGACATCTCTTTGGGGAAGACTTCCCAGCAGAAATGCTGGAGAGGCAAAAATGAAAGCAGTCATTGTTTATTCCAATGTGGCAAGCTTAGGTACTCGGCACTTGTGATCTACAAGACAAGAGGCAGGTAGAGAGAGAGAGAGGGAGAGAGAGAGAGAAGAAGAAGATAGGAGAAGGAGAAGAAGGAGGAGGAGGCAGAGGGGGAGGAAGAGGAAAAGAAGAAGAAAGAAAACTAAAAAATATAAAGGCAACTTTGAAGAATCTGAGCTGTCTTTTTGCATGTCAGCCCAACTCATTTTAATTCCTGTGATGGCCATGAGTGATGAATTGAACATCTCCTAGAGTCAAAAGATACTTATGTGCCTGGATCAGGTTTTAGAATGTCTGTTGCACCAGAGAAATGAGGTCTGACAGATGGCAGGGATGCTTTCTCACATGGTTGATGCCAGTGAATGAACAACCCCATGTGTCCAGTCACAGGGCCCTCATTCATCCAATTAACACCTACTACCAGACACCTTCTCTGTGCAGGCCTCTGCTAACCACGGAGGCCTCAGGGGTGAGGAGAAAGCACCCCAGCCCTCAGGGAGCTCCTGATCTTGAGGGAGAGATGGACAATAGATGAGAACAGTGTGCTCGTGGCCCTGACGTGACAAGGCAACCCTGAGGCCAGACTGCTTGGGCTACAGATTTCTGCCCCGCCACTTGGGCAAGTCACCTGACCTCTCGGAACCTCAGGACTTCATCATAAATTTGGGATTATAAATTTGCCTATTTCATGGAGTCACTGAGAGGATTAAAGAAAACGGTTTAATTTTTTTGACACATGGTAACAATAATTGTAACACATTGTAACAGTCACGCGTCATTTAATGACAGAGGTGCATTCTGGGAAAGCCGTTGCTAGGCGGTGTCGTTGTCGCATGCCCGGGAGCACACTGCTGCAGGCCCAGCGGGTGGGCCTGCCGCACCCCGGGCCACGTGGGGCGTTCGCAGTGGGAGGCAGACGGGGCCATACTGCACGAAACAGCACGGCAGTAAATTAAGCACAAGAGAAAATGATGGTAACACCACATACTGTTTCAAACAAATGTTTTTATAAGTAGGAAGAGTACACTGTAAAATAACAGGAAAAGGTAAATACATAAACCCGTAGCATACTCATTAATCGTCACTATCAAGCATCGTGGACTGTACGCAGCCGCACGTGCTATCCTTGGACACGACTGACAGCGCAGTCCGTTGTTTACACCAGCATCACCGCAAACATCCGAGTGGCGTGTTGTGCCGCGACATTCGGGCGGTATGACGTCACTGGGCAACAGAACATTTTCAGCTCCATTTTAGTTTTATGGGACCACTTTTGCATATGTGACCTGTTGATTGACATGTTATGATTGCAGTAGCTAAGACTTAGTTAATTATTATTATTATTGCTATTATTAGTAGTAGTAGTAGTAAGAGTAGAAGCCCTAGTCGTGGTACTTGTACAAGTAAAGGCAATGACACTAGACGAGTGTTGCCCCAAGTGTACGGATCGCCTCTGGGGGAGCTAGCACTTCAGTTGGATGCCAGGGGACTGTCGCTGCTCTTGCTGCTGGTGGAGGCAGCTGGAGGGGTGCTCACTGGGGAAGAAGCAGAGCAGACGCTCAACCTTACCCAACCAGTGAGGCCTGGAGAGCTCTCCCCGCCTCCACCCCAGCAAAGCTCAGGCCTTCAGCTTTTCTGGACGCTGGGCCGGTAAGTGCACACTCCAAAGGGAGGCCTAAGCGAGGGAGTGTGCTGTGTGTGCTGTGCTCTACGCAGACAGAACTGCGTCTGTCTGACCGAGCTGGTGGGGCTGACGCCGGCTGGCTGGCTGGCAGCTGCAGTATTAGGAAAGGAGCAGGAGGGGATGCAGGGAAAATTCCCACCGAATGGTGTTTGCTACAAGGAGGGATCTTCACGGGTAGAGTTCACCAGTATGGGGAGGGGTGTATCGTTGAGATCATTTTTTATTATTCACTACCTCATTCAACTGCATAACAAACATTTTAGAATTTGTGAATGTCACACGTATTAAATGAACATCTATTATGTGCAAGACTCTTACCTTGCCCAAGGACACACAGCCAGTAAAGGGGTCTTGGGATTCAGAGTTGGTCGGCTTTAGCCACTAGAAGGTCCTTGGTATAAACTGTTTCTTTGGGGACAGAGTTCATGATCCCTAAAGAGATCATTGTTGGAGCTTCCTCTCATTCATTCACTAATTCAGTTCATTAGTTTATTGACTGAGTCATCTGTTCATTTGACAAACCATGTTAGAAATGTAAACTGAGTCACCTACAAATGGCAAGGCTGTGTGCTGCCTGCTGGCTTGAGATTCCTCCCCACACGAAAGCAGGGTGACATTGGGGTGTTTTAAGCATAAGGTGACTTGCTCAATATGACATAACTAGTAAGTGATGGTCCTGAGGTTTGCAGTTCACCTTTACGTTTTTACGTTTAGCCAGTAGTTTTACATTTAGCCAGTAGTGTCTTGAATAGTTCAGATCAAGAGCATCGTTACAATACTGCTCTGCTCCATCCAATGGTCTGGACTTGAGGTTTTCTTTGAGCTGACTGCTGGACTGACTATCAGTGCGGTGGTGAATTGTCTGTAAATGTGGTAGCCAACAACTCCAGCTCTCCTTGGATGCAAAAACTACTCCTCCCATTGAAGGGTGGGATCTGTTTCTCCTCTTCTTGAATTGGTGCTGGCCTTTTGACCAAGAGAATGCAGTGGACTTGATCTGTGCCAGTTTCCAGACTAGTCCTGAAGACGCCGGGCACTTTCAGCTTTTGCTCTCTTGGAAGCCATGCAGAGGAGTCCAACTCCTCAGGAGGGTGAGAGACTGTGAAGACAGAGAGACTCTGCTGGCTGCCATTCTGGCCTTTGCCAGCTTAGGAGCCAGAAATGTGGGTGAGGCCACTTTAACTCTCTGGTACAACGGAACCACCCACCTGATACCACCCAGAACAAAGGAAAACCATCCACCCTGAGCCCTGTCCAACTTGCAAAATCATCACAAATAAATGACTGTTGTTTTCAGTTGCTAACTTTTGGGATGGTTTGTATGCAGCGATAGATACTAAAGTGCGCATACCGAGTATCACCATGTTTAATTCTCACAGCAGCCTTTGCGGTGCCTGGCCCCACTGGCTGAGTATGGTTACCTTGCCCTTTCACTCTGAGCATGCGTGGCCTGGCCTCACCCCCAGAATGCTGAGGGCTTTACAGATGAGGACACTAATGGGGAAGGGCAGGTAACTTGCCTAGGGTCACACATTTAGTCGTGATGGAGGTGGGTTTCAAGCCGAGGCAGTCTGGCTCCAGCGTCTGTGCTTGAACTGAACACAGTGCTCTACCACCCAGATTCTCCCAGCTCCTTTGGGTGCGACTGCACCCTTCCTGCCCTGAGTCAGACACTTAGAACTATGCCACTGTCCCAGGTTCAATGGTGTGAGGGTTGGTTAGTCTTGGCCTGAACCATGTCTGCACTTTGCTCATTCTGGCCAGCTATCCCACACATACTGTGTTCAGAGTTGCGGTGGGGTGGAGGGAGGTCTGAGTGGTTGTTTCATGAGAACAAGTCAGACCACTGGACAGACCATTCCGAAGCAGCACCTGACAGGTGGTCATTTTAGATAGTGACCCCAGAGGGGCAGTGTGCTCCTCCAGGGGAAGAGGGAGACCTGCTGCTGTGGGAAACCCTTTTCCAGACCTGAGGGAAGCCATGTCTGATCCACATGCACGGATGTCTCCTGAGAGCCCTGCTGCCCCAGCCCCGAGCCTGCAGGGAAGCTGCAAGGCCAGCTGGTATCACTTTTAATGAATGTAGTTGAATGTCAGGAGCTTAGAGCCCACACTGGCTGCAGCCTGGCATGGGCCATGGGGCCCTGCCCTACACCCTCCTACTCCTGTGAGGTGAGGTAGGGGGTCAACATCCTCTGGGGCTCAGCGTCTCTGTAACCCCACTGCTCCTCAAGAGAAGCCCCATGAAAGTTGCTGTCCAGTGGGGGTTGTCAGTGAGAAGGGTTCTTGGTGTGCTTGTATTTGGTCATTAAAGCAGTCCTTCACCCCACACACCAAGTGCCCATCTGTGCCAGGGGACACGTTGATGAACGAGACAGGCAGACCAGGATTCCCTTCCCGAGGAGCTCATACCCTGGTGAACTTCCCCCAATGAAGGGGTGGGAGAAAGACACCCCCCACTGTTTACTGTGAACCTCGAACCAGGTGAGGCATCAGATTCCAGAGGAGTTACTTATTCAGAAGTTCGTAAGGGATGGGCCACTCCTTCACTCCGCATGTACACGTGTAAATCCACGTCCTGGGCTGACATGGGTCCCCTACCAGTCCCAGATCTGGGACAGACAGGCTCAGTGAAAAAGCAACAAAGTTTTCCTCCAGCAGGTGGAGTTCTGGAAAGTTCAAGGGAAAGTTCTAAGCTACCGGGAGACTGGATCTGAGCTGAATGCTGTGAGGCTGGTAGAGAGAGGCCTATTAATTAAAGGTGTGCTTGTTCATTTGTGTTTTTGATATTCACTTGGCACTCGGCACTGTACGGAAGTTGTGGATGATACCAGAATAGTAGTGATAATAAAACTAAGTTGTTTTAGCCGTCAGGAGGTTAGGATCCGGGTGAGCAGGAGGACGTTGCCAAGTGAAAGGGTTGAGAGATAACACGAAGTTCTCGGATGGGTGCGGTGCCCGTGAGCTGTGGTGGGAACCTGCTGGGACTCAAAGCATGGGTGTTCCTCAGGGAGGGAGAGGGAGAGCAGGAAAAGGTCATTTGAGTGAACAATGTGCAATTTAGCGACAGGAAGGGGAAGGCGAGAACAGCAGAGGCTGATGGGAGCCGAAGGTCCCTGAGAAGTCACGTACCCTCTGGAGTGTGGAGGAGAAAGGCCCCTCAGAGGTCGGCTGGCATACCCGACACCTGACACTGGAGCACAGTGGGGTACACAGAGGTTGCCCAAGGTCAGGGGAATCTGGGGCCCCTGTGCCGTGGCCCGCCAGCCTGCAGCGTCCTTATAGATGGGCTACTGGCTCAGGAGCTGGGGTACAGCTGGAGCCAGCCTGGAGAGGGAAGGCATTGGAGAGCAGGCTGAGGCTTAAGAATTGTTTCCTGGAAGCTACAGGAAACCGCTGAAGTTTTCTGAGCAGGGAGCCATGTTGTAACTCTGATATTTTATTTAAGAGTCGTTGGCAACTGAGTGTTGAAAATGCCCCGTTAGACATTTTCTGCCTCAGGTCCACTCCTTGGTCACCTTATCACCTGGGCATTTCCTTTTTTCCTCCTTCTGTTTTGTCAAGTAGCATCACCTTCTTTCCTCCTCCCTCCCTCTGCAGGATTTCTCCAAGGAAGTTCAAATTTCTTGCTTCTTTATTATGCAGAGTAATTTTTTTGACCACCTTTGTGTCTTGAGCTTGCTCTAGGGGACTTACCCTCGACCCTCAGCAGGTTTTATAGTAAATGCAGTGTTTGCTCCAAAAACGACTCTGATGAATAGAACATTCTCCACTTTTCTCTCTCCGTACTATTACATGTAGTACCAAGGGTTATGCCCAAATTGTTGTATTATTGGTAACACCTTTAGTTGTAAAAAGACCCCTTTTCCAGGACTGCTTTTCTTTCATCCTTCACCTAAGGGAAGACTCCAGCCTGTAATTTTGCCTGTAGTTTTTATAATTAAAAACCTGTGGCCACAGTAATCCGAAATGAGTCCATGAGGTGGAGAGTGAGAAATGCCTCGGGTGTAAACTCAAGTTCTCCTTGCGGGATTCCACGGGAGTTTCTGCGCTGTGGGCTGCCTGTTGGCTTGGTTTGGGCTGTGAATTGCTTAGAACATAAACATACGGGAGAGCATATGGAGGAGGGCTTGGCAGGTGTGTGTGGAATGTACACGATCTTTCGGGTCTCTGGGTGCGCAGGGCACAGGTCTGCCAGCATTTCCTGCCAGCAAGGACCTGCAAAAGCAAAGAGGAGCTTGGATCCTGCTTAGGAATCAGGAGACGAAACTTACAGAAAAGTCTTAGCCTCGTCATTTCTGTCTATATTGGAAGGAACATTGATTCTGGCAAAATTTCACTCCATCTGACGATGTGTTAGCTTGATAACCTACATTCAGGATTCCTCTGCCAAAGCCAAGGAGTTGAGTTTCACTATTATTTGAGTTTCAAGATAGGATTTCAAAAAGAAAAAAGATTTTCTTGTGTTGGTGGATAAAGAAGGCTTGCTTATTCCCTCCATCTGTATTTATTTATTTTATTTTTTGCACGTAGACACTGATGATAAGAAATGGCTCCGAGGCTGATAAAAGCCTGCCTTCCTCAGCCTTCCTCAGCCCGCTCAGAGAGTCGCTCTGATTTCCAATTATCCAACCCACTGGCTGTTAAAGTATTGCTCCTTCAGCGCTATAGACAAGAGGAATTAGTTACGCAGGCAAATTGCTTTGTTGTGTTTCTCGCCTGAGCCATAATTCATGTGGAGGAGTGTCCGGCATTCCACTCCGATCCTTATTCAAAGTGCAAGTGGGCATGAAAGCTCTCTCCCTTGCAGGTTCCGCTGGGTGAATCACCTGCCCGTCACCCAAACCAGAGCGAGCCAAACGCTGTCTCCTTCATTTCCCTTTGGTTCAGGAGCCCTCACATTTTGATGAACCGCCACAACTTATAATTATTTGATGTTCCTAGCTTTTGAGCTAGGAGCACCTTGTTGGGTGCAATGCTCCATGAGTGAGTATTTGGGAGAATTGTCTTTGCTGCCACTCAGATCTGGGTTTGAGTCCTGCCTCTGCCACTTATCAATTCTGTTGAATCTCTGTGTTGTCGTCGACAAAAGGAGAATGAAATTTATCCTAGAGGTGAGACAAGGACCGGATGAAATAACATATAAGTCACGTCTCTTGGTACCTGCTACCTAGCAGGCCCTCAACTAGTGCCCTTCCTTGAGATGGGAGGGTTCTGCTCAATGCACCCTATGTGTGGCGTGTCTACTGACACTGAGTGGGGCCCTGGGGATACAGCAACAAGTGAGACGTGACTCCTGCTCTCTGGAGTCTTGTAGCACAGTAGCGAACTGTTCAAAGTAAAACAACCACAGCACTAGTCTCTTCTGACCATTTTGGCTCTGTGGTGAGACTGGTTCCTGGAGAAGCAAGGTACAGTTGCAAGGCTGCGGGGATGCAAAGTACAGAATAGGGAATAAAATCAGTAATATTGCAGTGACTATGTATGGTGTCAGGCGGGTACCGACTTATCGGTGGGATCACTGTATGTTATGTAAATGTGTAATCACTGTGCCATACACCTGAAAGAAACGAATGTAATATTGATTGTCAACTGTAACTGAAAAATTTAAAAAAATATTTTTTAAATAGCCAATTTAGCTTCCTTCTTAGTCAGTGCCTTTGGGTATTGATTCTGTCATTTTTTTGTCACGGGGACTGGAACAAGTCCTACAACTTCTTTCTAGAGTCTTGGTGGACAGATGTCCCAGAGCTTTGTGAGGCAGGAAAGAAGACGGATCACAAGCGTCCAGTCACTTAAAATACTCAATCTTTAGTCTAAACTGATGCTTTTTAAAAAGGAGTTTCAGGTCTAGAATTTTCTCTGAATGCCGAGCCTTTGGAAATCAGTGAATTCCCAGAGATGGCATATTCTCTCGGTGTCTGACCTTGTCTTGCTCCCAGCTGCTCCTTGGGCCCTGCGCTGTGTCTGCGCCAGGCCGGTCAGCTCCTGAGTGCACACCTTTGGATCTGTGAGATGGGAGAGAGGACAGACAGGCCCAGGAGGGCATTTAGAAATGGGAACCTGCTGTTCAGACATTTCAAAAACCTTCATTTGCTCATCCTGTGTGCCCAGCTGGAGGGTAGAGTGTGTCATTGGAGACGGGGGTGTGCCTGGGGTGGTTGTGAGCATGTGGCTGATTCGGTAGGAAGGGGTGCAGTAAGAAGAGTGTTGGGTGCCAGGGGTTTTGTTCCCCATGTGTTTGCAGAGCAAGCTTACTCCTTTTACTTGGACTTCAAGTTTGTTTTGGGGCAGGGCATGATGCCGATGGAGATTATTCATATAGCAAATATTGAGTGAAGGTCTGCTATGTGCCAGGCATTATTCTAGGTACTGATACATAGTGGTGAATGAAGCAAGGCCACAGCCCTCGTGGAGATATCCTACAGGGGGTGCTATAGTCCCTGGACCATCCCTTATCCTCTAGCTGCTTTTTAATCTCTAGTTTTATTTCTGCCCCTGACACCTTAACCATATTGCCTCGGATTCCACAGAGTGTGGAGCAAAGTAACCTAGCAGGTACAGGGAGTTCACATTTTCATATGTGAACTGAGGGGCTGTGAAGTAAAAAAGGAAATAACCAGTTACAAGGGGCTCTACTCTTGAGCCCCATTGGAGAGAAGACGTCAGCCCATGCGGGGGGAAAGCTGAGCAGTGGCTATCATACTGCATTATTACAGATAGTCATTGAAAATAAACAAGCACATGATTTGTGCCAAGTTATCTTCAGCACTATACCGGCTTGCTGTTGCTGGTGCTGGTTTGGAAGACTGTGCCGCTAACCACGCAAGGTATTGAAAGCAGACACGCGCTTTCCTTAAATGAGAGATACACACATCCCCTCTGTGTCAGCTTCCGGGGGTTCCCCCTTTAGAAGTAAGTGTAACCTGGACTCACAGATTTCCTAAAATTGTTGTATGGCTTGGGGTGGTTCCTAGGGTGTACGTGCCTAGGTGGCCAGGAGGATTCCTCTCCCTGCTTCCTCTGCAGTCCATCTCCTTCCCTTCCCACTTCTCCTCCTTCTTGCCCCCTTCCTCCCACCTTACATCTGAGAAGAAGCGTGAAGCTTTCTCCTGGCCTCTGACATGTATTCACCAAGTCTCCCAGAGATCCCCAGAGGGATCGCCCGTTGCCCAGGATGGAAACCCGCTCAGGAACACACCCTTTTATGGCTTCACCCCCTTCCCTGACTCACCCCACTCCTTTTATGGGGCTTCCTGGACTTTCCTTCCAGATAAGCCACTGGCTCCCAAATCCTTGTCCGAGGGTCTGCTTTTCGGGGAACCTAAGTTCAATCCTACAGGTCCTTACATGGAGGCAGTGACTGTACCCACTCTTGTGTACCTTCCTTTTTGGCATTAACAGAAGATCATGGTTGTTTCCTGTCAGTGTGTTTGTTTATTTCGAGTTCCATCGTAGGGTGCCTTCAACCCTGGCAAAGCTTTACATTTCGTTTTCTAAACAAGTCTTACAGAATGGACCTTTTTTGTTGTTGTTTCTTGAATTCCAAATACTTGTGGCCCTGGGTTGGGCCCTGGGGTGTGAAAAACACAGCCTCTGGGTGAGCCAGGCCTGGATTCAAGTTCAGCTATCTCATTCCAGCTGCATGACTTTGGACAGATTACTTCAACTCCCTGAGCCTCCCTTTCTTTGTAAAATGCCTACCTACCTCGGAGCAGAGGAGAGAGGAGAAACTGGCTGCCAAACGCCAGGCCCCTGATAACTGCTCAGTAACCTGATCTGCATGCTGACCTCCAACCCATCCCCCTAGGGTTTCCGGGATGTTGTAGCCTGTGTCACCTTGCTCTTTAGTTGGTGTCTTTATCTGGACTGTGGTGGGACACAAAGGGGGGAGTGCATGGGGATTAGATTCAATGGAAAGCATTGGGTAAAGTGTCCCAGAGGAGGTGACATTTGAGCTGAGTCTTTAAGGGTGATTAGGGATTTACTAAGACAAGCAAGAAGGAACGCAGACACTTTGAGCATTGTTCTGGGTAACTGGCAGCTCACCTGGCCAGAGGTGAAAGGGGCTCTGCAGGGGGCCAGCCATTTTGACGGACCGCTAATCCCTGTGTAATCTGCTGGTTCAAACCCAGCACTGGCCTTTGTGCCTCAGACGGGGCAGGGTGGATCCTGAGGGAGCTGGAAAGGGACAGCTCCTTTGTTCCTTCCGTCTCTGAGGTCTATAGAGAACGTGGGGTTCTTCTATTTCTGCCCCTAGTCTTTAGGGCAGGGGTTGCGGCCAACGCATTTATTTTATGTAGTGTTTGAAAAAGAAACTAAAGCCAGTAATTAAGACCTGGGAGAAGTCACTTGAAAGTCTGGATATTTAGCATCTTTTGCAAACCAGGAAGATGTGACAAAGCCCAGGCCATGTTCCTGTGTGCCAATGGTCCACTGGAGCTGGGGTGGGGAGCGACCGCCACCTTCCAGGCAAGACCTTTGCTCTCCTGCTTGCCCCAGGGAGCCCACCACTCCTCAAATCTGACCAAGGGCCACTGGAAGGGCCTCATACTATGCTTGTGCTGTTTTTCACTTAATCCCCACCTGAGGATATGTTTATTGATTTGAGAGAGGGAAGAGGAGAGAGAGAGAAGAGGGAGAGAGAAACATTGATGTGAGAGAGAAACATTGATCTGTTGCCCATTGTATGTGCCCCAACAAGGGATTGAACCTGTAACCTAGGTATGTGCCCTGACCTGCACCCTTTTGGTGTATGGGACAATGCTCCAACCAACTGAGCTACCCAGCCAGTGCTATGCTTGTGCTATTTTCATTTTTTAAAAGAATTTTTTGTGTATAATTTTTATTTATTTTATTTATATTTTATTGATTATGCTATTACAGTTGTCCCAATTTTTCCCCCTTTGAAACCCAGCATCCCCCACTCCCTCAGGCAATTCCCTCTCCATTGTTCATGTACATGGGTCATGCCTGTAAGTTCTTTGGTTACTCCATTTCCTACACTGTACTTTACATCCCCATGGCTGTTCTGTAACTACCTATTTGTACTTCTTAATCCCCTTACCTCTTCATCCATTCTCCCCTACACCCCTCTCCCATCTGGCAACCATCAAAGTGTTCTTTTTGTGCTATTTTTAAAAATAACAAAAACTTTTCTCTGCATCCATGTCTCCATCAAAAGACTGGTGGTCACTTGCAGCTTTCCTGGCTGCAGGGTGGAGTGGTCAGTTTTCTGTCTTTGCATATGGACTTGTGGAGAAGCAGTTCTATTTTCAAGAGCTCTTTGATTTCCTTCCTATTTAGGAGGAGCTTTTTAAAAGAAGTTCGTCATCTCTCTTCCAATCAGGACTCACGTAGCCAATGACTCCGAGGGACAGAGACCTCTTTCTTGTTGCTAATAACACAGTGTGTCAGGCTGGTTCTTCCTCTCCTCTCTCTAGACCTTCCCCCGCTTTTCCATCTAGATCCCTGGGCCAAAAGGTGTAACCTTTAAGAGTAAAGACTAAATGCTACGTGGCTCAAGGAATGAATGTCTTCTAGAATGTGCGGTAAAAACCTCTTTCCGCAAAAACCAGTTGCTGTTTGCTCCCAGAGTACCAAGTCTGTCAGTGTGGCCATGGCTTTTTAAAAAATAGATCACTTCTCTGTGTCTATTGAGCTTCCTCCTGAGTGGGCGTAAGTCCTCCAGGCAGTTTTGTGTGTAGTCACCTTTCAGGAGTCACCATCTTGACTGATGAGGTGAAAATTGCTTCACTTTGTTGCGAGATGACCCAATCAAATGAGGTGAAATGGACTCAGTTGGAGACTAAAATCTCTGCTGTCCAAGACAAACAACTGGGTCTGAAATGAGAGGGCTGGGGGACAAGTGCTGCCCCTTCCTGCTTCCTGCCCCTCCCCCACGGGTGCCTTCCTAGCATCTGAAGCCCTCGGGCAGTGCGTGGAAGACCCCAGAAATGGCAGTCCTGGGAACAGGGAGGGAGTCTCCAAAGTATACTTGGGCATGCTTTTTGATTTCTGGGAGATTAGCCGGCAGTTTTTATATCTTTAGAGTTTTCTGGGAAGTGAGGAGTGACACTTGCCTCCAGCAATAGGGTTCATTTCTTTTGGAGACCACAGCTCTACCCAGGAGACAGAACTAGTTTAGGGTGGAGACCAGCCCCCGGGTCAGATCAAGTCTGGGCCCAGAAGGTGAAGCTGCCAGACACTGCGAAGCAGAAGAAGCACCTGGGGCCCTTACTAAAAAAATTCAGTTTTCTGGGCTCCACCTGCTAACAATGGGTTTCAAAGCTCAGAGGCGGGACCTAGGAGTCTGTACTTTAACGAGGACTGTCCTTTCGGTGGCAGGCACGCTCCGGATCGCGGGTCTGTAGAACTCTAGCTCAGGGTCTCTTTCTCCCTTTTTTTTTTTTCCAGAGCCACTTCATAAATTTTTTTCAACTAGTTAGAAAAATGCTTAAGGATTTATGAGTATGTCCTCAAACTGTGGACTCGGCACTGCTTCAACAGACAGCCTTATTATTTTGGATTTAACACAATGGGACTATAAATTATTCATTCCCAGTTGGAAAAGGGAGCTTGACTCAACATCTGGGGGCTGAATGCAGCATACAGATCGCTTATGCTATTTCTATAAAAATGGAATTCAGGTTCCAGCGAGGCACGTATGCTGCTGCCTGTTTTTCCTGAACTTGCAGGTTGCTCTGTCCTGCTGAGAGCCTGAAGAGGGCTTGTTAAGTGCGGCCAGGTTGGCAACCAAGCTTCCCATCTGCTTCTTCCGGCCATTCTTACCTTCCCTGGGCCTGGGCCCAGCTCACTGCTTCTCAAATGTTGGCATGCAAATAATCTGCTGGAGAGCTTATTAAAAATGTGGATTCCAGAAACTCTAATTCACTTGCATAGGGTGAGGCCTGAGACTCTGCATTTTAATCAGCATCCCTGGTGGACCATAGCTCTACCACACCTCAGGGACACTCTTGAGGCTCCCAGTTATTTATTTCTTGGGCATTCCAGGCACAGTGTCTGCAGCCTAAAAGCTTTTCTGAGGCTGACAGAAGTGTTCGAATCTGGAAATCTTGTGTTGGCTCCAACATAGAAAGAAAAATGTAAAATCAAAATTGTTTATCAAACATAACATGCCAGCTGTATTCATTATTAAATTTAATATTCATAAAAATTTCATTACATTTGTGAACAATTTGTAGGCTATATTTTTTTCTTTACTTCACCAGAATGCCTATATATGCACAATAATCGTTAAGAAGCCACAGTCCATGGTAAATGACTTGTAACTAGATTTCAAAGGCAAAGTTATAAAAATCTCCTTTAAAATATTTTTGTGGTGAATACTTATTTATGCTCACATGTACAGGGCCCAGCATGTATAACACCCCTTTTTATTACAAGATCTTTTATTACAAAATCATAAGCGTGTAGTTCTGTAACATAGCAATATCACATTCAAGCAGACTATATGACATTTTAGGTGAAATGTTCAAATTAAAACTATAAGTGATTACACCCATATTATTACTCTACCAACCACACTCAAGCAGACATTACTTCTGCCGGACCCTGTATGTTTATGTTTATTATAGGACGTAGCTATGATTTAGTAGTTTTGATGCCATGTTGGGATGACTCTTTCAGAAGTGAAGGCTCTTATTCTTCAAAGCATTTGAAATGTCCCTAGAGTGCATTTAGGATTTTCTTAGTTTACGGGCCACTGAGTTCATAGTACCCCATTTACTTATGAAGTAGACAGTGGTGTAATCCCCACTTTACAGAGGAGGACGTCAAGTAGTTTACTGATTTACCCTATGACCAATAGCCAGTAAATGACAGAGTCAGAATTGAAACCCGAGTGTTAGGACTCAAAATTTAGTGTATCTTGTACTTCAGCATCAGGAACCAAGCAACCAAAGACCCTACATACTGCCATCTTGGGAGGGCCTGATCTTTGTATCCACCAAGAACCAATCATATCAGAGGGGCAATTTAGAGACTTTTGACCAAAGTAGAAATAAATTTCATATTTTGGGTCAGAAAGCAACATACGAGTAATAATCTCTGTGTGTAGGAGAAGCCAGCTAGCAGAGAGCTGGCTTTGGAGTCGGGATAGTACAGCTATTTTTGCTGAAGATAAGGGAAGCAGGGCTATTGCTCGACATATCTACAGATCTGCTTTTTGAGCACATTAAAGCCTTGGCAATCTTGGAGTGTGATTCCAATAAAGCCAGAGCAAGACAGTGCATGGATCATAACAGCCTGGTTGCTCAGAGCACAACAGTCAAAAATCAGAGAAGACCCAGCAGCCCGTGTCTGGAGAGCTTGGTGCTTCCAACCAGACCACAGGCCCCCCATTCTGAGAGCCTGGGCTCCTCGTGTTCACCTACAGTGGTCTCCCCACTACTACCACCCATGGTTTCCCTCACACCGTTCCCTCTGGGGCTTAACACATTTTTAAAAAAGAGGTGAGGGGAGAGAGCTATTGATCAGGTTATTTTTATCCATCTGTGAACAACAAGAAATCCAAGTTCATTGAAGAATAATGAGAAAATATGGTGAAACCAGAGGGAAGAATGTTTTCTATCCAGAATATCTGCCATTAATATCTTAGCATAGATCATTCTGGATTTTTATTATGCATAAAGACGTGCCTCCTGGTACTGAAATGGGACCACTTCTTTTTCAGAACCTGCTTTTTTCTACCTGACATGCTATGAATTTTATACCATACAAACAGACAAACCTCTATGGATAGAGATCACATTTGCTACACAGCCTTTATTGTGTGGCTGCGCTACAATTTTGCCGATATTCTACTATTGGGAAATTCAGCTGTTTCTTACTTTTTGGCTTTATAAACAATGCTGCAGTGACGATGACTTTACATGTAACTTGTATCTTTCTTAAGATGGAAGAATTGCTCAATACCTTTGCAGAGCCAAGACCCTAAGCAGAAATATAGAGAACATCTATAAAAAAGGGGGTGCTTTTGCCCTGAATGTTCAGCAAAGCACTTTTTCTTGGCAGCAAACTCTGGTAGGTGGGCATTCTGTGCTGAGAACTGTGCAGGATCTGAAATGTCACTCTATTTGCAAGATTACAAGTTAGACTTGCAACAGTTTCACAGAGGCTGGCAGAAGATATGAGACTCCCGGGTCAGAAATAAAGGACAGTTTATTACTTACAACAATAACGGTAGCCCAAGTATCAGCATTTTCATCAGTTTCCCAAACCCCAGTTTCCATAGGTCCCTGTGAAAAGAGCCAGATGACAGCTGCACTTATAGCGTAGTGTGTTACAGAAAAGGAATCCTGCATTTGGGGAACATGAATCTTTACTGGACAGTAAGCAGAGCTACTCTCTGCTTTGCAGGGGAAGACACTATCTCTAGGCTGCTCACAATATAGAATTACTTGAAAAGGTAATCCAGGACAAAGGCTATCAACGTCTCTATCCACAAGACACTCAGAAATGTGAAAGACCCATTGACTTATGGAGAATTGTGTCCCAATGTTCTGTCTGTCTGCTGGTAGGAAACCTATTAGCATTTTGTTTAAAGTATGAAGTTATTATATATATGCCTAAAAGTTTCTGTCCCTCCAAAATTCACATGTTGAAATCCTAACTTGTAATGTGATATCTCTGGAAGTGTTTAGGTCATGGGGGTGAAGCCCTCATAAATGAAATGAGCGTTTTTATAATAGAGACCCCCAGAGAGCTCTGTCACCCTCTGCCGTGACAGCGAGAACACAGCCATCTATGAACCAGGAAGTGGGCCCTCACTGGACCAACTCTGCCAGAGCCTTGATCGTGGACTTCCTAGCTTCCAGAACTGTGAGAAGTAACTGTTTTTACGCCACCTAGGCTATGTTATTCCACAGTCTGAATGGGGATTTTCTTTTCTTTTTCTTTCTATCTTTCTTTCTTTCTTTCTTTCTTTCTTTCTTTCTTTCTTTCTTTCTTTCTCTCTCTCTCTCTCTCTTTCTTTCTTTCTTTCTTTCTTTTTCTTTCTTTCTCTCTCTCCCTCTCTCTCTCTCTCTTTCTTTCTTTCTACATATCTGTCATCTATCTATCTTTATAATGGTTCTGGGATATGGGAGAATGGTTTTTGACAGTTAGATGTACTAAATAAGTACCTTTATCCAAAACAGATACCTAAAATGCTCCCTGAAAGGTCATCCTAACCTGTCTTCTGCCTCACCTAAAGTACTTTTCCCATCTATTATTATTCTCTTGCTAGAACCAGTTTGTAAGGTGTTGTGCCAGAGCACACTTCTGGAATAATAAAAGAAAGAGAATACCTCTCACTCTTGAATATACAATGTCAGTGCTGAGATTATTCTTAAGCTCATCCAGCAGTGAAGTATCTGGAATTCGTGGTGCTTTGGGGAGCATCATGAGATATATTATTTTGTGATATGTTGAGTTTAATAAGCCAGATATATTAGAGAAAAATAGTAAAACGTACTCATGGCTTAAGAAAAATTTGTAGGATACAGCTTTTAAGTTGAGAAACTATCACACATTAACTTAACATTATGTGACCTGAAAGACTGTTGCAGTTTGATTTTAGTAGTGGAATACCTCTGCATACCCACAGCGTCCTGCTGTTTCCTGAGTCCTTAGTTTGAGAGACTCTGATTCCTGGAATCACCTTAGGCTAATCATTTCCTCCTTCTGGGCTCCAGCATCCTCATCTATATCAGATGCACCCAGGATTAGGACCCTGCTCCCCCAACTCCCGGTGTAGTACTTTTATACAGCACCACCCTGCCTGAGCTGAGCCGATGTCCCGACTGCTCTCCATCACCCTTCCCCATAAAAAGGTTCTTCCTGGGTCTCAATTAATCACTTAAGTCTAAGCAAACATTTTCTTACTTGTTTTTTGAATCTTACATGATGACACCATCCACACAATAAAACATAAAACCAACAAACCCCCTCAAACAGGCTTTGTTGTGACTTTTTCTCTTTAAAAATGAGGGTTCGTGGCATATGAATATGCGCACGGTTTCCCTGCCTCCTGTCCTCCTGCTCTCTGTCACCCGCACCGCCCTCTCTCTTTGGGTGGCACATCTTTTGACAAGAGGTACTTGTAATTTCTTGGGAAAATCCATCATCCCTTTGTGGTTTTCTTCCTCTTCAGGTTTCTTTTTGATTTATGCCTCTGCAGGGTGAAGATTTATTTCAGCCCTTGAGATTCCTTGGATTTGGTCTCATATCTCTTCAGATGGGTGACAATGAATTTTCAGCTATCATTAAACTATTCAAGTATCCATTTTATTCCTGCTTCTTCATCTTTAACTATACATTTGGCAATAAATACTGTTGGAAGTTTTAAACCATGGCCTCAGATTCTTTGACACATCTCTCATTAAGAGGAAGGGTCTGTGTCCATTATTCTCCCATCTGGGCACGCTCACGCCTGCTTTGACAATAGAGTACATTGGAAGTGCAGCTATGTGACTTCTGAGACTACGTCATGAAAGTCTTTAGGCTTCTGGGACACTTGTTCTTGGAGTCTTGGGCTGCCACGGAAAGAGTCAAGCCCTGAGAGTGTCATGCTAGAGAGGCTATGGATAGTTTTTTTAATAAACAGTCCACCATTCCAAGTTCTAATCCCATGGGTGAAGAAGCACTCTTGAAATTGAGTCTTCCAAACCCAGGTATACTGACCTTCAGCTGCTGAGCCTCCCCAAGTTCTACGAGTCATCTCAGCTAAGAACTCAGACACAGTGGACCAGAGAAGGCCCCACCCTTCTGTGCCACTTCCCAATTCCTACCCACAGCATCCCTGAGAATAAAAAATTAGTTTTGTTTTATATCACTAAGTTTGGGCTGGTTCGTTACATAACAGTAGATAAATAGAACACAAGGTGGTATCTAGAAAACAAAACAAAGCAGAAACCTAAAACAAGTAGCATTGGCTTTGGCACTAGATGACAGGTGAACACTGGAAGATCCTTGAGGAGGCTGTTTGCAGAAGCCTGACCTTGAGCAGGCTGTTGTGAGGACTAGCAGGGAAGTCAGGACAGTGTCACTGGAGGCTGAAGCAAAGGGGAGCTTGCTTTGTAATGTTGGAAAGTTGGTCAATCCCCTGACCTGTGCTAATGTAGAAATCCAGAATGTATTGAATGGACTCAATAATATGACTAAGGAGAGTTCCAGGCATAGGGTTAGAGGGGCCACTTGGAATTTTCTTTATGCTTCTGAACAAATGTTAGTGGAGAAAGAGAAATTAAAGAATGAACTATTCAGTTTTGAATGGAATTTGGAGCAAACATAAAGGCCTCAATAGACAATCTTTCCACCGAGAAAAAAAATTCTCAAACTAACAAAGAGCCCAAGGGGAAAAATTAAATCCAAGGCACTGTCAGGAAAATGTGGTCTCAGCGTAAAGATGAAGCCAAGAGTATGACTGTAAAACCCTCCCTTTTTGGGTAATACTTCAGAATGGCTTAGATGATGCCTCATTAACACTTTCCAATAGACAAAATTCTTCTAAGAATATGAAGAATGTGTCTCACAGACTCTAAGAATGTTAAGTTTTTGTCCCACAGTGGCTTCATATGAAAGAAAAGGAAAGGAAAGAAAAAAGTTTATCTTGAAGAGACGTGTAGAAGTAGTTTCTGTCTAATGGAATAGATTTTAAATTGCTCATAAGAGACCCACAGCATTTTTAAAGAAATTATAGCAGATTGCACTAAAAAGGGAAGAGAAAGTACAAAATGAAAAGAAGCCTTTGGACTCCCCATGGTTCGATGGGCAGGAGGCAGGTGAGAAACTACTCAGCTACAGACAAGGGGGGCCTTTAATGGACAAGGATGACTCAGAGGGCAGAGCCAAGAGCTCTGGAAGGTCGCTCCCAAGGAGCAGAGATGGGCCCTAGCAAAGGACCTGGGAACGTGCGCCCTGGAAGGATGGCAGAGTTGCCATGGAACATGGACTGCTGTGTGCTTCCAGCTTTCCTCTTCCTTGAACAGGAGTGTCTGTATTCATTTTCTCATGCCTGTTCCTTGACCTGTGTATGTATGTGTTTGTTGGTGTTTTAGGGAAGGGGTGCAAATAACTAGTTTCTTTGGTTAATGGATTTTCAGATCAAGAGAAACTATAGCTAAGGCACTAACCTTCAAGAGCCTCATTTGCACACGTCCCTGATTTAGAAGATGATATTCAGAACCTTGAGCCTGGGCCCGATGCTATATTGTGGTGAAACTCTTAGGGGCCTTGGGAGGGAGCTGAGTATATTTTGCCTAGGGGAAGGATGTAAATGATTTGTGGCTGCAAATTAAATATGTTGTGAATTCTTTGTCTTTCTTTTCATCAAGAGGTGATATCTTTGTCCCTTCCTCTGCATGTGGGTGGGCTTGTGACAACTTTATTAAATAGAGTAGAGCAGAAGTAATGGCTTCAGTGGCAAGATTATAAGCATCCAGACAATTTCCTCCTTGTACCACTGAGAACATTTGCTCTTGGAGCCCTCAGCTTCCATGTTAAACTGCCAACTACCCTGAGATGTCTGGCCATGCTGGCAAGGCCACCTGTAGGTGCTCTGGTCAAGAGTCTCAGCTGATCTGGCCCTTCCACTATTCTAGCCCAGGCTCCAGACATAGGATTCAAAAAGCCATCAGGGAGGAAGATCCTCCCAGTTCAACTGCTTGTGCCTGGGCTGTTGCACACTCTTCTGGCCATTAGAGTCACCCGAACGGAAGGCCTGACCACCATGGAGCTGAGAAGAGCTTTACCCTCTGAGTCTTTTTCAGACTCCTGACTCATAGAATCTGTGTGCATCATACAATTATTATATGCCACTAGATTTGGATGTGGTTTATTATGTAGCGACAGTTAATTGGAATAAATGCTGTATTATTTAATTTTTTGCTCCTCATTCCCAAAACATGTCATATGGTAAAGAGCCCAAATGGTTTTACTTAGGGATAAGAAGTCTGAATCAAGGGGATTCTTGGAGGATGTTAGAATACAGCTCTTTGCTTGGCTCAAGGATGGATAAAGAGACTTGGCCATCCACAGGGATCTGCCAGTTACCAAGAGTGTAGAGTCGTCCTATGGCAAAGACCAGGAAAACCCACTGCTGCCTTCTACTTCATAAGGGGGATGCAGGGGAGGAGGTGTATTGATCTTTGGGTGAATGGTGGTCTTAGCAGAAAATCCTTTATTGTCTGGGTGGGAAGGACGGTTTATGGTAGAAAAGCATGACACTAAGATATTGTTAGGGCATGAAGTGGTTTGGGTAAAAGCTTTGATCTAGAACACAAAGAAGTTCATGGGGATGATAAGCCAAGACCTTCCTTATTGTAAATCTGGAATGTTTGTTTGTATGACCTTATATCGTATACCTTACAATTTTTTTTAAACCGTGGCTTCAATATTTTTCAAAAGTATAATGACTTTTAGTATCACTGTTGAGAGTCCAAAGTTCCCAGGTGTGAAACTGTCCTCATGAAATAAGGGCATGTCAGCATATTAGAGTTGATAATAAGTGACCATGTATGCAGAAGATCTGGGTGTGCTAGACTTTTCCCTGTTGCTGAAAGTTCTATACATTCTTTGGAAAAGATGTATTTGTTTTCTGGCTTTCAGAGCAGGCATTGGTCCTTGAATTATTTGATGAGATAGTTTGTCTTGGAGCAGACATTTGATTTGACAAAGGTGCATGAAGTTGGTTCTGTTCAGCTGACTGGGCCGTGACCGAGAGGATTTTACTCTGTGACAAACTGTGCCCGGCTCTGCCTTCACTAAGAGAGAAGTGATCTGAACCCGAGTTAAAAGACGAGTTGCGTGATGGAGAGAGTTTTTAATCCTCCAAGGCTGGTTTGCTCTCTTGTTTGTCATAATCCTCCGTTTACAGATCTGTTGCAAAGGCCAATTGAAATCAAAGGGAAGCGAAGGGAATAAGATTTACAAAACGGTCTCACATTCCCTAACTCATCAGGAGAGGATGGTGTCTCACTCAGCCATTTGCTAACTCAACACACTGTGCTGGTTGCTTGCCCAATACTTAGTATACAGAGGCAGCTCAATCAACATTTGCTGAATGAATGAGTACGTTCAAGAGCATTAGCTGTCATTCTTTACCCGTGGCTGTCAGTCCAAACAGAGCAGTCCAGCTGGAGCAGGGGCCAGGGTGAGATTCCTTTGCCATTGTTGCAGCTTTGAGGTGAGTAGATGACTGGAGACCATTGCTCTCTCTGGGACAACATGCTCTCCACAGTGAGGAAAGGTGAGTACAGGTGTGGGATGGAGGATATCCACTTGGAAGCTCTGCTTCCTTAAGCCAGTGAGTCGACACAGGAAAGGGGTCCTGGGGCTGATAGGACAGGCTCGGAGAGAGAGAAGTCAACACATCTGACCGAGGAGATGGACACGTGTCTTAGTAGTCCACAGAGCACACCCAGTGATCCCCTCCCAGATGAGGCTGAACACATCTCCAGATTGGGGCGAGGAGGGCCTCCCACCCATCAAGGGCCCCGAGTTTCGACTCTGATGTCATTGCCACGTGTTTCTACATGCCATCCTTGAGCTAGTCTGGTAAGACTGAAAGAAGACATGCATCAGATATTAAAATCATGTCCCTTTATCTGGTAATAATTTTTGAAATGTAAGCACTTAAAATATGTTATAATTATGTAACAGTGGCACAGCATTTCTTCATTTTTAACATGCTGGCATCTGCAAACACAATAAAAAATCAAATAGACATGGCTTAGTCCTTGCCAGTCCCTGAAAGTCCCTGACAGGGGGCAACCGGTCTCTGTTCAGAAACTTAAGAGGAACCTGAGAGGTCCTCGGGACATGTATTTGATTTAAGTTTTGCTCAGTGGCTGTGTCTATGTCTGAAGCAGCAGCAAAGGAAAACCTAGGATCCCTGAAATGAGGTTTAAAAGGATCATAGGGTCATCATAAAAGCTGAAATGGCAGGCAATGGACACGCCTGCATTACTTTTGGCTACCACCGTGGCAGTTCTGGTAGAGACAGCCGGGGATGCACAGTGAGCAGGGGGAATGTGAGAAGCAGGGATCAGCCCCTGCTGCCCGGATCTGGCTCGAGAACTGAGAGACGATTACCCATTAATGGCCATTCCACCCAGGCTGTTGTGTACTTGCTGTCTTGTCCAATGGTCCCCTCGTTGCCGTAATTTCTGCTATAAATGGCTACTCTGAAACCTTGTTTCTTTGTTCCTGCTCCAAGTTTTGCAAGCACACTTGCCTTGTGTCTGCACATAAAAATGCCTGATGGAAGAAGCAGGATAGTAAGTGACCTGGGTTTGCTCATGGACAAAGTTCCAGCTATAATGAGTACTGTTGAGAATAGCCCTGTGCTACCCCATTATTATTTTATTTTATTTTTCAATCTTCCCCCAAGGATATGTTTATTGATGTTAGAGAGAGGTAGGGGGAGAGAGAGAGAGAGTGAAACATAGATGTGAGAGAGAAACGTTGATCGGCTGCCTCCCATACGCGTTCCCACCCCCGGATGGAATTTGCAACTGAGGTATGTGCCCTGACCAGGAATGGACCCTGCAACCTTTTGGTGTATGGGATGACACTCCAACCAACTGAGCCACTTGGCCAGGGCATGTACTACCCCATTATTAACACACACCCTCCCCCCCAAGGTGAGAAGGGCTTCCTACTAGCAGTGTATTGCTTTCTATGATGCCAGGAGGGAAAGTTGGCACAGGAAATCATGTCTACATATCTTTAAAAGAGAGAATGTGCACCCTGGCTGGTGTAGCTCGGTGGATTGAGCACAGGTTACAAACCAAAGGGTCACCAGTTTGATTCCCAATCAGGGCACATGCCTGGGTTGTGGGCCGGGTCCCCAGTAGGGGATGTGCAAGAGGTAACCACACATTGCTGTTTCTCTCCCTCTCTTTCTCCTTCCCTTCCCCTCTCTCTAAACAGATAAATAAATAAAATCCTAAAAATATGTTTAAAAAAGTGAAAAATAAAAGAGAGAATTTGAAGGTTTCTACTGAAATTGTCCTTTCCTTCCGGGTCTGCGTCTGCCAGGGCTTGAATGACCATATGGCACCGGAGCCGTCCCCGAGGAGCTGGCACTGACAATGGCTCTTCCTTTGGGCAGAGGCCGTGTCTGATTCTTCATGCCCTCAGTGCCTAGCACAGTGCCTGGGGCTTGGTGAGCACTCCATGTTTGTGGTCGGGGGAGTGACTGAGGGGAAGGAAAAAGTGAATGCATGCTGTTTAGGGCTGAAGGAAGAAAGAACGGCCTCTCAGACTACCAGTGCTCTCCTTCCTCCAAGGCAGTCATTTAAGTTGAATATTTACTAGATGCCGCGTGATCAAGTTTCTGTATCTGCTTGCGGGGCAGATACAGAGCTGTGACCGGTGGCGTCAGTCAGTCTTCCCGTGAGATGAAGGCCAACAACAAGCGGTCGTGACTCCTTTGACGTGTATGCACCATCAGTGGCTTCACTAGTCACGGGCATTTGAATCTTACCCACAAAACAGTCTCAGGACTTAATTTGTCTCTGTAGACCATTTGAGGGATTACTAGCCAAGCTAGGTGCCAAGCAAGCACGCCTAAGCATTTTAGTCACAATTTTGCTTACTTAATCGTCCTCCCGTTCTTATGAACTGGGACCTCATGTGACTCTCAGCTTTACAGATGAGGCTGAGAGACTTGTCCCAGATGACAGGTTTTGTAAAAGACTTTGTCGAGACTCAAACCGATACATTTACGGCATCTTGGGAGGAGCTATTGAGTTGCAAAGACTATTAGGACATTCCCATATACCAAGATGGTGAGTGAATGGAAGAGAGAGACTCGTCACCCTGTCTGTGGTCCTGGGCTTCTCAGGTTCTGGATGGGCTCTTTTGAGTCATTGTACTTAGTAAGTAAAGTAAAAAGCATGGTGAACCTTCTGGGATTAATCACTTTGGTTAAAAAAGAGAAACATTTTATTGAAGCAGATGAATTGAAGTGGAAGTTTAAGAAGACTCACCAAATAAATGATCTGATGACAGAAAGAACATAACGTAATACTAAGTTTGAAAGAAAAAGATCATCCAGGTCAACGGTTCTCAGATGTTTTGATTTCATAGTCTAGTTCAAAAAATATTGGGGGCTGGTTGAGTTGACAACTTTTAATTTTGTTGGTAAGATTTTTTTTTTAACAAAGCAACCAAGGAACTGACTCCAGCATTTCTTAAATGAAAGGGCACTTTAACATTTAAAAGCTTTGAAAGGGTAGAGATTCAGAAAAAGGATAGTTTCTCTTAAGAAAAGAGAGTTGGAACCCTGGCCAGGTCACTCAGTTGGCTAAAGCATTGTCCCGATATGCCAAGGTTGCAGGTTTGATCCCTGGTCGGGGCCCATACAAGAAGCAACCAATGAATGCATGAATGGGTGGAACGACGAATCAATGTTTCTCTTCTCTCTCTCAAATCAATCAAAAAAAAAATTTTTTTTAAGAGCCCTGGCTGGTGTAGCTCAGTGGATTGAGCACGGGCTGGGAACCAGAGGATCCCAGTTCGATTCCCAGTCAGGGCACATGCCTGGGTTGCGGACCAGGTCCCCAGTGAGGGCCATGTGAGGAGCAACCATACATTGCTGTTTCTCTCCCTCTCTGTCTCCCTCCTTTCCCCTCTCTCTAAAAAATTAAACAAATAAAATCTTAAAAAAAAAAATTTTTAAGGAAAGAAAAGAGAGTTGGCAACTTTATATTGGCATTTAAAAAGAACTGATGTTCAGTATTTCTTCAGTTCTAAGGAGCTATCAATTATAAAGTATACCATCGATTTAAATGTGGTCGAGGATGCATCTTGCTTTTAGAAGTAAAATAAGTTGAATACTTAGGAATTTTTGGCAATCAAAAAGTTTTGACTATTTTTCTTTTTACTATTTTTCTTATTTCTTTTTAATGGTTTAGGCCCTTACAAATCATAAGAGGTATTAATGAGAATCCTTCCACTACCTTCAATATTTTAAAGAAGTTTATTAGAAATAGTCTGTGAAATCTGAAGGTGGATAAATATGCAGACTAAACTGTTTCTTTGCTTTTGACTGAAATTCTAGCAACTCAGTATGGTGACACTTTATCTCATGCTGATTGGATTGTTTGATTTGTAGTCAGACATGCCTCTGATGTAGAAAATTCCAGGATATACACTGTTAATTAATAATTGCAGTATATTTGAAAGTGCAAACTCTCAAAGCCTAGTGTTCTTGGAGGGAAAACAGGAAGGGGCTTGCTCCAGGGAAGACATTGCGCCTGTGGGTGTTGGCCCTGCCTCTCATTTGTCGGCGGCGGAGTGGGGGCACCAGGCAATACCCTAGAATGAATTTTTCCTTGGTGCCTCCTACTGAAAATTATATCAATTTTCAGTCTAAGTTGATAGAACTTTCTTCAAATGCAGCAGCGCTCTCGTACCTTAATCTAATGGAGCTCCCCATTTCTGTGATGTGTTATTGTGCCTTCCTGCCCTTTGCTTCGTCCTCAGTATGACAGTGGGTGATGGCTCTATGAAGATGTTAGGCTGATAGATCCTGTCCATTGACACGCAGGCCCTGGGCTGGAGGGGAGCGTTCCACAGCATGGTGGCAGGCCTTTGTCCGTTCCCCCAGGCCTGCTTGGGGAACAGCATCACCCTTCTGTTGGGGGAATTGCTTTTCTTTGTTCCTTACTCTGACATGTAGCCCAACAGGACCTGACATCTCGAGAGGTAATCCTCCCTCTCTGGGCATAGTGATTGGTCTCGAGTGGCATTTCTCCTGTACCAGTTGCCTACTGCTGTGTAACAAACTACCCCTACATGTAGTGATTTGATATAGCAAAGACATCATTTTCAGAGTTCTGTGGGTTGCCTGCATAGTTCTTGTGCTGGTCTCAAATGGATTCCCCGATGTTGCTGAAGTCAGCTGATGGCTTGAGTGGGGCTGGAGGGTTCATGATGTCCTCACAAGGTATTTAAGGGCTGGGTGTTGGCCATCGCCTGGGCCTCTCTCCACATAAGTCCATCCTGGATTCCTCCTTTTTGTAGCAGTGGGAGCACTCTCTGAGGACAAAAAGGAAAGCTCTTGATGCTAAAGGTTGGATGTCAAACAACATTCCTTCTACTGTATTTTGGTCAAGGCAAATCACAGGGCTTGTCCAGATTTCAGACAGAGGGAAATATACCCTACCTCACAGGGGTGTCAAACTCCTTTTCACTGGGGGCCACATCCGCCTTGCAGTTGCCTTCAAAGGGCCAAATGTACTTTTATTACTGTATAAATGTAACTATTCCTTAACCAGGGGCAAGGAGCTCGGCGCTGCCGCTGGGTAGAAACAAGGTGCTGGGCCGCATAAAACAAGGTGCGGGGCCGGATTCGGCCGATGGGCCTTGTGTTTGCCACCTGTGCCTTAGAGAAAGGAACAACAAAATCATATATTACAAAAGTCTTATATATGGCACTGTAGTAATAGTTACAAATAATCTTCCATATTACGGAGGCTGGAAAAATTGGGGGCCGGGATCGATTCGCAGCCATTGTTCCAGGAACATTTGGAAGGCATGGGTATGTGGGAGACGGGAATGGAACTGACTTCTGGAGAGAAGCAGAAGCAAGAGCCGGAGGGCTTTGCAGGGCCAGCTGTAAAGGCCGCTCTGTGTCTGTCCTCGCGGCTTGGATTACCTGAGCAAGTTAACCGTCTTCCCCTCCCTTCCAATCTAGTCCAGGTCTGGTTCATGTGCTCTCCGGCAGGCCAGCTGAGTGCATGCTTATTACTTCTTCCTTTGTTTGCCTCCCCTGTAGAATGGATGAAAGGATTGGAAGTAGAGATCTGTGAGTTTAAAATTAATTATGTACAAGGGCTCAGCACTTCTCTTTCTATACTCTCTCTCTTCCACCAAATCAAGACTAGGCCGGCAACGTCCTTGCTAACACTCTTCACTCATCCCGAGGATAAAAATGACTGGGAGCTCCCAGCAAGCAGCATCTTGCTGAAAGGTCAGGTTTTGAATGATGCCATCAGAAGAATGTGAGAACATACACATGCAGATTCCTGTATCTCTTTTCAACAGCGCAGTCTGGACCTGGAGAAGCTGTTGTCAACAGTATAACAGAATCTACAGTCTTGTTATCATTTTGGATTAATTTATGGCAATGAATAAACCAGACTTGATCTCAAAAAGCTCTTAACCAATCAATTCTAGCCCCTCTTTCCTCTGGAGTCTTTTTGGGTACATGAGATCAAGAGAAGTTGGTGGCCTTTTGAGACAGTAGACTTTAAGACGTTGAAATCCTGTGATCAGAAATGAAAAGGAAACTGCAGTCTTTAATAACCAACAGAGGAGATGATTATTTTGTGTAGCTAGTCACTCAATCTATCACATATACCTTTTCATCTTCAGATTTCCTCTGTTTTATGTGAAATGTCATTATCCAATTATCTTAGCAAACCTCTCCCCAAGAATTTGACCTTTTCAGTATTCTGTAATTGAATCCTCTAACCACATTACGCTCCCAAAGCATTTATTTGGTCCAGCTCATAAACCATAAATATTTCTAAGCATCGGGTCTAGACTCAACTTGAACAGTGCCCTGACTCCAGAGCTCCGGTGTGGTGGAGGTATTATTGGGGTCTCCTTCAGGGTTGGTCTTTGGGAAGCCCTTTTATCAATAAGATAGAGGAAATTGTCAAGTAGGATGTTTCATTTTACCCTTTATGAGCTTTATCCCTTGAATACTTTCCCTGAGCTATTTCTGACTGGATCAGAAGGGATGAAAGATGATCGGGGAACTAATGTAATAGCCAAGGGTTTAAGCTCTGGAGTCAGACAGACTTGAGTTTGAGTCCTAACCTTGCCTATTTTGCATCTACACAATAGACAAGCCACCTAGCTTCTCTGAAGTCCAGTGTCTTCATTTGTCAAATGGAGATAATAATACCTCCTAGGATTGCAGTGAAATTGAATGAGAATATGTAAGTTAAATATTTGGCACTGTGCCTGGGACATACTAAGTGTTCATTTAATGTTATCCATTATTATTGAAGTATCTAATTTATATAATTTACTTAGGTGCAATTTAATTTGTCTAAGGAAGTTTGCATGTTGTCAAGGGGTAGAAGAATCAGCTTGGATTTTTAATGTAAGTCTTAAGTCAATCTTAAGGTAGTCTCTACTTTTTCAGAGTGAGCTGCCATGTGACTTTTCATGAACATTTTTGGTGGCAGGGCATTTATACTGAGAAACCGAAGACAATTGTCCTAATGTTGGACTTTACATGTGGAGAAAAGTTTGTTGACATTTTGTCCCTAGGAAAAGACAGTTGAGAAAGGCCCAGTTATTTCCTATTTTAAATCAAAATACAGAGGGATATTTATAGGTTTTTAGACAAATATCAGTCATCTGAATTGGTAACGATGCTGCATAAACATCCACATTCTTAAGTAGCCTATATAAGAACAAATAAAACTTCCTTATGTTCTGAAGTAAGAGCCTATTAGGAATGAAGTAAGTACCTAATAGGAATTGAGTATAGCATTTGCTCTGGGGGTTCACATTTAATTTTGGAGAATGTCTCTTGCAATAAATAGCATATTGTGCTGAATCCAATTGCATTAACCCAAAGTTAATGCATTAACAAATCACCTTGTCTAAAAACCTCGTGGGCTATCTTTAAAATATTTTAAATATTTATTTTAATGGATTAAATTATCATTACCGCATTTACATTCTTAGCTCTTAGAAGTAGGAAAATATTTGTCTGTCATCATCACGTGGCATGTTTTTATGTCTATTAGACAACGGGAAACAGGTAAGCCATTGGGTTTCCCTCTTTGCCTTGGCTCCCAGGAAGCTGCCAGCTGAGTTGGAGTTCACTTACAAGACCTTCCATGGCCTAGGGTTTTTTAAGCAACTATTTCCTTACTGGCCATTGTTACCTCATTCTTGTTTTAATTTTTATTGCACTTGTGATTTTTCCCCTATGGTTTCAAATCATTTTTTAAAAAGAAGAAGTAAGTAGAATATAAAAATGGAAAAGATCATGATTTTTTTTTAGTATTGAAAGTTTTATGCAAATTCACATTAATACACAGGACTGGACTGCCCAAACCACAGGAATCCCAGGTGGATATCTAGAGCTCCCTCTTCCGCATGGTCACACACGGTGAGGAATGATAGGTTATCTTTATGCTGTGGAAGACTGCATTATTTAGTCCTAATGCTTTACCCCTCCTTCAATTCATGACTTCCCCAGGTAACTTTGCAGTGTCCGCCCTGGGTGCAGGGTAATTATCTCAGTCCTGACTTCATTTCGCGCTGGTTGCTACTCTGTGTGGGTATTGACAGAATTGACAGTAGGAGCTGCAAGCTGAAAGTCCCACAGGGGGACTTTAGCCAGGTTCAGCAAAGACAGAGGGAGTTCTCCTCCCTCAAAGAACCATGGCAGCCTATGTGGGAATGTCTACCCCAGTAAGGAGTCCTAGTGGCAGTGGGCAAGCCCAGGACTGCATGGGTCAGGTTTCCAACAGTGACACCTTGTGTCAACAAGAAGCCGTAACAGTGATGGCTCAAATAGACTTGAGCTATCTCCATGGAGACAGATCATCTTTGGACAGGGTAAACCCCAAGGGGTTACATATTAAGGGAGGAAGACATACACACCGAATTTCCTGCTAATAATACAGGTGAAGAATCAAATTATTAATTGCAAAACGAGAGATGTGTGACCACACTCACCTGTTTGTGGAACAGTTTGCCGCAGCTTCATGGTCACCCTCACTGAGTATGGGGTGGAGCGATGAGGAAGAAAGTGTGGGTCACAGTGTATGACTTGGATTGGGGATGAGATGAAGTTCATGAGAAAGTGCTCCTGGGAAGAGGTGACCCCTGAATTCTGAGTTCTATCCTGCTAAGTCCAGAATGAGTGTAACCTGACCCAGGCGGCATTAACCGTGGGGCCCAGCCCTGCTGCAGCTGATTTGTACTCTGAGTCCCCCAGGGTGGGTAGGAGATGCGAGTGTAACAGTGTAACGCAAAGGGGAGACAATGACAAGTCCCACAGAAGGCTTTGAAAGGGAAACTGAAGCCATACAAACCCACAGCCCAAATTTCAGGCTACAAGGGTTCTGTTACAGAGCAATTTTAAGCAGATCCCTTCTGTGGATTTAAAAAAAAAAGAAGAAGAAGAAAAAAAAAAGAAACAGAGATATCCCCAGAGGGTATTTCAGATTCTTGTTTCACTTGCCAGGAAATAGAGATATAGAGGAACAATTCCCTGGGAGGGAAATATAATTTTGGGGGTGGGTGGGTGGGTGATTGTTGTTTATTTGCTTCATTTAAGATTCTGCAATACCAGGACTGACCCAGCTCTTCCCACTCCTCCAGCAAATTCGGTTTCCTCTCTGACTGCATCAATTTCCCTTCCTTCTCCTTCAGAGCTGGTGGAAGCAGTGACCTCACTTTGCTTTGCTGTCTTACACTTCGCCCTGACATCAATCACTCGCTTGACAGAATGTTTGTTTTACCTCAGTTCTTCTCTGGGTTAAGCATCTCTTTTATTTTCTCTTTCCTTTCAATGAAACCTTAAAGCTCGTCTGAACTGATCCACTCAGACATACAGTGAATGTTGGAAATGTTGTTTTTTAGTAATCAGTTAAGAACAGCAGATAGCTGTGCCCAATATCTGGTTTCTTAAAGAAACAGTTCTCCACAGTTTGAACTTGAACATCAGTTTCAGGCCACTTGGAGAGCATTACTAGCCATGATAATCATTAACGGAGAGGAAAAATACAATATTGGAGCATCCACAAAACCAAATGCATTTGTAACTTTGCACATAGTTATCAAAAACAAGAGTAGCGACAATGTAGCTTTTATGCTTTATCCATTTTTGATAACTTGGCAAGAGACGGTGTAGTGTGGGTTAATCTGAATCCCCAGTCTGCTGTTTACTAGCTGAGTGACCTTGAGCAAGTTCCTTAGTCTCTCTCCGGCCCGATATATAGCACAGAACCACTAACAATGACTCCTATGCACGTGACACTGTGTGCCAGGCTGTGCTTCAGGCTCTTTATATTTATTGATTTAATTCTCTCGACAATACTTGATGAAGGTATTATTCTATCCATCCCCACTTTATCAATGGGAAAACCAAGGCATAAAGAAGCTCACCCACTTGCCTAGTGTCATAGAGCTCGAAAGTGGTGGAGCCAGGATTCGAACCCAGGGCGTCTGACTCTAGGGGCACTGTAGTGCTTTGATGGTAATTGTAACAGTAACAGTCCATGGTTGTGGTTATTGGGTTGTTGAGAGGAGTAAAGAAGAGTTGTGTCTGGTGGAAGATATGAGCTCAGTAAATGTTCACTGGTGATGTTAAGGCTAGACCATTCAAACCCCTTGAGGATCACTAATTGCCTAATTCTGGACTTGAGGTTCATTTCAAATGGCTCTGGCTATTCCAGTGATTTCTGTCATTTTGAAAGAGAATTCTGGAACAAGACCAGAGTTACCTTTTATAATCCTCATGTCAAGGCAACTGGTATGAACAAGGATAGGATAATTATCAAGAAATTAGCTGGTGAGTGACAGTCAACTTCTGGTCTGCTTTGTGACTTCGAGAAAGTGGACTTGAGTGTCCCGTCCCTGACCTTTGAACTTCTGCCCAACCACCTTTGTCCACTTGGTCTTGGTAGCCCTCTCTCCCCTGTCCTTGGAGCTGACTGTCACATCAGCAGAGTGCTGGGAATCACATTTCTCTTCGCTTTGTCCACTTCTGCTGCTCTGACTGCGATGAAGCATTGCAGCCACGGAAGGGAGAGAACTTAATCCAGTTTTATTAACAATGTCAAATCATCTGTAAATGAATTTGCTGAAGAATCATTTAATTAGAAGAAGTTTCTTACCCTCACCCCAATTAGGTGATTCACGGATGGAGCAAGACCTCAAAATGTGCCACATTCTATTAAAGGACCAAATGTCAGACTTAGGAAGCTGTCCATTTTGGGATGATAATTGTGACCTGGGTCTGACGTAATTCCCAGAGGTGAGACTTCTGGAAAGAAACACAGCGCTAGAGCTGAGGGAACCTCCAGGGCCAGCCATTCCAACTTCCTTAACGCTGCAGAAGTGGAAACTGAGGCTTATGTCTTCTGAGAAGATTTCCGAGTAGTGTTTCCTGGTTCTATTTGTGTGAATGTATCTGAAAGGCAAAACGATCGCAAGAAAAAGCAGATCAGCGGTTACCCAGGGCCTGGGTTGGGCAGCGAGGATCGACTGTAAGGAGTTATGAAGGAGCTTCTTATGCTGATTGATTTGTTCTATTTCTTGATTGTGGCGGTGGTTTCACAGCTCTGGACACTTGTCAAAACTCATCAACTGTACACTTAAAGTGGTGAATTTTATTGTAAGTAAAGTACTTCAGTAAACCTGCTTAAAGAAATAACTGCTAAAACTGCCTAAGTACTACCCGGCTTGGGGTCCTCCCTTGGTAGTATCACCTTTTGACCCTTTCTCGTCTCGGGTCCTTGGGAAAATACTGTGGTTTTATTCTAACTCTCAGGTTTAAGTTCACGGAGGCCTCCTCGGTTTGTAGAATAAAGCGTTTGGGAGGGTAAGATCCTAGAGATGGGGGTGGGGAGTTGCAAACTGTAAGAACAAAGCCTTAAGAATATTCTCCAACTTTTTGCTACACATTTATTAAAATCCAATAATAACAATTGCACACCAAAGGGCATATCGATGACATTTTACATATCCTGAATGGATTAATTAGTTCCCCTTCATTATCACTTGCTTGCTAGGAATGTCTCAAGATCTCTAATCATTCGCAGAGGTATTTGTAAAATTACTTTGCTTTGTTGAAGAAAACATCGAAGTAATGTGATTTTTAAAAGTGTAGTTCTCCAAGTGGATGGGCAATGCTTTTGGTTTTCACAATGTGGACTCATTAATCCCTACCTCTTAGAAGCTTCCTTCTAGAGTTCAACAAGCTCTCGTGATGTCAGAGTGACATGAATTCTAGACACAAGATCTTTGGTTATTTTTCTGAGCTTTATTTCTTTAGCTGCTTCTTGAAACTCAGTGTTGTTTTGCTTTAATTTCCCCATTCGTTTATTCATCCGTGTAGTCATTCTTCCCTCACACAGCACGTGGGCACCACGTCAGGCACTGAGCTAGGACTACAATGGTGAGCAAAACGAAGAGGACCTTGCCTTCATGAAAGTCACATTGTACGAGAGCAAACAGGCCTTAAACAGCTATTTTGTACAACTAATACAATGTGGCAAGCATGACAAAACAGAAGCATAAGGGGCTTTGAGATAACATAATAGGAGGTCTGTGTAGGGATGCTTTCAAAGACAAGGGCGGGACATTTGAGCTGAGTCGTGAAGTGGTAAAAGAGTATTTGGAAGTGTTCCAGGCAGAAGGAACAGCTCGTTCAAAGGCCTGGAGGCTGGTAGGAACTTGGTAAATTCAAAGACTGAAGAAAGGCTAGTGGGTGGGGTACAGAGGGCTGGGGGGAGGGTGGCGGGGGCTGTGCCATGAAGTGCCTCGTAGGCCGAGAGACTGCACATTGCGTTCACACTGAAGCAGTGAGAAGTTCTTAAAGGACTTGAATCGGGGTCTGTTATGGATTCATTTTTTTCATTGCAATTTTCTCTTTTAGTACTATTTTTTGAATTTTATTTTTTAATTACAGTTTGCATTCAATGTTATTTTGTATTAGTTTCAGGTGGCTAGAAAATCACATACTTTACCAAGTGTCCTGATGTCTGAAGTGCCTGCCCGGCACCAGACATAGTTACCGTGATCCTACACCGCACTTCGCATCCCCATGGCTGCGCTGCAGCTACTGATTGCACTGCTTAATCCTTCACCTTTTCACCCAGTCCCCCGCCCCACCCCGCCCCACCCCCAGCCATGATGATTCTGGTTTTTTTTGTGTCTGAGCCTGTTTCAATTCTGTTTATTCATTTATTTTGTTCTTTAGATTCCACGTGGTATTTGTCTTTCTCTTACTGACTTATTTCACTTAGCATAATATTCTCCAGGTCCATCCATGCTGTTGCAAATGATAAGATTTCATTCTTTTTTATGGTTGAATAATATTCCATTATATATATGTACACACACACACACTTCATATACACATATATGTATTCCATTATATATATCACTATATGTATTCCATATACATACAAACACACACACACATATACTATTCCACTATATACTATTCCACACTATATATATTACCACAATTTTTTTGTTCACTTGTCTATTGATGAGTACTTGGGTTGCTTTCATATCTTGGCTATTGTAAATAATGAAGCATATATATATATATATATATATATATATATATATATATATGGCTTTATTTTTGCTTTTCAGAAACATCACTTTGTTCATTATGTGGAAAAAAGACTTGAGAGAAGCAAGAATAAAAAGTGGGGAACCAGACTTTAGGCAGTCAACTTTATCAACCAAACCTCAGTATTTTTTGTTTGTTTGTTTGTTTCAGAGTGAAAATGCATCTGATACAGTATACATTTGCTCAGACTCCCTTGCAGATAAGGGTGAGTATGAGACAGAGATCTGACCAAAGGGACATATGCTGAAATCTGCTAAAAATTTCTGGTGAAGTTTTTGCCCTCCTGATGTAGATGTCAGCTGTCCCTGCTTTTTACCCCTCTCCTTTCTGCATGAAACATGAACTCAAGGCTTAGAGGGTCCCTGGGACATTGATGACTTTGTGGGTGCCGCCCTACCCACACAGCCTGCTCTAGACTCTGTTTATTGAGAGATAGAGACTCTATTTGGTTAAGCCACTCAGGTGGGTTCCTGTGGCAAGCCACCCAGTATAGGTTAAGTCAAACGCAAGACAAAGTAGTTTAGATGAGAGAAAATGGTAGCTTAGAGTACGGTGGCGGCAGTGGAGATAGGGAGAAGCTAAGAAACTCAAGAGCTTCTGAGGAGACAAAATTCATAGCTTCCTGGGAAGACTCTTACTGTTCTCCTTTGCTCCCAGGGGCTCCTGGGAGGCTGGTTTAGGGTCTGGCTTTACTCTCCCCACCCTGTTTCATCTCTCTCCAAGTTTTATTGTCCAAACCACTATACTTTCTGTGCTTCACTGGCTGTTCCCAAATTCAAAGTTCCCCTTATCCTAAATATCTCCATTGTGGATAAATATTTGGGAGGTCTGACACACATAGGTTCGAGTCATTTTATGTTTCTTACAGAGTAGGTGAAAAACTTTGTACAAATCTCTGAACCACTGTGATATTTGTTTCTCTTCTGTAAGATGGAATTTAGGATACTTAACTTGCAGGGTTGTATGAACTGAATGCGAGAATAACTTTTTTTGATGCCCAGTTACACCCCAGATGGTTAAATCACACTCTCTGGAGTTGAGATCCAGGCATCAGTGTTTTGAAAGCTCTCAGGTAATTCCCCTGTGCAGTTAAGGCCACTGGTTCCTGGGGTGTTTATTTCATGACAGACACCATGTTAAGCACTTCACACATATTATTATGATTTATTTTTAATTGGCAATTCATATAGCCTGAAAACAAAATGGCACAAAAATATTCACCAGTGAAACCGCATGTATTCAGTTTCCTGACCTGAGCCGAAACTTCCAGGTTATGACTTGTCTTTTGGTTTCAATTACCACAGGAAATTTTTGCCTTGATTTCTCTTTTCTTCTTTCTTTCCTTTGTGTGGAGATCTGTTCTGTTAGGGCAACTTTCATAGAGAAACCATTTTCCTGCCAGTCCTCATGGGTCAGTTGCCAGGGAAACCTCAAGACAAAAGAAAGAGGGGTAGAGGGGAGAGAGAGAAGGAGTGAGAAGAGAGAGGGAGGCCTGTGAGAGTCCCCGAGTTGATCAAGACTTAGAAGATGGCTGCCGATGTCCTTGGGAGACATGTCCACATCCCGCTAACCTTCTTTGCCTCTCCCAGAGCCTGTGGAGAACTTCCACAGCAGTTCCCACAATTACATGGGCCTCCTGGGGACTCCCTCACTCAAAGCCAAAACCCAAAGGGTGCTCCACCCAGCAGCAAACCAGCAGTGGTATCAGCTAACCACGGCCCTGCCCTCTGGGGCTCCTACTTGGCCTCTCTCTTGGCCATCATGTCCCTAGTGCAAATATTTTCTTAGCTGTAAACTCAGAGACTGACCTTTCCCATATCACAGGACATCTTCATCAAAGAGATGAGATCAGACATTCAAAATGTTTGAAATTGGTGGAAATGAGAAAGGAGGGGGTGTTTTGTGTTTCCTTTTTGCCAGGTCCTCCGTTTTGTTTGATTTGGTTTTATAAGGGAAACACTTCTAACTTACCCGAATGAAGCGTGGCCTCTACACTTGAACTTTCCTGACCATTCTTGGCAGTGGTGCTCTTGCGAGCAGAAGCCCTGGTTAGTGGAGGGCCACCATGTGTGGTCTGGGACCATTAGCATCAGGGTTACTGGCACTGTGGGAGGCGTGTTAAAAATGGAAATTTTTGAGGTCTATTTCAGATTTCTAGATACAGAACTTCAGTGAGCGGGGCTCGAGAGCCTGAAGTTTTCCCCAGCACCCCGAGTGGTACTGAAGTGCAATAAAGCTTGAGAATCGTTGCTCTTAAACTCTACATTCCCACCTTGGTGTGAAATTTTAGCACTTAGGGTTATATTGTCTTTCATCATTTTCTCTTGGGAGAAAGTTGTTCCGTGAACAAGGCAGTAAGTCTATCACGTTCCCGAGGGCTTGCGTGCCCCACTGCACCGAGCCGTGAAAGACGCGCGGTGCTGGCTGTCCTGGACTGACTACAGCGGCAGCGCAGGGCAAGAACGCTGTTGGTGCCAGTTTGCATTTCATGGCCTAGTGCTTGGAAAGCTCTGGGTGGAGGCCAGGTCGAGGACAGGCACACTCTAAGGATGCTAAGAACAAAGATTCTTTTTAAAGGAGATTTTAAAAAACAGATTAAGGACAGCAGGTATTTGGACTTGGGGCTGCAGCCAAGGTCTAGCTGAAATGGTTGAATTGCTTCTTATACCTTCTGATACATTTTAAAAAATGAATTATAGTAAAGGTTTCTTTTTCTTTCTCTGTTTTCTATGGCTGCCTTTGAATTCAAATGACCACAGAGGAAAATAGCTTCAGTCACCCGGAGATGGAAAATGAAATTCATTTGCTCAGCAGACTTTCTTGGTATTAGTTACCGACCATGATAGGTTAAAGTGTAGAGTCAAGGCAGAGTTCTAGTTCTGGGCTGGTCAGCTGAACCAACGTGGGCTGAGTGGACAATGGCAGAGAGCTGTCTTGTGCAGCCGTTGTGAACTGCCACCTGAGGTGGTCACCTGATTCTGCTGTGGCGTTGCCCGGGACGGAAGGGGTGAATGGCCTTGTTTGACCTGAATCTTCTGCTGATTTTGCACATTGACTTTCCTTGCCAGCTCTAAGTTCTGCAGCTGGTCCTCTTGAAGGTTGAGCCCTGACATCCTCAAAGAGTGTTCAACCTCTCTGAGCTTCTGTTTTTCCAGATGGAGCCCCTCTCAGAAGATTTCCGCAGAGGTTTTTCTTTTCTTTTCTTTTTTAAATGTGGCTTCTTTCACTCCGCATAAGGCAGCTGAGATTCACCTGTGTCGTTTGTGTCAGGAGTTCACTCTCTCTCTCTGTTGAGTAGTATTCCATGCTGAGTTTGTTTTCAAAGATATTTGCATTGTCTCCCGTTTTTCTTGTTAAATATTTGTTAAATAAAAGCAGGATTCTTGAGGAGCACTTGTGAGGCTGATTTCTTTGGAGGGTTCTGGGTTGAGTGCTTCTTCCATTAGCCAAAGTCAGAAGAGTGGGACTTCAGTCGGCTACCCAGAAAGCTTGATATGTGTCTCTGCAGTTTGGGGAACACAAGGGGCTGGCGTTTGGCAGGAGCAGTTGGCCAATACACAAGCGAGAAAGGCTATGATAGGGTTCCTTGGTGCTTAGTGTGTCTTAGAATGGCACTACCCTCTTTCTGTGCTCAAAGTAAGTCCTGGTTCAAGTGGAGCGTGTGACCCCTCATGGCTGTCAGTGTCCCTTGCTTACTCTATCTTAGATACAACGTGCTTAGCTTATACTCTCTTTGAGTCCTGCTAAACTCTCGAGCATCTTGAGTTCAGCAGAATTCTGTGCTCATGGGGCATTGAGATGCTATGTGCGAGTTGCAAGGAAGGATAGACGTGCGCGGTGTGCATATCTCCTCTGCTCATGCACGTGCTCCCTGGTCCCAAAGAATGGAAGAGACAGAGTGTTTCTGAGTATGGAGACTGCGGATGTTGGGATGTGGCCAAGTGCCGTCTGTGGCTGTGGTGTCTTTGACGAAATGGACCAGGTGTGGATCCATGCTCAACCTGTGCTTACAGTCTTTTTTCTTCCATATTTCTTTTACAACTTTTATAATGGACTTGACCTGTGCCTTGAAGGTATGGAATAGCGTGTCCTCTTGATTTGTTGGGACAAAAATGAGATTTCTAGCTAAGACCTGGTTTGGAAAGCTCAAGTACTGTCACACACTATGCAGTCATTGGCAAGTCACTTTTCTCTGAATCTTAGTTTCTCCCTTTCCATATGGGAATTAAATGATGTTTACTCACTGGATAATTGTGCGTATCGCCATTTAAGGAAAATGAACCTGGCACAGAGCAAACGTGATGACTGTTCAAACCCCAGGGGAGTCTGCATGGTGAACACCTTGCATCTGCTCCTTCTCCTTCCCCTGGCTAAGTGCGCTGACCCTCCCCCCGCCTGTCTTCCCCAGTGGGCTCTGCAGACATGGGACTCATTGGTCCCTCAGTGCCCCGGCTTCTGCAGAGAAGAACAGGTAGGATCTGGTTGGAAGGGCTGGAGGTGAGAGTGTGTGGGTCTTCATGTGATGGCATGCAATGAACTTCCTTCATCTACAATCAAGAAAAGCTTCACGTTGATCAAAGAAATGTTGATGAACATTATTTGGCTAACTGAAGAGCAACTCCCCAGGCTCTGCCCTCGAGGCCACCTCTGCCATACACGGTGCTGGCAGTCAGGAGACCTGCTTCTGCGCTGTCTCTGCTCTTCTTGTTTCACGTCTTTGGGCAAGTCATATTGCCTCTTTGAACTGTAGTTTTCTTATCTGTAAAATGTGGATAAAGAGTGCTTATTCCACCTACTTCCCAGGGAACTTGGCTGCTCTGACATGCTGTGTCAACACAAAACATTATAATTATTATCTAATAGTTTGTATGATTTTAGCTCAGATTTTCTGTTGATCAGAAATGACAACTCCCTCACCCCATCTTTTAAAATTGGGCTAGAGAAAATAAATCCAAAGGAATGAATTTCTAATTGTGAAATTTCTAGTGCTTTGGCCCAAGGATGGTCTAGCTATTGGAGAGTAGGGAGAACTTCTTGGAATCCCTAAAAGAGTGTCATTTGGGCAGTTGCGTATTTTGCTCGCATCTCAGGCTGACTCTGATCTGAGTCACGCTCCTGGAGGCTCACTCCAGACTTGTAGGTGGCTTAGACATTTGTTTCGGAATCAAGGTTAATGTGTCAATTGCACTTCCTCTGTGGTTCTCTTATTGTCTATTTTTGACAATATTTGCATGAAAGCAGATACTTCATTTCAGGAACATCTGTTCTCATGATTCATTTCCTACCTGAATCAACACTCTTCCGCCTGGCCTAAAAAGGCTGTTCTGCTCAGCAATATTCAGGGTGCGGGCAACAGGGAATGGGAGTGAGGCATGGAGGGGACTCCTCTGAATACAAACAAGTTTGCTGGGACATCAGGCCTCAGAGGAAGATGTGATGAGGGTAGAGGCCTTGGGAAATTAGTGTTGTTTAGCTCAGTATTTCAAATGGGCCCCTATTCTTTTAAATATCAGGACTTAAAATATTTTATAGCCTTTTTGGTGAAATCTTTTGCAGATATGGCACTCTGCTTTACCTCCCAATTAGAGCATGTGAAATTTATTGAGTGCCTGTTGTGGACCAGACTTTATTTTCTGATCCTTTACATGAAAAGCATGGAGGCGGATACCTAAAGATAACACTTGCACTGGATCACACTGTTTGTGATGCTTTCCAGGTTTGTCAAGGGCAAGGAGCTTTATTCTTGTGCTAAGCGGGCCCCAAGGCCCAGAGCCAGAGGGAAGAGGTTGTGCAGGAGTGGCTGAAAAGGACTGTGGCGGGGCTGGTGAGCCAAGGGATGGTTGACATTGTTTCTATGTATTAAGTAGATCTGCAAAGACTCTGGTATACGCCTTTGTCGGATGATGCTTGTGACTGGCCCTGGGTGACCTATTTGGAGCTATCAGTGACCCATAGTGTGTGGATCCCTCTGCTGGCCCTGCTGGTGTGCAGAAAGAACCAGGCTGCATACTAGGGCTGGCATTTACCAGCACAGGCCTGGGGGAGGGTCACTTAAAGTCTCAGAGCTTCCAGAGATTCACCTTAGTTATTAAACTTAATCAATGATATAGCCTCAAGGTGTAATCAACAACCTGGTTTATGCTCCAGAGGGTGGGGCACAGTAATTCCTGTGGGCAGAGGCTACTGCTTCCCTTCAAGCTGATGGCGTTTGGAAGGGAGTGCTCTGCCTGAGAGAGATAGCTTCTGCCGTATGGGGAATGACTCAGCACAGGGATCCTGGTGGTTGTTCCTTCAGTTCTCTTTCCAGAGCCACCAGCCCCACACTCTCCTCATGTGTCTCTAGTCTACTCTGTCTTCCCTCTGCTGGAGTCCAGGGTAAGTGGCTGCAAACAAAATTTCATGTGTTAGCCCTTTAAGAGTTCTCTCCAAGTACCTGGCCATCTCTCCCTTGCAGACAGAAAGTTTGTTGCTTTTCACAGCTGGATGTTATCTGGTTCCTTTCCTGGCTGTGTTAATGTAGGCTGGGGAGCTCAGCTTGCGGTTTAGACCCCACAATTCTCAGGGGGAATCTCCTGGCTACTGAAATATCCCTTCAGAACTCCAGCAGCCACATGTGGGAGCCCAGCCAGCCCTCTTGCACCTCTGCACTCCCTACCAGTCATGTCGTGGTGAAGCAGTTTCTTCCGTATGTCCTTGCTTATAAGGCTTCTCTCCAGCTAGTGTTCAGTTAGTTATCCACGATGATTTCTCTACAATTTAGTTGTAACTGCAGATTGGTCCTGGGAGGAGGTTAGTGTAGCTTTCACTTATTCCTCTGCCATCGTGGGTCTCTCTAGTTAAAAATTTTTGTACTCTAGTGTATTGGATTCATACTTTCCATTTTTGGCTGCTCCAAAGGCTTTTTGGTTTACTTCCTGCTTCTTAGCTATGTTCTTGGTGGATGAAACTGTTACAGAACTGAATGCATCTATTTTGGAGGGAGACAGGTAAGATTTGAAAGACAACTGTTATCAGGTTATTTCCAGAATTTCTCTTTCCTGTAGCATTAAAGAAAGCAGTCACCTACATGATGTAACTTCAGGGAACTCTTGAGGCACCCCACCGTTTCCCTAAAACAATCCTTCCACTTGTTCACTAATGCTTTAATGGCATCTACATTTTAAAGGCATGACCTAATGTTGTTCCTGAACGAGGTCACCCTGTGCCTCAAATGTGTTTCTCATCAAGGTGCAAATGACTGATGGCAAATCCTTTCCTGAGAGAATTGAGGGTCCACCCAAGGGTAGGAGATCATGAAAGGAAGGAAGAGGAAGTTATGGAATGTGGACCATGAGATACTCAGACTGATCAGCTTGCCCAGCTTCCCAGGGTGATGGTCTAGGTAAGGGCCCAATGCATGTGTCCTGTAAAGGGCTTTGTGGACAATATTGTATTATCTGTGATTTCAGGGACTAACTGGAGGTCTTGTAATGCATCCTCTATGAATAAGGGGGGTTACTAGGCTACATTTTATTTATTCCTTCATCGATTGAAGGACATTTGAGTTATTTCTAGTTTTGGGCTATTCTGAATAATACTGCTATAAACATTTGCCTGCAAGTTTTTGTATGGGCAGATGTTTCTATTTCTTTTGGGTAGATACCTTTGAGACTTTTCAAATTTCCTTTCAGTAGTTTTTTTTCCATTTAGAAAATATATAGCTTCAGTTCCAATTTGAGCTGCTTCACTGGCTTAAAAAAACTTTAAATTCAATTAGAAAGTTAATATTTGGATTCTCTGTGGGATTTAGCAAATGAGTACATTCATTCTAGTTTCTGGTCATGTTCCACTTTAGTTGCTGTCCCTGATGGCAACTTAAAAGTCTATAGCAGATTCTCTGCTAGAAATGAAGACAGATAAGTGTACATGGATTGATAGGCTTATGGAGGGAGAAAACTCATCTCTATATTAAACTCAAGTATTGCAGTTCATTTACTACCTCTCTTTCATCCTCTGACCCATATCCCCACACAAGTCCTTGAGTATAAGATTTTATTCATTCCATAAAACCTCCCACGGTCATCTCTGTTAGAAGGTCATGGGTTATTGCTCAGGAAGCCGCCATGCTCAGGCTTTCGCGCCTGAGACCGTAAACCTAGCTTCCAGAGCGTAATTTTGTCTGGCTGTAAGGGCAGGGGCATCTCCGCTAGGACTGTCACTGTACCCTGGGGGCCAGTAGCTGACAAGATGAGGACTGGTCCTTCCTTCTCTTTGACCTGCTGCTTTCGGTCATTGATCCGATTTTAATGCATGCCCCAGTGTTTAAGGGCAAATTCTTGTACTAGTAAAAATGTATTTACAGGTCAAGGTAATGTGGTTGTAAAACTCTCACTTACATCTGGTAACTTTTGGCTTTTAACTTCAGAGGTAACTGCTATGTATGATCTATCTTCCAAATAATTGCATCCCTTTTTGCGTTCTAGAATAACTTAAGATAGAGTTGGAAAATGATCTAAGAAGTGACATTTGTAAGAACTATGAGAACCCCATGGGTATACAGGATCCAAGCCTGACAGACAAAACGCTGGAAGTCACTCTTTCAGCTGAACTTGTCTATTGTCCTCCTAAATTTCACCTCTTTGCTGAATATCACCGTAAGGCAGGATGAGAGAGGGGAAGGTCAGAGAGAGCATTACTGGGTGAGATGGACCCTTGTGTTTGCTGCAATGACCTTTGTCTTTTGACCTGGCCATTCTGTGCCTGCCTTCTCCTGTGAACTCCTAGCATCTTCAGTATTTGAGCATAAACATGAAAGAATTTTGGTTTATCAGACATGTTTGTGTGTGGGCTTCTTGTTCTTTTCCAGGATTAACATTTCAGCAGGCACATATCCAAGGTTAGCCAACACCTGCCTGTCAACTAGGGAAGAGGAAGAGAATGAAGCGGTGACAATCTAGTGGTTTCATTCATAAAGTAGGAAAACGCAAACTGCAGTGTTAGGATTGCTTAATCTAGCATGGCAGGAGTGGGGATAATTCCTGATCTTGAAACCTCCGTGATCTTGGAGCCCAGAATCTTCCTTTAATTGTAACTACATCACCTTCCTCCTCACCATCCTTCTGTGAGTGAGACAGGACACAGCACTTTCCAGTCTGTACAGCAGACAAAACTATGATTCCGTCACGTGAAGGTGACTAACACCTACGTTACCTACTCCTTGGTTCAACATTCTTCTTTTCTGCAGATTGCTTATCCTTTGTCTTAAAATATATTTTCATTTTTGTTTCTAAGCATTGAAGGGAGCAGGGAGATAGACATAGAGCATTTGAATTCTAGTCTGCTACTGTTGATTTATTTTGCCTGTGCTTGAACTTCCTAAATGCAGTCACATCTGGCTGGAGTGTGGACCCATTCATGACCGGCTGCTTTTGTTCAACATATTATCGTGAGCTTCATCCATGTTGCTGCACGTATCAGTTGTTTGCTCCTTTTTTACTGCTGACTTACTCCACTGCACATATGTACTGCAAGTTGTTTACCTATCTCTTGACATACATTTGTTTTGCTTCCAGTTTTGGGCCATTGTGGATGTCGCTACTATAAAAATGTTTGTGCATGTATTTTGATGAACGTATGTTTTCATTTCTCTTGGGCACGTGCATAGAAGTGACGGTGTTGGAACATAGAGGAAGCATATGTCAATCGTTATTAGATGTTGACAGTTTCCCAACGTGGTGGGACCAATTCACGTTTCCAGCAGCGGCACATGGGAGAGCTCTAATTGTTCCACATCCTCCCAGCACATAGTGTTTCTATCCTTTTTAATTTGAATCATTCAGGAGGGTGTGCGCTTGCAATCTCGTGGTGTATTTATTTATTTATTTCTATCCTCGCTCAAGTGCATTTTTTTCATTGCGTTTAGAGTGGAAAGGAGAGAGAAAGTGAGAAACACTAATTATCGTGGTTTAAATTAGCCTTTTCTTAAAGATATTGAGCACCATTTCACAGGCATATCGACCACTTGCATACCCTCTTCTGTACAATGGTTTTTTAAAAAATACCTATTACATATGGATTGGTTGTCTCTTGTTAGATTTTCAAACACATATATTGAGAATATTTTCTTCAATCTAAGTTTTGCTTTTAATTCACTTGAGGGTTGTTTTTGATGAGTAAAAATTCTTAATTTGTTGAAGTCCAATTTTGTTACCTTGTTTAAGAAATCTTTGTCTACTCCAAGGTAATAAGAATTTTATCCTATGTTTTTTTCCCTGGAAGTTCCATCTAAGCCTATCCTTAAATTAATATTTATGTATTGCATGAACAGGGACTAAGGCTAATTTTTTCCCCAAGCATTAAGCACTATTCATATAAAAGATCAACTATTCACTGATTAAATTGTAGTTATGTCTTTACTGTAAATCAAGTGACTATTTATGTATGGTCTATTTATGAACTCTTTTATTTCATTGGTTCATTTATCTATTCTTAAAATAATAACATAGTAACATGATAGCGTTTTAAGCAGTCTTACAATTAGGTGACATAAATCCTCCAAATTTATTCTTCAGAATTATTTAGATTATTTTAGATTTGATGCATTTTTCACATAAATTTTGTAATAAGCTTGTCAATTTCCACAATAAACTTGAGATTTTGATTGGAATTAAATCCATAAAAATATTTGGGAAGAACTGACTTCTCAACAATATTGACTCTTACAATTAAGGAGAAAACTATATTTTAAGGAGCATAATAGAAAGAGCTTAGATTACCTCGAAAAGCCTTTTAGTAGAATTAGTACATAGTAATAGACATCGAGAACATTAAAGACTCAGAGCAGAGTGAGAAACGTGTTAGTAAAAACTAGAGGAAGTGGCTGAAAGCTTCACAGAATTGTCTCCCACAGTTAGGTGGAAAGCAAAACTTACAAATGATAAACGTGGACATTTAGCTGAGAAGATTTTTCAGCAAAGTGTTGAAGGTGTGGCGTAGTTTTTCTTTACTGCTTCTAGTAAAATGTGAGAGCAGAGATATCAGTTGAGTAAAGAACTGTTCCACAAAAAGAAACGAGGACTTGATAATTGGGAAATTGTCAGTATTTCCAGGTGGCAAAACAGGTCATGATTTAGCAACAGCTGCTGAAACACAGCATAGAGAAAAGACTGAGGGGGTAGTTACACAAACTTTTGCTGAAACCTTGGAAAGGTTGAAAGGTCAGAGTATTCAGCTAAACAGAAGACCTTTTTGAGAGAGGTATACATCTTCTAAATCGAGCCTGGAGACATCTGGGACATGAGAGCATAGTTTCAGTGATGTCAGGAGAGCCAAAGATAGAAGGAAATCCTACCTGTGGATGGCAGCTTTAGTGGCACCTGTACAGCTTCATCCTGTTTGTGAACCTGTGAATGACCAGAGAGCACCCCTGGGATGGCACTGTTTACCTTAAAACAGGGAGATGATCCAGGTGAGCCTCACTTAATCGTGCGATCCCTTAAAAGCAGAGGCATATGTGGCTTATGGTAGGGGCGTAAAGCAGAAGACGTCAGAAAGATTAGAGGCATGAGAAGGACTTAATGCTCTTGCTGGCTTTGGAAATGGGGAGCATGTGAGAAAAATGAGGTCATCCTTCAAGATATGAGTGATTCCCACCTCACAGCCAGCAATTAAATGGGGATTTCATTCTTACAACCACAGAGAACTGGATTCTTCCAACAACCTGAATGCACTTGGAGGCAGACGCTTCCTCCCTTCTACCCCGAATCCACCAGCCTTGACCTGCAGATAAGAGCCCAGCCTCGCTGAGTCCTTCATTTGGTCTGGTGACTCCTGGAGACGTAGTCAAATCCACTTAGACTGCTGACCTACAGAACTGTGAGACAAAAATTTTGCAGCTAATTTGGTGATATTTGTTACATAGCAACAGAAAATTTACAGTCAGTCTTCTAAATTTTAGCCATTCTAGTGGCGTCACTGTTTGGTTTTATTTTGAATTTCCCTGATGACTAGTGAAGTCATGCCTCTCTTCGTATCCTCTGCCTGAATACCCTCTTCGGTGAAATGTCTGTTCAAGTACTCTGCTCGTGTTCTTAACTAGGTTGTTTTCTCATTGTCCAGTTGTAAGAGTTCTTTCTATATTCTGGGTAGAAGTCCTCTGTCATACATATGTACTATGAATATTCTTTATGGCTTGACATTCTGCCTTCTTAATGTTGTTTTTCCAAAGACAAAATTGTAAAGCTTTTGATAAAATTCAATTTATCAATTTTGTCTTTTACAGTTTATGGTTTTTATATCTTACTAAGATATATTTTTCTTTCCCCCCAAGATTATAAATATTTTCTTTTCTGTTTTCTTTTAGAAGTTTTATAATTTATTTTTCTTATGTATAATATAATCTAAGGGACAATATTTATTTTTTCCCATTTGGATACACTGTTTTAGCACTATTTGTTATTTGTTTAAAGTTTTTCTTTCTTTTTTTTCGTTGAATTTCTTGGTATCTTTGATGAAAATCAATTGACTATATATATTTGGGTCTCTTTTTGGACTCTGTTTGTGTTTATGTACACATACACACATTTACATTTTATTTTGCAAATACCACACTGTATCAATTAGCGTAACGCAGAAAGGCTTTAAAATTTTTTTTTATTAAATTCATTGAGGTGATATTTGTTAATAAAATTATATAGGTTTCAAGTGTAAAATTCTATAATACATCATCTGTGTATTGTATTGTGTGTTCACCACCCAAAATCAAGTCTCCTTCCCTCACCAGTTCTTCCTTCTTTACCCTCTTCTTGCTCACCCTACGCTCCTTTCCCTCTGGTAATTGCCGTACTGTCGTCTGAGTCTATAAGTGTTTTTATCTTTGCTCAATCCCTTTACTTTTTCACCCAACACCCCAACCTCCCTCCCCTCTGAGAGCTGTCAGTGTAGTCTCTGATTCTGTAAGTCTGTTTCTATTTTGTTAGTTAGTTTATTTTGTTCATTAGGTTCCACACATGAGTGAAATCCTATGGTATTTGTCTTTCTCTGACTGGCTTCTTTCCCTTAACGTCATGCTCTCCAGGTCCACCTGTGCTGTCACAAAAGGTAAGATTTTCTTCTTTTTATAGCTAAAATAATCATCAGAATCTGCAAGTCAATAATGCCCCCATCCAGTTGATTGTTCCCTAACTATGTTGTGTATAAAATTCTAATCCCAGAATTTAGCACAATAGTTGGTGAGAGTATCATCAGCTCAATGCACTAGAATAGTGATTGTCGACTAGGGAGGATCTTGCTTCCTGGGGGACATTTGGCAAAGTCTGGAGACATTTCTGCTTGTCACAGCTGGAGAGTGGAGGGGGGCAGTATGCTACTGGCATCTAGGGAGAAGAGGCGGGGATGCTGCTCAACATCTTACACTGTCCTTTGCCATGTCCGAGCTGCGCTTCACATGCCTGTCAGAGGGGCGCATTTCCCTCAACGCCTTTGGTGGATGCTGGTTTCCATGGTGCAGTCAGGGATATATCGGGGAGTCAGACCTGCCCCAACAGACTGCTGGCCACCTGGAAAAGGCCTCATGGGAGCAATAGTGCAGCAGGAACCCAGGGGTAGGGCTCTGGGCTTTAGGAGTGTCTCAGGGATGGGGCCCCCTGTGAAAAGGCCACAGCATGCCAGAGCCACCTGTGCAAGTGGGGCAGCCTTTCAGAAACTTTGCTCCTTGAACTCTGCTCACCTTTTAATTTCTTCCTTGGCCTCTGCTAACATCTCAGATTTCTCTCTGCTCTGGTTCTTTGAAGATCAAAGATATAAAAAATTAGGAACGGAAAAGGCACTTGATGAATTTGGACAAGTGTCAGATCTTACTTGCATACACTTTATTGATCTATGAAAATGGCAGATGTCCATTATAAAGAATTCAAGAAGTGCAGACAAGTGAAAAAAAGACTACAGATCTCACCTGGCTGGTGTAGCTCAGTGGATTGAGCATGGGCTGCAAACCAAAGGGTCGCTGGTTCGATTCCCAGTCAGGGCACATGCCTGGGTGCAGGCTAGGTCCCCAGTGGGGGCCATGTGAGAGGCAACCACACATTGATGTTTCTCTCCCTCTCTTTCACCCTTCATTCCCCTCTCTTTGAAAATAAATAAATAAAATCTTAAAAAAAAAGACTGCAGATATTCTCAAACTTACCACCCAGAAATAACAACCAGTGAGTATCATTGCAGATGATGATGTAGTCTTCTGTTTCCATGTGGTCAGAGTGATGTGAGCCAGAAGCAGAATGCAAGAGAGAGAAGGGTAAGGAGGTGGATGGATGGGGACAGGGAAGTGAAGGAACGTGCCTTAGTTGACACAGCTGGCTTTGGCCCTGGTCCCCATAGAGTGCAATTCCATGTTAAGGGCTAGTTAAAATAAAAAGTAAAACTGTGATGACTCATTCAGATTTAAAATAAAATTTATTTAACTCATCACGAATAATGGAACTGTTAAGATATTAAAACTAGTTCAAAGAAAGATCCAAAGAACAGACAGATTGATCAGTCAGAAAAGTGAAGGGAGAAGGTGGAGAGAAATGGGGCTTGTTCCTTTACTGAAAAAAACATCAAATTGCATGTCTAGAGAAAAAAATTCTTTTGTATCCCAATTAGTTACCTACAGCTTACAAAGCTGTAAAATTGCTCAAAGGAAATGAGAGACTAGAATCAGATCATCCTGAGGAATATGAGCAAAACGTTGTAGAATTTTCCTTTGGAAATGTCTAGTAATCTATTTTGCTTCCTCCAAGTTTCCTTACCTCAAGCCCAGCGCCCTTTTCTCCACATCATGCCGTGTAATCTTCTGAGGTTTCTACCTCTCATCCTTGTCAGAGGGGGCTTTGAGCATGGCATGCATGACTTCAAGAGTGAGAAAGCACTGAAAGGTGTCTTCGTGCTTTTACATTTTTTCATTCTTTATTTTTACAAGATCAGGTACTTTATTCTAAGAAGTGAAAATACATCCAGAACTGTATTAAAACATAATAATTTCTGCACTATGCCCCCTGCTCCTCCCATGTCCCCTGCCCCTGGTGGTAGCATAGAGTTGATTATCCAGCTATACTTTTCTCATGTTTCAACAATTGTACATAAATATTTAGAAACATACATGGAAATTTTCATTGTGAGAGTTCATGTAAGTGGGAAAATATTCTACACCTAGCTGCATCTTGTTTTTCTCACTGGAATGGGTACATTGAGGCTCTCTCAGATGTGAGGATGTTGATTGGATGCGTTCACGTAAACAGCTGCAGGACATGCCTGGACAGGGTTGCCACCCTCCCGGCATCTGATTCCTGGCACTGACTGAGGAGGAAATGTAAACAGCTGTGGGACAGAAGAAGAATTGTCCTTCCTGCTGTCCATAGGCACAGCTGGGAGTGGGGAAGGAGGACAGTCTTTGTCATTTAAATTGAGCCATGGTGGTGGGACAGTGTTTACACCTATGTCCAGTGAGACTATGTGCCAGCACCTGCCGATCATGATGGTGTTCTGCAATCAATGAGGACGTGAGTAGGGAACACTACATGTTAGTTTTAAAGAAAATAATTTTTTCCATAGTAATAAAAGCCAAGTAATGTTCAAAGAAAATGATATATTTACTATTGGGTGAAGGGGTTTTCCTACCCTACCTCCTAAGAAATACCACAAATCTAACAGTCTTAGGGCGTCAGAGGAGTGCTCACTACGTAGAGCTATATACATACACAAGGCTGAAAGGTGTTTGTGTGTTAGCATTTAGTGATTAGAAAGAAACATCTCATTATTCACAGGAAGTTATGTTACCTGGAGCCAAGAAAAAAATGCCTACGAATGGAGTAGGAAAGAAAAGGAATATAAAAATCATTTCTGAAAATGATGCTATGAAATTTTACTGTCTTTGTAAGAAAGGAGGCAGAGCCTCAGAGCACCGTGATCTTGTTAGCCTGGAGGATGCAGGAATCAGGGAAACGTCAGCAAGGAAGAGCTGGAGCCACAGGGCACCGGAAGTGCGTGCACCTCCCTGTCTCCGGGCCTCGAGCCTGCCGCTTTAAAAGCCCACTCCTTTGCACTTGCCAGTGCTACATTTCAGTCCGAGCTGTCTTCTTGCTTTAATCAATCCCCGCATGTTTTGCTGACCATTTAGTGTGTGCCAGGGGCTCTGGTGGTTATGCCTTGCAGATGTGGTAAACTCCTTAAAGGCAGAAACCATCTTGTTTACGACAAAGGGCATAAAAATATAAGTAGTATACGAGGCAGCATGCAAGTCATTTTTAATTGTGCGCAAAGGCTTTGCACTTCTTGAAAACTTTGGAAGTTTTCATCTGAAAGAACTTCTGGGAGGCAGGAAGTGTTTTGTGTGCAGCGGGGGCTTAGTTCATCTGTGAGGTTTAGAAAGGGAGACTCCTTTGAAACTGGGGTCTCAGCAAAGGTCTCAGTGAGGCCGTAGTGTTATGGTAATAAAAATAATAGTAATTGGGAATGTGATGGGAATGGTAAGAAGAGCTTGAGTTTATTAAACAGATCTTTTTGTTTAATTCTCTCGACCACCATGGGAGTTGGGCATTCTGATTATTCTTATTTTATTTTATTTTTAAACTTTTTTTTAAAAGATTTTATTTTTATTTTTTTAGAGAGAGGGGAAGGGAGGAAGACAGAGAGGGACAGAAACAGCAATGTATGGTTGCCTCTCACATGACCCTCACTGGGGACCTGGCCTGCAACCCAGGCATATGCCCTGACTGGGAATCGAACCAGGACCCTTTGGTTCCCAGCCTGCGCTCAATCCACTGAGCTATGCCAGCCAGGGCTGATTATTCCTATTTTAGAGATGAGAAGAACTGATGCCTAGGCCAGTTCAGGGTCCCAGAGAGAAGGTGGTGGAGTGACTGCAAGCCACTGGTGTTAGACAGTTTTCTCACACTGTGGGTGAGAAAGTGGGGTCTCTGATTTGTTGAAACGGTGGGAGAACACACACCGTGGCTAACCATGGGGTGTCTCGGTAAGAGGGTGTTAGAGGGAACTATTGTAGGATTTGGAATTTATATGGGTAACTTGGGGGACCATCAAAGAAAGAGGAAGTTCTCCCTTGACTGAGCAATTCTATGATCGACGAGTAAATCTTATCTAGAAGCAGGGCGGGCTAGAAAGGATAACATGATCACTGGTAAAGCAGCAGCAGTCAGGTGTTCAGCCCAGTGTTTGCTGTTTTGTGTGTCTGTGAGATTGTTTGTGACCAAGAGGAGAACAATCTGATTTTTCTGGAAGTATCAGATTACTGATTCTAGATTCAGTAATTCTAGATTACTAATTCATAGATTACAGATTACTGTAAATTATGAATTACTGGATGTTGGAGCTGCCATTCTTCTTCCTAACCTTTCAGTGGTTTGCGCCGGGGGCTGAGCCAGTTCACTTACCTGCCTTTCCACATCTGTGCAGTAGGCCTGTCATGAGGATTCCTCGTCGCACTGACCAAGGACCTGGTACCCAGCCCATAAACGGCTCTCCACCCCTGAGCTGTTCCTGGAGGAGGGTGACCAGGGATGGCTGGAGGATGGATGGGATTTCTCACCCCTCAGAAGACGGGGAAGGGCTTCTGGTTGCAGAATGGCAGGCAGGCAGAGGAAGAGGAATACGGAGAAAATATTATTTCCCCTAAAATTCCCACAAATTGGCTTGACTCACATTTTAAGTTCTTTTGGAGCTTAGGAGATATGTTCGATCAGTCTTTTTTTCCTTTCTTTCTTGTTTTTATTTCAGAGAAAAAGCAAAGATATCCTTATGATTTCCCCAGAAATACCCCCGTTGTTATTTACTTTTATAGAAAGGAGAGTTTAGTCGGTTAGCCCTTGGAGACAAACTGTTTCTTGAAGGTGTGTTCTTTTTCTTTCCATGGAAGGTATTGGTGAAATAAAGCTGAGCTCATCACCTAATCTTTTCCTTTTCAATCGTTACAGACAACATTTATTCCTTAGGATCGTGGAAAGCCCTGACGCAGCAAAACTCTTGGCCACATAATTAATTTCCAGCCTATCAGCTGATAAGTGAAGCACAGCTATAGTTGCAAGGAAATAATTTCTTTCCAACCTGAAGATAGGAAGAAGGAAGAATAGCTCTTCAGTTTTAAAGTGGATCTTATTTGTTTTTAATGAGTAAATCCAATAAACAGCACTGTTGGATGATTCTTTTGGATATTTCTAGTTAAGGGTGAGTCCATGGTGTTAAATGTCCCCAAGTGATTCTCAGGTAGGTGGGGAAGGGCACACTTCTGCTGCCCGAAGGTGGACACATTCCATCAGAGCTGCTCTTACTGCATCAGGGAATATAGGGCATTTTGCCATTTTAGAGGCAATTGCTGTTCTTACAAATAATATTAAAGGAAATGACAGTGTTTAGCAACATCAGCAAAATGAGAACTGCAAAAAAAAATTGCAGTATGCCTTTTGATGACAAGTTTTTCCTTTCTGAAGAGAGAAGATGAACTCTACACATAAAAATACCTTCACAGCAGAAAAGAAAACCCTGGATAGACAAATTCCAGTGTTTCCTGAGTGCTGATTTTTCACTCATAAGATAATATCTAGACCAATTCAGATAAAGAAAAAAAGGAGAAAGGGGGGCTTCTCTGGAGGTTCTAGGCTTCCTTACACTGTGGGACTCAGGAGCCCTTGAACAATGGTTTGTGTCCTGCAGATAGACCGACTTGGCAAAGAAACTTACCCAAGTTTAGATTTCTCTTCCAAGAAATGGTGATAATAGGTTTCTTATCACGTTCTTGCTGTCGTGAAGGGAATTTGAGATTTGGGGTCTGTTCATCTCCAGAAAAGTTTTCTGTTGTTCATTTATAGTTGAATCCAGCACTTTCTAAATCTTCAAAAATTCACATACCTTTTATACCATATAAGCTCAGTGATTTATATTATAGCTGTGGAAATTAAAATCCAAAGAGATAACCAAATTAGCCAGGATTGACCACAAAGCATCTGTGTAGGATGTCAAGATTCAATGCCTCTGGCTTGCCATTTTTCACTCCATTTACATGTCATATTTATTAATGTTTAATTCCGTTGTACATTTTAAATTAGTTTAACTATGATTTATAGTTAGAACCCAGAATCAATCTAATGACTACAGATTTACTTGAAACTTGATTTTCTTGGTTATATTTAAAAAAAAAAATAAGAGTCCCTGTGCTAGACAGGCTCTGAGCAGGGAGCACAATGTACCGTGAAGTGGATTTGCAATCAGGTAGGGCTGAACAAATGCACCTTAGTAGCTTTGGTAGTTGGTCCCTTTTTGGTTGCAAGTGACAGTAACTTAGCTCTGTCACAATTGCCCTGTGTCTCTGTGGGAGCTGCAGAATGCAGTAAAACTTCAAGGATCACTGGAGCTTTGTCTCCAAATATGCTAGTGAGAGCAATGGAGGGCCACAGGCTTTGTAGTTAGACGGCAGCCTTGGATTCAAATCCTGGATCTGCACTGCTAACTATATGTGTGAGCTCAGCTGGGCTGAGAAATCTCCCATGTTCATTTCCCTTTGCAAAATGGAGTTCACAGTTATGTCCTCATCAGGTGGGTTTATGATGAGATAAAATAGCACTCTGGAGTTAAAGAACATGCAGGGCTGGAGGCCTGGGGAGGTCGAGAGAGACACGCATGCCCAGTCTTCTTTCTGCACCGTGAAAGCAGCCGTACTGGGAATGGAGGGCACGACTCAAGGTCACACCTCCCATGTACTCTCTTCGTTTTGATCTTTGTTACAGCATCTCAGCAGCCACGTGGTTTTACTGTGATGTTGTAGGGGGAATGATTCCTTAACATGGAGGTTCCGGCAAACAGTAGGAGAGGTAGAAAAATCCATTTTCACAGAAAAAGAGAAACACTGTTAGATGAAGGTGACAATGTACAGGAACATTCCCTGATTCCATAGCTGGGGAGCCTGAGGCTTTGTGAGTATTTTACCCTCAAATGGGGACAGATGTAAAATGACTAAAAAGTGTCCTAAGAGAGGCAGAAAGCCAAAATACAGTAGAATCCAGAGTTGAAAATTAAGAATTATTTTCTTTGCAACTATTTTCAACCTCCAGGGGACAAATCCACCTAGCCTTTTACGTATAAAGATAGAACAAAATATTTCCAATTATTTTTATAAAAAAGAAAGCACTAACTCTAATACAAGGGCTAAGATTTTACACACACACACACACACAAACACACACACTGTTTTTAGTTGGGCATTTATAATCATCATAGGACATAGAATGCAGCAGTATTTTATGAGAGGAATCACCACGACAAGATAAGGTTCATTGTAGGACTTTGTTAATTATTTAATACTAGGAAATCAATATATTTACTTTATTAACAGCAAAGGATAAAAACCAGTGTGACTGACAGATGCTGAGAATGCATTTGATAAAAATTAACTTCCATTCCTGATACAAAATCCCTCATTAAAATACTGATAAATAGATAAGCTTGTAGCTTTAAACATGTATTTATGACTCATGGCTAGCCTCATGCTCGGTGATAAAACTCCCATTGAAGTCAGGACCATAAAATGAATGTGCACTGTTGTAACTATGATCTGGTAGTGTTTTCTTCTTGGCGTGCCAATTCTACTAGAAAAAGAAGCAAAGTGAGAAGAGGAGACAATATGATTTGCAGACTGTGAAATACTATGAAGCAATAAAAAGACAGTAGGGTTCTCCATATATTGACTCATAAAGATGTCTATTCCATATTGGGGGGAAACTAGGAAATGAACAATGAGTAGAATATGATGTTGTTTTTCTTAAAAGTAGAGTATGGGGGGAGACCCCCCAAACCCCAGAATTTCTTTAGAAAAATTGCGTATTTATTTTTACATGATTAAACTCCAGTCACCTTCAAAGTACTCTCCATTTGATGCAGTGCACCTATTGAGATGTTTTTCCCACTGCTCAAAACAGTTTTGAACTTGTCGATTTTGATGCATTTTAGCGCTTGTGCTATTTTTTTGTTTTGTCTCTTTCCACATTGGGAAAACGTGTCCCTTTGAGGACTTTTTTCACTGGGGAAACAACAAAAGTCGTTCAGGGTAGGATGGGGTGAATAGGGAGGGTGGGGCAGGGGGGCCATGCCATTTTTGGTTAAAAACTACTGAACACTCAGCGTGGGGTGGGCCGGTGCGCTGCTAAGTCACCCATCATGAAATGGACAAACACGTTAAAAGGGTCTTAAAATAAATTCACTGAAGCTGAACAGCAGCCTCTCACAACAATACCAGCTGGTACACTGATATGGATGGACTACTAGAACACTCACCTAGTGGGGGAAGCCTGTGTACCAGGGGCCTGCCCTCCAGAAGATAATTCTGGTTTATTTTGGGTTCCCCCTTGTACATGAGTATGAATAGGGAGGTGAAATGCATGGGAAAAACTCATGAATTTTCTTAGCAAACTAATAGTAACTCTTGCTTTTGTCTCATAGGACAATCTCATTTCTTCTTTGTGCCTTTTAGGAATTGCTTGACTTTTTAAAAAATGCAAATAAGTAAATGTCAGAGGTTAAAGGCAGTTTGATTTTAAATCCTGTTCTCTTAATCACTCCTCTATTACTTTTATTATTAGAAAGAAAATGCCATTGCTATTTCCAAAACACAAACATGTTTATATATATATATATATATATATATATATATATACACACACATACACACACACACACCTGTTATATATAAGATATATGGGTATAATATGTATATATAAAGATGGCGTGTACATTTATATAGGTAAAAAGGAAACTGTACAAGTATATACATAAGTATATATGTGTATAAGTATACAAATATGAAATATTTCAAATTATAACGTAATAGCATGCCTAGAACATGGTGAACAAATATATGTATTGACCTTTGTGAACCCTCACTACCTGAAGTGTACGTAGGGACTATGCTTATTTAGTTTTGTTTGCCCTTGCAGCAAGCGGGTGTCCTTCACAGAGCATTAATATTAAACAGAAATATTTTATGCATGCTAATACAATAAACAATAGAAAATTGATTCGCCCTGCGTGAGCAGCAAGGCACTCTCCTGCGGTGCCACCATGGCCCCCGTTCGTGTTGAGCAGCGCACTGGCCTGCAGCCTCCATGTAGACGAAGATACTGGCACTGGTGAGGTGCAGGGCCATGGACTCAGGGCCTGCATTGGGAAGGAGAAGCCTCGAGAGCAGCTGACTTCCAGGGGTGGAAGGATTTGGATTTCCTCTTCACCGAACTCTGGCCCCTCTGCTCAGGGTGGTGAGGAGGAGGGTGAGCATGTGGAGAGAGCATGTGGGGAGGCCGTCAGGTGGGCGACTGCCACTTAGGCAGTCCAGATGGTACCCACGGCCGGAAGGCCTTTGCTGTGTCGTCTGGAAGATGCCACAGTCCACTTTTGTTCAGCTAGAACACAGCCTCTGCGTCTTTCCGCAGGCTGGTGTCTGAGCTTGAGGACAGGAAAAGGCCTGTGCTCAGGTGAGCACTGGCCACAGAAGAAACTAGGTGCCCCTGTGAATGGCACCTCCCATGTGGTGCCAGGAAAGAGGTGGCCAAGCCTCCACACATTGAGTGGGAGGTGGCATTATGAGTGTGCCCCCTGAAGCCACGAGGGTGTCCACGTGGTGCTGCTGCTACTCAGGAGCCTGTGCAGAGTCAGTGCCGCGTGAGTGGCTGACACGGGAATGGGCAGTTGGAAAGGTGTCTTTGCGGTATGGTGAGATTCCTAGAGCTTCTCCCTCTCCTCCCCACTACCCCCGCTGCTCATTTATTATCCCCCCATCTCTTCTTAGGACTCAGTGTGTTGTCCTGCGCTGATTACAGGGACTAGATGAATCTCTCTTGTTAGCTTTTAGATGCCCAGCTCTTCCTTTATAGCTTAACTTTGCCTTCCATTGGATCTAGGCTTCAGCCTCTTCCCCTCCTTAAACCTGTTCACCTCATCTCCTACTCTCACCTCCTTGATGTTTCCCTGATTTAGGTCTCTCGCTTTGTGTGGAAGAACTCAGTGAGTGAGGGTAAAGGCTGCTTTTTTTAGGGGCAGTTGTGGGGGTGGGAAGGGAGGGAGAGAAACCTCGATGTGAGAGAGAAACATCAGTTGGTTGCCTCTTGTACATGCCTGACTGGGGACTGAACCCACAACCCAGGTATGTGCCCTGATCAGGAATCAAACCCACGACCTTTTGGTTCATGGGATGATGCTCAACCAACTGAGCCACACTTCCCAGAGCAGGACAAAGCCTTCTTCATTAGCCATAGCACACTGAGAATAACTCAGAGTGTTCCCTCCCCTCCGCGCCCCTGGGTATTTTCACATTTGCACTGAGCTCTAGTTTCACTTGAGGTACTCATTGGTAATGGAGAGATTTCAGGCAGGCTGCCGAGACAGATGGATGGATAGGCAGTTTTTATCAGTATTTTTCTAATTAATGAGATAAGTGACCCCAATGTGCATTTTACCATATGGAGGACACACGCAAATCGTATTTGTGCCTTCAAGGAGGTAACAACTCAGTTAGGGACATAGATCATAAACATGGATTAAAAATAAAGTGACACAGGATTTAAAAGATGATACAAACATAAGGTGCAGCGTAAGGCACGCTCAGCCAGTCAGGGCAAAAGATGGACCGGAAATGGTGCTCTTTGAGTATCTGTTGTGTGCCTGACGTGATAGCAAGCACTTTGATATATTCCGTTTTCTCTAACCCTTTCCAAACTCTTTAAGTTAGGTTTTATTATTTTTATTATGAAGATGAGAAAAATGAGGTTCAGATATGTGAAGTAGATTGTGTTGAAAGTCACCCAGACTGGAAGTTCCCGAGTTTCTCATCAGGGCGAGGGGCTGAACCTGACTTGTCTGTTTTTGAGAGACAAGACCAGAGAAAGAAGGTATGTTCTGAGCCCATATATGTCAGAACTACCTGAAGATTTTGCTAAAGATACAGATTTCTGGGACTCATCAGAATTTCCTGGAGTGCGGTGTCAAGTTTGAATTTTTGAAAAACTTAAAAAATAGAATGGGAGATAAAAAATATGACAGTATCCTTCCTATAGCTTATTTGGGATTTTCAATTTCTAATTTTGTATTACTAGGGAATAAGAAACGTGATTGATTTTTATATATTGGTCTTGTGTCTTCCAACCTTGCTAAACTCATGTATTATATTTAGTAGACTTCTTATAGCTCATTTGAAATTTTCATGTTATTTGTGAGTAAAGGAAGTTTTCCTTCCTTTCTTATTTCCTTCCTTCCTCCTACCCTCCCTCCCTCTTTTCTATCTTTCCTTTTTTGTTTCTTTCTTTTTAGTCTATATTCCTTTATGCCTTTTATTTCCTTTTCTTGCCTTAATGCACTGGCTAGGATGTTCAGCATGATGTTGAATAGGCATTATGAGAGTAGATATCCTTGACTTTTTCTGATCTTAGAAGGAAATAATAATAATAATAATAATAATACTTTTTTTACTAATAAGTAAAATAATAGTAAAATTACTATTTTTTACTATTTACAAAAACTATAGTTTTTGGTACATATCCTTTATTGAATTAAAGAAGTTGCCTCTTACTACTAGTTTGCCAGAGGTTAGTACCATGAGCACATTTAAAATTTTTTCAAATGTTTTTCTCTGTATCTTTTGAGATGATCAAATTTATTTTTCTTTTTTATACAGTTAGCATGTTGAAATACACTGATTGATTTATGAAAGTTGAACCAAGTTTGCATTCTCAGGATAAAGCTTACTTGGCCTCAATGTTTTATTAATTTTTATAAAGCAGTAGATTTGATTGACTAATAGATGAAGAACTTTTCATCTATGTTCACAGGAATGTTGGTTTGTAGCTTTATTTTCTTATAATGTCTCTACCTGAGAGTTACGATACATTCTGATGGTAAAATGATAAAATTTGGTGATCACTGCTTTATGTTTTTTTTCCAATACAACCACACTTGTTAAATATTTATCACTAACCTCCCTTGTACTCTGGGTTTTAGTTGGTTTTGGCCAACAGGGTATGTTGGCAGAGATGCGAGGGCAAGAGGACCACGAGGTCAGGCATTGATTCACCTGCCTCCTTCCCAGACAAGTCTCTGCCTTTCTCTACTTAAGACCACAACCCCTGGAAGGCAGGCCTTTCCTTGCAGCTCTGTCTCTGGGTTCTAGGAACTGTTCCCTCACCTTCTCCCTTCCTGCCTGGGGTGAAAAACAGTGCCCCGCCCTTGTGAGCCTGCTGCTGCGTCTTGTGCTCTTCCCTTAGCCAGGTGGCCACCCTTGTAAATCGCTCCTTACAAAAGCGCAGCAGCCCTGTTTGTGTGGTCTGAGTGCTACTAGGGCCCTAGCTGGTGTGCTTTCCACCAGCTTTCAGCCTTCATACCTGTTGTATGGACTTGCAGATACCTTCAGTTTTCATTAAAAGTGGTTTCTGTTTCTTGTTTCCTTTGTTTCTGGAGATTTTCTTAGGAAAAAAAGGGGCAGGAAGTACTTCAGTTGGAGAGAGGCTTTTCAGATCATATATTGACTGTAATTCTTTAACACCGGCATATAAAAAATATTGCCAACGTTTGGTTTAAAGATGGCAGAGTCACATAATCCCTGACCCATCTCTTTCCCATGCTCGAGGCAGAGTAAATCACTGCCTCTTCAGTGTTCCCAGATAACCTGGACAGCGCTATTGGAAGTGCTCCAATGTGTCTCGAAGGCAACAGTCATGCCCCCTTTGCCTTTGTGTCCCAGAGAATAGCACAGAAGTGAGAAATAGAGCCATTTCCCCAGTCAGAAAGGGTGGCTAACAGTGTAAGGAGATTGTGGGGGCAACGCTGTGTACTCGGATGTGGGACTCTGTGTGTGCATCCCATCTCTGAGCCGTTTGCACAGGACTTTCAGGCTTTGCACGCAAGTCACAGAGAACTGAGGCTTGACACTCTTCCAAGGACCTGTGAGCTCTCACCGACTGATGTCTGTGGAGTATATAAGGCCTCCTAATCCTCCAATTAGGAAACCATAGAACACAGAGGGATTACCCACAAGGGATGGTAGTGTGTTGCTATTTAAGAAATATGATTATCATATTCTTTCATGAACTTAGAATGGCATGCAATAACAAAAACTGGTTGCAGTCTTGTTTTTTAATCTTCTATGTTGCTTTTCTTCCCCTTATTTTCTCTTTTATTTCTACTTAAATCATTCAAAACTTTGCAGGTGGCTAAAATAAATATTTTAATTATTCGTGTGTGTGTGTGTGTGTGTGTGTAGTTAAGGTCCCAGTTATACCAGAATAAAGAACTCATCTTTAGATTCCTGGAAAACTCATTTAGCATATGCTTAACTTGTTTTGAATAATTTGATTTCTAAGTAATGACATTCCTTTTGATTTTGAGAATAACTTCCCTTGCTTTTTAAAAATGAGGCTTCCCATAGGCAAACTTTTGATTTAATTAGGAAGAGCGCATAAATGTTGTTTGGGTGATCATGTGTGGTGTACGTCATTCAAATCAGGCTGCTCATATGGACCTCTGTTGTAGGACTGTCTGATAGTGAAGTTGTGTGTGTATGGTCCTTGTGTGTTCATAGCTTTCTCTTCTCTTCCTCTTACTTTTTTTCTCTTGTTCCTAGTCCTGATTTCTTGCTGCATCTTTTCTTTCAAATGTGCACCTTTTAGTCTCCTGTGGCTGGGTGGCTGGTTACCAAACCAGTTAGCCCACTGTCCTACACGAGTCCATAAGCCTTGGAGGCAGAAGATATTTGAGACCACATGGTCTCTCTTCTAGTCGAGTGCTTCTCAAATTTTAATGTGCATCAGAATCTCCTAAGGATCTTGTAAAATGCAGATTCTGATTCAGTTGGCTTCTGGTGGACCTGAGATTCTGCATTTCTAACAAGCACTTGGTGATGCTAATGCTGCTAATTTAAGGACCACATATCAAGCACAAAGTTCAACTGTTGGTCATTAGCACAGATTTGGTCAATAGTTACAGGGGACATTATTGTTAATATATGCTATATTTTTTCAAATGATATTGGTGTATGGTCCCCTCTGAAAAGTGTTGGGTTCCTGACGGATGAATTGATTAGAAGCATGTAAGCAAAATGTGGCTCAGCTGCCATTTAAAAATCAGAACTCTGGGAATGAGATAAATGTGTAAGAGAAGTGTTGGGGCAAGAGAGAGTCCTCTGAACAAAAAGAAAGAGACTAAGTTTACCATTAGTTTACCTCAGGTAGGTCAGAAACAGCTTTAGGAACATGGAAACATTGTGATGACTCTCTGTGGTTATTCATCAGAGCTGCAAGTTCTGTAATGCATGCTCTGGGTATCATTTATCTTTTAGACAGTCTGGGGAGAAAACCTTGTGACTGTATTTTAGGATTTTGCTTTGAGCCTTGGAATTATGGGAATTTCCCAGCATGCTTTGCAACCATTGACCAATCTGCAGGAGGGTAGCCTTTCTGTTCACTTACACTTCCTCAGGCTCCTCTGTACCTTATGGTTATCCTGGCTCCCCTTCATCAAAGATACATAACAAGAAGTTGATTTAGGCAAGAGGTGACATTTAGGTAATACTTTTTGCCAATTCAATTGGATTGTTAGTGGCAGAGGGATTACTATATGGAAAAGGATTTGAAAGTTTTGTTAAGCCACAAGGCTCCTTGATAGACAAGTGGGACGTTGATTCATCAGCCCTAAGTGCTAGAACCACTCAAAGCAGCCCACGTGCTATTTTCCTCTTTTCCCTTTTTCTCAGCACCATTGCTCTGGCATTTAACAATAATATGCAAATTTTGGTATCAGGAGATACATCTAATTACCCAGTCAGATATGATTTTGTTTGATTTCTTCTCATTCTTATCATCTATCCTTCACCATAGGCATTTCTAAGAAGGCATTGGTTTCTTGGCTAGGTGAGAGAGAAACAGGATTTGCCAGTTGGTCTTGGCTGGCTTTCTTTTTAAATAAATAGTCTGCCTGCTCGCTGAAGGGTGTCTCCCAGCAGGGAAGCTGTCACCTGTCACTCTTGAGTCAATCACTAAAAAAAACTTTGTTTTGTTCATGCTGTGGGTGGTGATGTGATCCAAAGTCTCCTGGTCTGGAGGCTCTGCTGGCTGAAAGGCAGGTTTATGTGGTATTTCCATCCTTTCAATAAAGTGCCCTATACAAGGCTAAGCTAAGGTCTCTTGTTACTCTTAGCTCAGGCCATTTTTGCAGGGGCATTTTTTTCTTTAGCCTTAAGAAAGAGTGACAAGCTACTGTTATGTGGGTCAACTCAGAAATGATCTCTGCATTTGCTAGTCTTCAGTGAGCGGTTTGGTTCAGTGGGACTTGAACTCGTTCATTTGCATAATTCTGAATCTGAATTCTGCCATGGCTCTTACTAATTGGTGACCCTTAGAAAGTTAGTCACCTTTCTGAGCCTTCATTTTCTCATCTGCAAATTGGAGACAATAATAACTACCTCCTTGCTGGCGATGTGAATATTCTGAGTACTCAGGATCTATCTTGATTTTTTTTTTTACATTTTTAATTCAGTAGGTACTCAGTAAATGACCTTTCCCCTTTTCCTTCTTTTGTGTTTGATACAGGATCTTATTGTGTTTTGATTTGATTTTCTTTTGAATTGTTTATAATATTTATTTATTTACTTATTTATTTGAGAGAGAGGAAGGAGGGAGAAAGAGAGGGAGAGAAACATCTATGTGAGAGAGAAACATTGATTGGTTGCCTCTCGTACATGCCTCTTTGAGGGTCTGAACCTGCAACCCAGGAAAGTGCCTTGACCGAGAATTGAATTAGCGACCCTTCCCTTTGTGGGATGACACCCAACCAGCTGAGCTGCACTAGTCAGGGCTTGATTTTCTTTTGGTTGTGATAATTGAAGTGTTCCCGAAATTTCTGTTACTGTGGGGTCTTCTAGGTAAATGTCAAGTTCCAATAGAGCTGAGAAGAGAGCAAGGTCTTAGTGACACTGGGACACAGGGTCCAGTAGACTAGAGAGGAGAACAGAGTCTGGAAACTTCCAGACTGGTGAATCTTTAAGGGATTTCCAGATTATTAGATACAGAACCTCATTTATCCAGAGGCAACTGAAGCATGGCAAGGGAAAAAGTTCCATGGAAGTGTTTAGAAATATGTCCTCCAAACAAGGCTGAATCCAGCCAAATTGAGAACCAGGTGATATTACATTCATTCCGTCATTCATCCATTGAGTCATTCAGGTCCCATTTACTAACCACTTTGTATGTGCTAAGCTCTCCATTTATCCTCGCCTCAAACAACTCATGATAGAGTGGTAAAATGATAACCGTGTACCACATGACATGTGCTTTAACTGAAATGATGGAGATAAAACTACTTATGAAATATCTGAAGACCAGATCCCTCTTTTCAGTATTTGTCCCCGATGGCATGTCCCAGTCTTGCTTGTAACTTGGTGTCACTGATTTCTTCCCATTGGAGCTTGAGCAAAAATGATGGGTGCAGCTCCTGTGTCCTTGCTTAAAAGAAAATCCTTTGCTATGGAGATCCATTCTTTCTTTCCCTCTGTCTGGCAAGGCAATGCCACAGAACCGCGGACGGCACTGTTGTGGAGAACAGAACACCCCTGCTTGCCTGCTTCCCCAGACAACTTCATCGGGCAGAGCTGACCACCTGCCCTCAACTGGCGCACGAGAGTGCAATCAGCTTCCAAGTACTTTATTCACCGAATTTCAGGATCTCTTTTAACTTTTATCAGGATTATAACTTTTATTGTAACAAATCAAGTAGTCACGGCTTTTTAGAGGTAGTTTTTGAAGTTTTTGTTGGCTACATGAGGTTCCTGAAGACATAAGATTCAGACAAACTCTGGGTCAAAGCTTAACTGTGGAATGCTTTCACATCTAAGACATATACGTTCCCAAACTAAAATAACTTCTCAAGCCTATAGGTACTAAAGAGTCAAGGTCCAATCTTCTTTTCCAGGGCCTTACCTCCTTTGCTAGTCTAAAGTTTACAAAATCAATGAAGAAGTAAGTGAGCAAGAATCTTTTGCGTGTGAGTGGATCTCATTTCTCTTGGTGGTGGTGGGGAGTGTTGGAGATATAGTTTGGGAGCAGCAATGGTAGCAAGAGGAAAGCCTTCAGTGTCTGCCTATTCAAAGTCATGCTTGAGAAGACAGTGCTGAAAAAAGAAGGAGGGAAGTCTCTTCAAGGTCATCTTGTATCCTGCACCCAGGCACCCCAGGAGCTATTATCTTTAGACAAGCAGCCTCATCCTCATCCCATTCAACTGAAATCTCCTCTTCTGCCCCTTGTATCAGTCTTTCTTTGGCTCTAAAAGGGTCAATGGCCATTGCAATCTATACAAATGAAAGAAGACCCTTTCTACTCATCACTCATTATTCATTCACTAATCAAATAGTTACTGAGCCTCTCCTTTATGCCAGGAAGATGGTAGATGTGTACTTTAGTGATAACATAGCTGAGAAACCCCACCTCAGAGAGATAGGACTAGAGTGTGCAAGAGGCACAAAACAGATGCAAGGAAGGTAAGAAATATGGTAGGAATTGACACAGAAGTACAGACCCTTAGCACAAGGCAGATGTCTCCTGTCACTCAGCAGTGTGTGTCTACTGTGATAAAGGTGTGTGATTAATTGCACACAGAGACCATATGTATATTTCTTCACTTGCTAATTGCAATTAGTTGCAGGAACACTGAACATACTGCTCTTCATGAATGTCAGGACATTTTAGTGGATTCCGCTTGGTTCTCTGAGAAACCACAATTAACTTTACTAATTATTCCCTTCACCACATGTGCTTCACTTAATGTAGAACCAAACTAATGACTATTGATCTTTTAAAACCTTTTATTTCTTTTTTTCTAAAAGCCATCTTGGCTTCCATCCAATTAATAACAAAAATGGCTCCTTAGACAAAATCACAAATATAACCAAGTCCATTTAAGGTTGGTGGGAGAGAGGAAGCAAACTTCAGTGTCAAGAATTCTCTCATTTCTTCTCTGGGCAGGGAAGGCTCTCTGTATTGGCAAAATGCCATACGGCACTTTTGGTTGGATGTGCTTTGAATGATTTTGTAACTGGCCAAGCAAGCAAGCATCTCTGTGGCGACTGATCCATAACACCGGGTAGTGGCGGGGAGTTGGTAAACCAGAGATGTGTGCTAGGGACCAGGCTGGGAATGCAAGACAACTTAAAAACGCACAAAATCCCACTTTAATGCTGTTTAACCCAGAGCTGAACAGAGTGCCTTCCTGTCCTGCTGTCTGGGTAGCATTAATTTAAACTTCTGTGTCCTTAAACTTTTAACTTCTATGACTTTTCTCAAGATTCCTGTGTGTGTGTGTGTGTGTGTGTGTGTGTGTGTTTTAGGGATGGTTTATATGCTTATAGCTTTTCCTATGTCCATGTATTTTGCCTCTGCCCCACATTGTGTTGATTCAGATGTGAAACTCACTACCTTCTTTGATTTTCACACACACACACACACACACACACACACACTTTCCCAAAGCATTCTTGAGAATTTGAGGACAAGATAGCAGATGGATTCACAATTCGCATTACATTCCCAAACAAGCTCCAATGGAAAAGCTGGCGTCATTGCTTTAAAATGTCCTTTAGGCAACCGCCTGATGGAGTTCTTCATTCTGTATGGTTCTAGCTGAGTCCCCACGATGAGGAACAACACAATTCGCTCTTCGTCTTCTGCAGAGAAATTTCATAGTTCTTCTCTGAAACCTTGTGTGATTCTTCTGCCTCAGGTGTACTCATCAATCTTTTTTCACCAAAAAAACCAAGAGGAAAGGGAATTCTCTCTTCAACAGCAATCCCCTCTTTAACAGGAAGGCTTGTGCCAGCTGCTAGGACAACACGTCCTTTCCCTTCATTGTTACCATGGTGCATTCACCTAACTACCACTTAAAACACTTGGCGCTCCAGTGAGCTTTCTAAGGCAGCGCCTCTGTTGAGTGTTGCTATAATCTTGTGAGCCAGACAGGGCAGCCATATCTCATGGCTACACTTTGCGGGTAAGGAAACTGAACCTCTAGGTGACGAATGCCTAAATATGCATTGTTTTTGGTAAAACGTTCCTTTTCCTTATCTTGCTCAAGATGTCCATTTGTTGGAGGTATAGGACAGATAAGGAAGTGGCGAATCCTCCAACTTGGGCTTTACTCTCTCATTCTGCTTCAAATTCCCCCATGCTTTACGGCAAGGCTCTGAGCGACATGTAGCAGAATGTGAGAGAAGCCAGCCTACACTGGGTTGTTTGCAGTGTTTCTTAACCTCGACACTATGGAGATTTTGTGCGAGCTACTTCTTTGCTGTAGGTGGAGGCCCGTGTCCTGTGTATTATAGGATGTGTAGCTGCATCTCTGTCTTCTACCTGCTAGGTGCCAATAGAACGCCCACTCTCAACCTTGTAGTTGTGATAATCAGAGCTTTCTCCAGACATTGCCAAATGTCCTCCAAGGAGATGAAAGCAGCCCTGGTTGGGAAGCATGGAGTTATTGTTACATACCCATTGTCACGATGGTTTCTTATCTTTGTGAGCTGGACCACAGATGATTGGTTATTATGAGCAACTCAGAAGGGAGATACAAAACCTGCAAAGCATACAGTAAAAAAGAAAGTTTTCAAAACTTGTGTTTTTTTTTCCACTGGAAAGAGGACACACACCTCTACTTGGGTGGGACAGAGGAAGAAAATACACCCCCTGTGTCCACAGCATGAGCTCTTCTGGTGGGGTATTGCTGCTGATAGCCCAGCTCTGACAACAAGTGGTCCAAGCAGTGCCAAGAACGACAAGTCAGGCCATTTGGGGAAAAGATGAGATATTTGAACAGCTTGACGCTGTGCAGGCATAAATTGTCGGGAGAGATACATGTGAGCTGGAGAGATTTGTAAATATGGCAGACGGTGATCCTGGTATTTCATGTTAATTGTTTTTCTCAGGCAAGATACGTCCTGTGATTTACATTCTAGAGCTGGTGGGATGACAGGCTTAGCCAGATAGCTCGTCACCTCCAGTGAAGACAAATGGGGGGCGTGGCAGCTGCTTTGGGGGCTCTCATTTGTTCTAGAGCATCAGGGGTACTGTCATGTGCCCTCCGGGAGGCCTTGTGTGATGAAAGAAGCCTGTGCCCAAGAGCTGAAGGGGACAACTGAAGAATAGGTGGCAAAGTCCAAGGGCTCAGGAGTGATGTGCCAATAAGCAGGGAGTGGTCACCAGACAGGTGCTGAGGTTGGCTTCTCTGGCCCCTCCTGCAAGTGGGGAGCTGCCAGATCTCATATGGGTGGCCTTGGGAGAGGCACTTAGAGACTTCTGAAGGAACTAGGTTTTCATGCAGGCTAGGAAAGCCTTTGAATGGGGCAGAAGTGTGGATTTAATTGTTGCTCACCTGGGACATTTAAGGGGCCAGTCTGATGAGGAGACGGGAAAAGATCATGTTGTCTCCCCTGAGTCAGGATGTTCCTTTACTTCAGTCTTTCCAAAGGCACTTTGCCCAGAAGCTATCCCTCCTTTTTCCAAACAACAAGGATGAGCCAAGCCCCTCTAGCACTTAGTGAGTCTAAGTCAGATTGGATTACCCACAGACTCAAGGCAGAATCGTGGTGAGTCTGGGTCACAGAGATTCTGGAAGCCAGTCATAAGAGGTAGGAAAAGATGTTTCTTGGTCAGTGTATGCTCAGCACTGGGCCAAGGAGCCACCAGGTTCCCCAGCCCCTTAGAGAGAGACGTGGTCAGAGAAGCAGTGGCAATGACAGGGCAAGGTGGGTTTGTTGGGCAGAGCCGTGCCAGCGTGTCCAAGCCCGGAGCCATGTTTCTGGAATCCCTGTCATTGTAGGGCTCTGGGTCAGAGTGGGCCCAAGGAGGACTTTGTGTGGATTTGGAATGTGGGAGTGAAGCATCTGCCATTCCTCTCAGAAGGTGGTCACACCCAAGCACCAGTGAGTCCAGACTGGGCCATGTTCTCCATGCAGTGTCCAGCTTGTCCCGCTGGCTGGGCTCTGTGACCAGTAGTGACCCCAGGACCTTGGCGCTGACCCGCAAAAGCATCAGTGCTATGGATTCTCCACAGATCCCCCTTCTAGGCCCACTTCAATGGCTGGGTGAGCTTGGCCTCTAGAACTTCCCTGGGAGTTCCAGCTTGCCCACCTGCACCAGGTGGGCTGGTTCAAACCCAATTCTTTTATTTTCTGACTCCTCCTTCCAGACTTTCACTTTCCCAGCTCCTCCCACATTTGTTCATGGTCTGATTCCTTTAATAAAGCTGTTATCTCTGAACCACTCGGAATGCTTTGTTTCCCCCCCTGGGTGGGCCTGACTGACACCTGGGAGGGCTCCTCTGCAGTCTGGTTTCCCCTTTGCACGAGGCAAGTCTCATGTACTCCGAGGAGAATAAACTGCCTTAAAAATGGGTACAGTCCTGACCCAAAAAGATTTCTTGATGAGGAGTGATCCTAGCAGTCATTCATTCATTCATTCTCCAATAAATAGAAAGGAGAGCGCTGTTCCAGGGAATGTGCTAGAAATACAATGTTAATTAGTGAATAAGACAGATATGGCTGCTTTTCTCAGAGAATTTAGAGTTTAAAGTAATTGGTAGAAAATGAACAAATAATCAGTATGTGATGATAAATGATTACTTTTTGTTTATTACATGGCAATTACTCAAAACAGCATAAGGTAACAGAGAATAGTATGTGAGGTGAGACCCATGGGATAGGTGTGTGTGGGAAGGCCATCTGAAGAGTTGATGTTTAAGCCAATGCTTGAGACACAAGATGGATTCAACCACAGAAGACTTCTTGCTCTAGGCTGAGGGAATAGTGTGTGCAAAGGCCCTGAGGTAGTACAAATACACCACCACAGAGAGATTTTTTTCATGAAATAGTGACAAGCTCTTTTACAGAAAAATATCAGCATCAAGACAAATCAGAGTGAGGCCCAAGAGCTGCGAAACTCCTGAGAACAACTGGTGTAGGCCCACAGGAAGCTAGAAAGCAGACGTGAGGGGCAAGGAGACGAGAGAACGCCCATGAAGACAGCCAGGGCAGTGGTCTGCGCCAGGGCTGCCGCTGGCCCATACAGTGCCTTTGCTCAAGTGGAAACAGGCGCCCCTTCCTTGGAGTGACAAAACCTGAGCCCAGGGTTCTTGGCTTGGCAAATGGAGCCGGGGCTGGATTTCAGCCTGCAAAACCACATGCAGTGCCCGATCCGCACTAGGAGTTCATGGTGAGCTGCCGGAAGCCAGAAGAATTTCTGAATCTCCTGCTAAAGAGGGATTCAGTGAATAAGGTTACCCCATCTGGCATCTTGGAGACAGCTGGCTGTCTGTGTAGCTAAGCACATTGTTAAGTCAACTGGCATTTCTGACATTATTATTGCTCATCACAATCACTTTTTCTTTTGTTGTTTTTTGGGGTTTTTTTTTTTGCTGTTGTAAAGGCACCGTTACCCCAATGTGCAGAAACAAGATAACCCTCCTGGCCAGGCCCTCAAGATCCTAGTGCCAGGCCTCAAGGGGCTCATGGGCAAGTTACATAGCTGGAACTCTCTCAGGTTGGGGCAAACCTGTCAGTTTCTAAGAGGAGCAAGGAGATCCAAGGACCAATCATGGGACACTAACATTGATTGAGCCCTGACTACACACCAAATGCTGTTGGACACTTCGGCTACATTTGTCATTTCATCCACTTGACCATCCATGAGGCAGGCACTTCCAACCCCATGCCATATGGTAAGACTCTGAAGTTCAGAAATGTTAGGTGACTTGCCCATGGTCTCAGTAAGAATGTGCTGGACGGGATTTGGTGGCAGGTCTGTCTTATCAGGAGCCTGTGTGAAAAAGTAAAAGCAGGTGCTTTTGGAGTCACTGTAAGCAAAGCAGTTGGAAATAGACCCATGTGGTGGAGGGCCTGCAATGCTGGCTAGATTCCCTTAGACACCTGTGCCCACCAGGTGTCTGTATTTCCCTGGGGTGAGTAATCCTGCCCTGGAAATGTGCGATCAGTGTATCACAACTGACACTTGATTGGCCAGCAAGCAAATACCCACGAGAGAGGAATTTTCTGCTGCAAGCAACCTTTGCTCTCCCCTGAGCAATCAATCTTACTCTTCACTGTCAGTGTCTCTGAGGTGTTTCGGGGACATTGGTGTCTGTTAGGGAAAAGAGCCATGTAGGAATCCTGGTGTCGCCTTGGGAACAATTCTTGGGGCTGCACAATATAATCATTCCCAATCAATGTTGAACTTGGGCCTTAAGCACCTGGCCTGTGACCAAATTCAGCTTCTCAACCTTCTTTATGGGATGAAAAAGGAGGCCATGCCTCTGAGCAGAATATGTATCCCTGAGTGGAAAGGCCCCTTCACTGCCCAGACCACTGCCCTCTATATTACCATGAAGAGAAAGGACACCAGCTTTCAATGTGCAGGTGTAAATCTCCCAAAGGGACGTCCCCATCCCTGGCTCGGAGCTGGCTTTTGGACTAGATATTGGCTTTGGTTGCTTTCTCAGGCTGAGACAAACAGCCTCAAGAGAAGGATTCTGAAACTGGGGTTTTCTTGCTTCCAAGCGTACAGCCTAAAGTTTGAGAAGTAAAATGTCATTTGGAGTGTGTGTGTGTGTGTGTGTAGGTGGTGTGCACATGCAGGAGAGAGCTGTCCATCTATCTCTGATCCAGAAGAAATCTGGAATAGATACTTATGCTTCTCATCCTGTCCAGGTGTCAGCAGCTTTAACGGGCTGCCCAAGGGGCAAAGTTGTGCTCTATTTGCCAGTGGTCACTCAGATAAACTTTGCAACCCAGGGAGAGTGTTGAGTAATGTTATTCTCTTGGTGCACTGAAAAAAACGTGATGTCAGAGAAGTGATTAACCAAAGTTATAGCAGGTTGGCAGGTACAGGAGAGGAGGGCCTGACTTAGAAGACAAAACAGAAAAGTAGATTTTTTTCTTCACTGTAATTGCTTATAGACAGAACTTTTCCCTGACACCTAATCAAAAGTGGGGGTTTTCTTCCTTCTTCCAAATTCTTAGACTCAGCTTGGACCTACTCATGGAGACATTCCTTTACTCTCAAAATAATGTAGTCACCTACCTGTTGTCCTCTCCTAGGTCCCTGTACCTTGCCCTCTGGACAGTGTTGGTCACCGTGATAGACCCCAAGTCAGCCTAAACTACTCAATGGAAGGGGACTAGGTGTATGTGAGTGTGTGTGTCAGAGAGAGACAAAGGCAATTCAGGGATGATACTAAATCCAACTATTAGAATATGTCCTTTTTCTGACTCTCGCCCCACTTCCTTCCATGTTGGTTCATTCTGGGCAGGCTTGCTGCACTAAATGCTCTCACAGTAGCTTCATGTTTATATCCTACTGGTTGGCCATCCTGGATGCCCTTGACTCTGAATCCTAGATGGCCTTGGGTGATACACACACCTGGAACAGAACCAATCACTGTGGCCCAGTGAGCTATGTCCTCACTGACTAAGCCTGAGTACCCTGCCCACTCTTAGAATATGTGAGCGGGAGCTCCCCAAATGACAGGGACTGTGAATGGGGCAGAGCGTGCAGTTATCAGAAGGGAAAGTGGATGCCAGGCAGCTGAAACCAGATACTACAATATCATTTTTTACAATTTGTCATTTTATATATTAAAAAGATAGACATAAGTGTTTGAGATCCCCAACAAGTCTGCAAGCTCCATGAAGGCAGGGCGTGTGTCCACTTCGTTCACCTACACAGCACTAGTGTCTATCGTAGTGTGCGGCATATGAAGAACATTCAGTAAACATCAGCTGGGTGAGTGGGTGAGGGAATGGATGATCGATATTTGGGCGTTTGGTATCCCTCGGCTGGTCTTGGATGAGCACAGTGGTGAACTCAGGACAAACAGGAAGCAGGTAAGGGTCACTTCTTTCAAAATTCCTTTGTAGTTTTCTTTATCCAAATTGATTTTTGGGTTTGTAACCTTATATATTTAGAGGAATGGAGGGTTCTTAGAGACTCTTCAATATAAGATCCTGGCCGAAAACTAGAAGAAAACGACCTACCTTTATCCTCCTCTCTGAGTACCTCTGGGTGAGATTCCTGGGGCTTCTTCTGCATAGTGCCCAGCCTGCTCTCCCTTCTTGGTAAGCGCCTCCTGCAGAGGGGGTGAGGTTATGTAAGTCCAATGACTTGGGTGTATGCAGTTTGGAAGACGGTTCTTCTTGTTCTTTTGCTGTTTGTGTGGGAATCCACCTTCCAGAGACTGAAAAAAGAAGAGGGTAGATATGAATCCTGGCTCTGCCTTTTCTATTTCATAGTCTTTGGCAAGTAACTTTAGCCTTACCGCAATCTTGTGAACTAGATAATAGGTTTCATTTAACACATTCTGAGAAGAAGAGGTTGAGAGTTAACATATGCAAGTGCCTGCCATGGGGCCCAAACATTGGTGCTCAGTCTATGGTAGGAGAAAGGCAGGTAAGTGGGCAACTAATTGAAGTAGATACCATATACTTAGACATAAGCAAAAATCAAACAAAAAGTCAAAAGCAGGCTCTCTCAATCCAGACAAAATTAAACCAAATCTGAGCGACAACAAAATCCCTTGCAGCTGAGTAACTTTGCAGTCATCTGTTACCCACTGAGACTGAAGGGGACCTTTCTATTATGCTCCTCTGCACCCAGCCGCCCCTTAGAAGACCTGTTTTTTGTAGCTAATCATTAATGAGCACACACCCTCAAGTTTCTTCTCTCTAGTGCTCTGTTTGCCAATTATCCAAGGAAATAATTTGACCAGGCGAGGAAGGAAGGCAGGCATATTTGCTAACAAAGGGATACTTCTACCCCTGCAGAATAGAATGAATATACTGTGAACTGTTATGTAAACAATCGCTGTGGCAGTTTGTGACCTGGCGCCCCTCTGATTCTCAGTGAATCCTTGGTGTTAATTATGCCAAGAGTCTCCAGAATCCGCCTCTAGCAGTCTCCTCTTAAAAGGTCTTTAACCACTTTATGGCATCTAAGTAGAGGAATCAGGGTGATACGAGCTGATTGGAGCCTGGGATAATGAGCCAGCACTGGGTCCTGGACTCAGGGCTCAGTTGAAGTACCGAGGGCTACACAGGTTAAATTTCCATTAGCACCATGAAGTGTTTGTTGTGTGAGAGAGAACAGCCACCTGGGCCCCAGGAAATGGGCCCCCAGAGCAGTGTTTCAGCATCTCCGAGGCCCGGGCTCCTCAAAGATAGTTCCCTGGAAAAAGAAAGCAGGTCATTCATTCCCAACTGGCCTAAAGAGTTTGCTGGGTGAGTGGGTACCCAGTCACCTCTGAATAGTCCATTTGTTGCTCTCCTTCTGTGATTCTGAGAAACAGCTTCTGGCTTATTAATAAAACTAATGATAAAGTTGACAATTATTGCTAACCTTTATTGAACATGTTTCAGAGTACATGGCATATGGCAAAAACTTTATAAGCACGGAATTCCTTAAAAACACTCATAAGGAGATAGAATTTTTATTCCTATGTTATTTGATATTTGAGACTTGGACCTTCCTGTTCCTGGACGGGAGGATGATAACTTACCCGGTACCTTGCTGCTAGGAAGTGGAGAGGCAGGGATCTCACTGACCCAAGTCCATGTTTTCCATTGCTCAGTCACTTTCTTTCCTTTTGGGGACAAGGGGATTAATCACCCACGGACTGTGTGAAGCTGCAGGGAGCAGTCCAACTGGGCTCTGATGTAGCTAAGGGCCTCTCCTTTTGAGTTAGTGATTAGTAGAAAACATTCTAATTTGGCATGTTGACCTGGTGGGAAAGGTTCCGGGGCTTTAAAACATGTTTTGTGTCGTACTATTCTTGGCATGCTATCGTGCCAAGGAAATGAGGGCCTGTTTTGATGCCTGATGTGGCTTTCTGTTTTATAGCTGTGGTCGTCAGAAGTGGCGAAGATCTGAGAACTCCCTTGCTCAAGTACTCATTTTCCATAGTTGAGAAAAAGGTGGCTTATGATGTGTGTGTCTACGGTCATGCAGGTCACTATGGGTGGAGTTAGAACCAGACTCAGTCTCATTTGTTTACATCATTCCAATGCCCTGTTTACGACGTCAGATACACCGCTTATCTGACATGGGAAGAAAGCTTACAATATTAGTACTTTACTGTGGCAGCCTGGGAAAAATAATTTAGAATTTAGGAGAGCCAAAGACGTATAGGGAAGGCAATGTTTTCAGTGGAAAGAAACTTGGAATGAGATGCTTGCTTATTTTTTAATTTTTCTGACAAAAACTGAGTGGAAATCCTGATTTCTAGAACCAATTCTACCACTACTTATGTCATTTATGTTGAGCCTCTGTTTATTCACCTGATAAATGAGAGTATTGAAATACATCTAATAAATTAAATATGGAAAAATGTTTGATCTCATAAGTGACCATAGAAATGTAATTTTACACACTACGGAGTCGCTAATTGCCTTTTACTTGTTAAAACAACAAAAATACATGAAAACAAAATGCCTAATGCTGATAAGGGCATGGTGAAGAAAGCAGTCTCAAATACATATTGGTATAAATTTTTGGGAAGGTACGTAATGGGTTGGTAAAGAGCTATTAAAAGCTCCCAGCTCCTTGACCCTATAATTCCACTTCTGGGAATCAATTCTAAGCTTATTCTAGGTAATAATCTATGTACACAAAGATGTTCAATGACATTTTTAATATTAGATGAAACATGGAAACAACCTGACTCTAGATCAAATGAATAATAGTTAAACATATTATGGTCTATGCACAGAGTGAAATGTTTATGCAATGAAGAAGATGATTATTGTGAGGTTTCTGTCATAGCATGGAAAATATTTGGTGTAATGCTAATTAAAAAAGAAAATATTAATTATTATCACATAGATGAGGAGAGAATTTCATAGAAGAAAATAATCCAATTCTTAAAAAAGTTGTGGTCGGTAGATTAATGGGTCGTTTTTCTTTCTTTTCTTTTTTTTAAGTTTTGAGAGCATGTTTATGTTACTGTTTTCCTTGGAGGCAGAACGGTGTTAAGAGCCAGGCCATGGTGTCAGACAGGCTAGACTTGAATTCCCTCATTGTCACTTACGAGCAGTATGTTTTCCTGAGCTTCCTTCCAGGTAGAATGGGAGCAATAATTGAACATATTTCTAAGGTAGATGTGAAGATTAGATAAGAGCATGGATAGTAATGCTCACACAGGGCTCGACTGGTCGAAATCTGTTAATGAACAAATATTAATTATTATTTTTATGAAAGATCTTAATGTATTGCTGGACACCAGTGACTCAAAAAAAGAAAAAAGAAATGCAAATTGAATGATCTCTCAGTGTCCATTTGAAACGTGTTGCTTAAATAAGTTTTTCATGACAGAGATATATTTGTAGATTAATATGGGGCCCAAATGTCGTGCCAAAATTGTAGAGTTTTGAAAATATAGCTTCCTTGGGGAATGGAATGAGGTTATTTTTGTCTATTTATAATCTGAACTGGCCCTTTCTTACAAATGTGAGAGAACATGTAGAGTTGTATATTAAAGGATTTGGGAAGCTGGTTGGTTAAGAAATGATCAGTTCCTTTACTTTCTTCTTCTAAAGACTGCCTTTGGCTCTTCATACAAATAAAATGATGGAGTCATTATTTATGCACTTGAGAGCAATGGGAGCATCTTTATAATGTTACATGTTTAGAGCAGCCCTATAGCTTGCATTTCCTGAAGGTTTTGATGTATGAGAGATTTGAATGGTCATTCTCTTGGTCCAAGAAGATTTATAACATCTCTTAAATGTTTCTAGAAACAGATATGTAAACCTTTCCTGGGAGTGAAGTGGTTCTTTCAAAATGACTTTTGGATGATACATGTGTAAGTGAATCAGACAGATATGGATGAAATGTCCTTCCAACACAAAACAAATTGACCAGACATGCAAAGGGTTTTACCAAACCCAAGTATCTGATATCCCCCGATGACATTAGGTTGCTGATTTCCAGTGGAGGCTTGAAAGGTGGAAATTTTGCTTGGAAATGTTTTAGTGGAGCAAGGAGAAGGCAGAAAGGCAAAGAGCTCTGAGGCAAGGATAAGCTTCCAGCTCTTTTCTTCATGGCCATGTAAATATTAAGCAAAAAATAAAAAATTCTGAGTCATGCTGCTGATTTCCCTCTATTCTGGTGAGATAGCATGAAGGAGAGTGAACTGCTTTAGGACCAAAGGCAGAGATCAAGTCAGATTCTGCTCAAAGGAACTTGAGAGGGAACTTTGACCCTGTGAAAATGCAACCATGAGTTTTGTAGTGTTTTACAGAATGGGAATCCTCTCTGTCTGAACTGTCACTTTATTCTTGTCTTGTTGTACTGACTGAGGGTCCACCCTTGAACACAGGCTTTGATTCATTTGACAGTAATACTTTTTCAAACTCTCTTGCTTACTTGTAGCAACTTGGGAAATTACCCAACAGTGGTGGTAACTTTCTTGTATGAAATCTCTGGGGGTCCTACCAGTTGTGTGATGTATTTGAGCCTCCCGCCCAGGCACTCCTGGGCCTTGGCGACCCATTCTCAGGCTCAGGCTTGGAGAGAGGTTAAGAAAAGTGGGTCCTGAGGTGGTGGTGGAGTTGACTGAACATGTCACCTTTAGACTGGCCTTACATGGAGCTGGAAGAGCACTTGATTATGAAGTGAGTGTTAATGAGTGTCCTTGAAACTTGGGAATTTGGGGGTAACATGTTACAAGTTCGAAGCAAATATTCATAATCACCTTTAAGGTGTATCTATTTCCAACCATGTGGTTAAAGCCTGCCTTGGCCTGCAGCACCCAGGTTGGTAATAGAGGTCTAAGGACTTAGGGTGACTCCTGATATTTCTGCTTTAATTTGTTTTAGCTTGACCAACAAATGATATTTATGCTAATGGTGGGGCTTAGAGCGTTGGGAACCCAAATATACAAGGTAAATATTTGTTTGTTCTTCTACTGCTTGGATATAGCCATGTCAAAGACTTCTGGGGACAAAACCAGCTCTTTTGTCCCTGACAAGGAATTGTCAACCTGTTCTTCAGAATTTACACCACCCAACAGAATTGGACAGTCCTATTTGGAGGATAGGACATTGTTGATTCTGATGAACTCCTCTTAAAACTTGATAAGTCTGGTGATGGTGGCTATGATGTTGAGTTGAAGGGGTTCTTGATTTCTGGCCCCAATACTGTACCAAAATGCTTAACACCTATTAATTTGGAGAATATGAATGTCTTGTTATTGTGAATTGGCCGCTGAGTAATCGAGAGCTTCTATTTCACCCTTTCTTGTTCCTGGTAAACATATTCACTGGTTGACCCAATCTGAGCGTGATTGAGAAATAATTGGCTTTTCCTTCAAGGTCTCCAACCAGGAAAACTACCCTTATGTTAAATTAGTCTATTGATCTCTGTTGAAATAGAGAGAAACCCATTGCCTTGGTAGGGATTGGTAGATCTGAGCAGTGGCTGGTCACTCAAACCGCCATGCTGTGCTGAATTCTCCCCACTCTGATCTCACCAGATCACATGGTCCCAGCAGAAGGTGAGCAAACACTGGAACAGATAGGGGCACCGTACATATAGGAAACCCTTCTCTCATCTCAAAGACACAACTTTTGTGGACAAGGCCAATGCCTTATCTTATTGTCTGTTTTGGCAGAACCTGTTGAGGGACCCAAAAGCTAGAACAAGAACCGATGAAACCTCCTCTCATCTCCACTGTTCCTTTTGAGGGAGGCTTTAATCTGTGCATGATAAGATGGTAGGATGCTGTTGAGACCTGGTGCAGGAAGCAGACTGCACTAAGGATTTACAGATAGATCAAAGGGTGAAAGGCGAGCTCATGTTGCCCAGGGAACACATTTTCAAAAAGAAGACTCCTTCAGTATTTCTCCTTGTTGTCTTCATTTTAATGACGAGGAAGCTGACTACAGAAAGATGATTTAGAGCTTTTTTTCCCTCCAGAAATTATAGCAGGACATGGTTTGGTGGTTGTGGGGTGGGCCTATTGTAGAAATTTTATTTACCAAACCTCTATAAGCAATCTTATCTTCTATGTCATCTTCTCCTCTCCCTGACCTATTTTCCAGTTTGTAAACTGAATAGCAAACAATCCAAAATAGCAGAGTGATGTGAGGAGCACAAGCCCTCATGTGAAACATAAATAACTGATCAGAAATGACATTTCAAGAATTGTGTAATCCTCTGTAAAGTTGGTTTCAAAGGTCAAAGCTCAAACACATTGTACACTGGCCATGTTCCAGTGGGCCACTGTATCTTATGACTGAATGCTATTTACAAGAAATCTTCCCCTAGATATTCAACGGAATGTTTGATTTTATCAAACTCACGATATACCATATGGTGCTTAGGGTGTCCTGGAAACAGAGAGGCTGGCTTGGAGTCCTGACTTCACTCTTTACCAGCTGTGTGATCTGGGTTGAGTGATCTCACTTTGTTCTCTGTAAAATGAAGACCATCTTCATGGTCATGCATGGAGTGGACACTGTTGGTGACTGAGGTCGTGGGGGAAAGCACTGAGTGCTAAGCATTTAGATAGTGTGCTAAGCACACAGTCAGTGTCAATTATCACAAGTAATGAGTAAATGCTTATTGTTTACAAGACCTTGTGTCAGGCATAGAACTAACCCCCCTGAGGTATCAAAGACTGTTTTGAAAAAATAATAAGGCTTTCCTTGCTGTTGTTGACCTGCTCAGCTAGTGAAGCAGAAAACTGGATAAAAGCCTTTTAATATTTACAACAAAATCAAGCTAAATTCATGAACTAAGAGAGTTCTATGTGTGCAATGTCTGCAACATCTGCAAAAGTTTTGAGTTCATTAAATATTCCTTGGGTGCCCTTTTAAATGACTAATTTTGGTGTCAAAACTACTGTTTGTTTCTGGTGGCATGAAGTTCCACACCTAACTCCCCTCCATAAGTACATCTGTCTCTCTCTTCTTTGTATCCATCTGTTCTCGTCTTAGTGATGCTTGCATTAAGAAGATGCTTTTTGCAAAATTGGACTTGTAATAGGTGATGGAATGAGAGATTGGGCCCAAAACAAAATTAGGCTCATTTTTGGTGCATTCAAGTGCTAGCTACTGCCCCAAATGGTAAATTACAAAAATGATTGCGATGCCCTGAAGAGTTGATGGATTTCCTTCCTCAAATTGCTAGACAGTTATATGACTGAGAGTGATTTTCCTAGTGTTAAAACTATTCCCTGGGGGTAATTTTACGCATCTTGGGAAGCGGCATTAACTACTTTTGGCCACTAGACAGCCATTACTAAATGGGCACTTAAGTGTTCATACAACTATAAAACACTACCACAGTAGGAATAATTAGCAAAGATCTTTGAGGTGATAAAGACCTGGAAAGTTTTACTGGAAGATATGTTCTGACTATATAATTTCTTTGAAAATAAACCTTTCCAAAGATAAAACTTGTAGGTCAAGATTGGCTGGATGCCGCTGCTGATCTTCATAATCCCTGCTAGAAAATCAGGCTTTATGGATTTCAAAGGCATTTGTGAGCATTAGCACATTGGTTATTCACAGCAAAGCTGTCAATTGGCAAGGGGGTTTGGAATGTTGCTTTATAAGCCGAAGGCTGCAGGATTCTACAGGAAGACTGGTGAATTTAGAATCAAGAAAAACTGAGCTCTGATTAGAATTGACTACTTCCTACTCATGTGGCCTTAAGCAGTTCATTTTCTCTCTCTTGGACTCAGTTTTATTGTTTGTAGAACAATGGGATTGGATTACATTAAAGATGGCACACCCTTGGCAAGTATGCATGTTCATCTCAACCTGACCCTTAACAGACATTGCTAATTGGTCAGGCATGTTTTCAGGCTGAGCATCAGAGCTCAGATCAACTTCATCTCTCTCCAAAAGTCAACAACAGTATTGACTTACCATGTAGGTTATGTGAGATGCTAAATTGAGACACAGAATGCAGTTGGTCATGCTCAGGTAGTTTCCACTTTTACAATTGAATTCAAATACTATGTATTATTCCACCAGAGGCAAAATAGGTAGTGGTCAAGAGGGTGGATCCTCTGTTCATATTGCAACTTTACACCTTATTACCTGGTCACTTAACCTCTCTGTGCCTCTCTTTCTACCTCATAGGATGATTGTGGGATTAGGTTGTGTAAACTATTCGAGATAATGACCAAAATATCTGTAAGTGTTTAGTAAATGCTAGCAATTAATATCTAACACCTATTTTTCTGGTGGACAGTTAAGAGTTAATGAAGAAAACATTAGCTCAGATAATTGCAATCCCTTTCCAAGTGTTCAGGCACGCCTGATAACCTTGCATCCAAGAAACCCCATTCTAAAAGTAGCTCTCACAACACTCTAAGATTTCATTAGTGGCTATTAACTGACAGGATTCTTGGAAATGCTTTTGTTTTATTTTTGGAAAGCAAACTTTTGGTGTAGCCTTATTTGTATAAATGGCTTCCCCCAAATCCTGCACCTTAGTCACATTCAAGGCTAGCATTCATAGATTTTCATCCCACTCAGAAACGTAACATTGTGAACATTTAAAACTACAAGGAGTGACTTACATTTTGGGAGTCTGAGTGTCCTTCTGCCTGGATGATCCTCCATTATTCTGAAATAGGTCTTTCTATTTTTTATCTCAGCTTGAGGTGAAGACTGGAGTGAAACCCCTTCCTTCTTGTAGTTCTAAAAATTCTTAGCCTAATTTCGTGCCTGTGAAAGAAGAGTCCATACTTATGTACCTAGTCAAATTACTGTTCAAATAAGGATACTTGTGAGCTTATCAATATGGACCTAATTTAGTGGCTATCCTAAGAATGCCCCTCAGTGAGCTTGAGCCTTTTATTCCATAGGCAGGAACTTCACTCCTTATGTAGAGGAGCAAAGTGGCAGATATGAAGCTAGTTCATAGGACCTGGACTTTCCTGTCTTCTGACAGCCAACCAGCCCCTCAGAGCTTTGGAGGTCCCCTAATGTCCAGGGTAAACAGATAAGATGTAACATTTGAAAATACAGAGATGCCACCTGACCTTTAGGAGAAGGCTAAACTTCCTAGACAAAGAATTTACATTGAGTCTCTATTCACAGGTGAGGCAATGCAGGGCAACACAGGGAAGGCTGTGTTGCTAAATTGTGGAGCCCATCAAAGAAGAATCTGCCCCCAGAGGAGCTTGACTAGACTGCTGGTCCTTCAGCAGGAAGCCAAGTTCAGCCCCTCAATTCTGACAGGAGTTATTTTCAATCAGAGATGTTCTTGCCCACTGACTCAGCCTTTGTTGTCCTACCCTGCCCATGCCTCTTGGGTTCCAGTCCTGTTTTATGAAACATCACTAGGCTGACCCTGAATAAAGCATCCTCTGGATACAGCAATGCAAATGGCTATGAGAAGTAGGAGTATTTTTGTTTTGTTTTCATTTATTTACTTATTTTTTATTTTTTCAAGCAAGAGCCACACTGTGCTCACCAGAATGTGAAGTATTTCCATAGTGACCTATTTGCCTGCTGTTTCACATAATGAGAAGTGAAATTCCTGATATCTTTACTCCAGAACTTGTGTAATTTTTTTTCATCAGCTGACTCCTTTTTTTTTATAACTCTGAGTATATTTATCTTACCATAAATGTAGTTTCACCATAGTCAATACCTCCCAAAGCACATACTTGATTGGGGGTCTTTATTTTTTTGGTAGAGAGACATACATTGAGATTTTCACCAGCATCCTCCCATATCTTCTTCAACCAACTCAGATTGTTTAGTTTCTAACCTTGCACTTACCCATAGCTCTCCGTTTATTCAGCATGTATTTATTGAGTAACTATCATGTGCAAGGCATTGCTGTAGGTGCTGAGGATGCAACAGAAAACCAAACAGAAAAAACAAGGGCTTTTGGTCAAGATGGCAGACTAGGTAAATGCTGTGCTTGCGTCCTCCCATGACCACTTCAAAATTACAACTAAAGTATAGAACAACTGTCACTGGTAACCACCTAAAGTCTAGCTGAACAGAAATCCTATAACTAAGGATATACAGAAGAAGCCACATCAAGAGGGTAGGAGGGGCTGAGATGCAGAATGGGCAGGTCCCACACCTATTTGGGATGGACATCTCAGCAACAGAGGTCCCCCCTTGAGGATCAAGGGGTCCCAGCACCATACCAGGCTCTCAGCCCAAGTTTCTAGTGCTACTAAGAGAAATGTGCATATCTTCTGACTGTGAAAACCAGCAGGGATTGTGGCTGAGTGAGATGAAAAGCTACTGGAGTCCTAGGTTTTCCTCTTAAAGGGCCCACACACAAACTTCCTAGAACTCACTTGCTCTGAGCTCCAGTGCTGAGGCAGAAGCAGGAAAGATACCAGGGAACATGGAGGGAACTGAATTGTCTGGCTTCAGAGCAAGGACTAGAGGGTCAGCTTTCTCACAGAGAGAAGTGCTGGCAGAGGCCATTGTTCCTTTGCTGAGCCCTACCCCTACAGGTGCAGGAGGGCACCATATATGAAACTCCATCAGTCTATCATGATTCTTCTCATCCTCCTCCCATGGACATGGCAAGAGCAATCAGGGCTCAATGACAACAGGAGTACACACCCTACACAAGGGGTGCACCTGGAGTGCCCCACTTGCGTGACCAGGAAGGTTGCACCACTTGGGCCCCACAGGACACTTACTACGCAAGACCACTCTACCAAGACCAGGAGATGTAGCAGCTCTAACTAATACATAGAAAAAAATACAGGGAAGCAGCCAAAACGAGGAGACAAAGAACCTGTCCCAGATGAAATAATAGGACAAAACTCCAGAAAAAGAACTAAATAAAATGGAGACAAGCAAATTACTGAATACAGAGTTCATAACACTGGTATAAAAATGCTCAACAAACTTAGGAAAAGACTAGATCAAGTCCATGAGAACTTAAATAAATAGATATGAAATGTAAAAATGGAGATAGAAAACATAAAAAAGGACCAATGAGAAATGAAGAATACAATAACAAATGAAGAATACAGTAGAAGGAATCAACAGGAGATTAGATGAAGCAGAGGATTGAATTTGTGATTTGGAATATAATGTAGCAGAAAACACCCAGTCAGAACAGCTAAAAGAGAAAAAGAATCCAAAAAAGTATTTAAAATAGTTTAAAGGGGCTTTGGGACAATATCAAGTATACCAGTATTTAAAGCTGGGGGTGCCAGAAGGAGAAGAAAGAAAACAAGGAGTTGAAAATGTATTTCAAAAAATAATGAAAGAAAACTCCCCTAATTTCACCAAGGAAATAGACACACAAGTCCAAGAAGTCCAGAGAGTCCCAAACAAGATCAACCCAAAGAAGCCCATGCCAAGACACATCATAATTAAAATGCCAAAGTTTAAAAACAAAGAGAGAATCTTATAATCAGCAAGAGAAAAACAATTAGTTACCTACAAGGAAGCTTCTATAAGACTGTCAGCTGAGTTCTCTACAAAAACTTTACAGGCTAGAAAGGATTGGCATGAAATATTCGAAGTGATGAAAAGCAAGGACCTATAACCAAGATTACTCTACACAGCAAAGCTCTCCTTTAGAATTAAAGGACAGATAAAAGTTCACCACCACACATTTACAGGATGGAACACTATGCAGCAGAAAGAAAGAAGGAGCTCCTACCCTTTGTGACGGCATGGGCATGGATGGAAGTGGAGAGCATTATGCTAAGTGAAAAAAGCCAGGTGGTGAAAGACAAATACAATATTATCTCACCTATAAGTGAACCTAATCAACAAAACAAACAAGCAAGCAAAATATAACCAGAGACATTGAAATAAAGAACAAACTGACAGTAACCAGAGGGGAGGTAGGAGGGGATAATGGGAGGAAAGGGTGGAAGGGTTTTCAGGAACATGTATAAAGGACACATGGGCAAAACAAAAGAGGGGGTAGGATCAAGGGTGGGAAGTGAGGATGGCTGGGGTGAGGACAAGTGGTAGGGGGAAAATGGAGACAATTATACTTGAATAACAATAAAAAATGTGGGAAAAAAAGAGTTCATCACCACAAAACAAATATTATAATAAATGTTAAAATGTCTTCTTTAAAAATAAGAAAAAATATAAAAATATAAATAATAAAATGGCAACAACTACATATATATTAGCAATTACTTTAAGTGCAAATGAATTAAATGCTCTAATCAAAATGCACAGGGTGACTGAATAGATAAGAAAATAAGACCCATACATATGCTGTCTACAAGAGATTCACTTCAGACAGAAAGACACACACAGACTGAAAGTAAAGGGCTGGAAAAAGATATTCATGAAAACAGAAACAGCAAGAAGAAGCTGTGATAGCAATACTTATACCAAAAAAAAAAAAAGAAAAAGTAGTCTTTAAAAACAAAGACAATAGTAAGAGACAAATAACCCAACAATTCTTCTTCTGGGTATTTATCAAAAGAAACAAACAAAAAAAGAAACACAAAACAAACCCCACTAATTTGAAAAGACACAGGCATCCATATGTTCACTGCAGCATTATTTACAACAGCCCATCAATAGACAAATGGATAAAGAGGAGGTGCTATACATATACAATGGAATATTTTTCAGCCCTAAAAAAATGAAATCTTACCCTTTGTGACAACATGAATGGACCTAAAGGGTATTGTGCTTAGTGAAATAAATCAGGCAGAGAAAGAAAAATACCATATGATTCAATTTATATGCAGAATCTATAAAACAAAACAAATGAACAAACAAAACAGAAGCAGACTCATAGACCCAGAGAACATTTTGATGGTCGCCAGAGGGAAGAAGGGTGGGGGACTGGGTGAAAAGGTAAAAGGATGGAGAAGCACAAATTGGTAGTTACAGAATAGTCACAGGGATGTAAATTATAGCATAGGGAATATAGTCAACAATATTACAATAATTTTGTATGGTGCCAGATTTGTACTAGATTTATTGAGGTGATTACTTTTTAGGTTATATAAATGTCTAACCACTGGGTTGTACACCTGAAACTACTATAATATTGTATAACACCTGTAATTGAAAAATAAAAGAAAATATTTACAACCCGCCGCCCCCCCCCCCCGAAAAACCAGAAGCAAATCACTTTCCTTTTTTGTGGTCATTTGCAGAAGGAGGGTGAACTCCCAAGTCAAAGTTTGATTTGGATGTCAAGACTAATAATGTCATACACATGCCAAGAGGCTATGCAAAGGTTGAATATTCACATAAAGAGATTTTCCGGGAATAACAGGAAAGTTCTCAAACAGGTCCAAAAATGACTCAAAGAACCAGGCAGGGAGACTGGCTTGGGTTCTCTATGGTGGTTAGGGGATGGGCCTGGGGTCGGGATTCTCATGCTTGGGCGGGGACTTGAGTGATTTTAACCTTCAGGAGCATTAAAGTGCAGAGCACCCTGGCTTTCTTATCAGCGTGTCTCGATGTGGGGCAGAATGGGAAGAGGAAGGGGTGAAGCTTAATAAGCTGTCAGCTGTGAAACATCAAAAAGTGGGGTCACACTCCAGCTTACATTCCTCAAAAAAGTTTTTATTGTAGTACAACACACACACAGTAAGTGAACAAATCTCAAGCATATAGTTTATGAGTTTTAAAATACATATAGACCCATATAGCCATAATCCAGAACAGATATAGAATGTTTCTAGTTTGCAGTTGGTTCCCTTGTTCCCCTTGCCAGTCACCCCCTCCCCCAAGAAGAAACCACTATTGTTTCTATTATCAAAGATTAGTTTTTTCTGTTTTTGCAATTTTTATAAATGGAATCATAAGCTGTATATATTCAATAGCACCTTGGTCTTATGTTAGGTGACCATAGTATGTGGATCTGGTTCTGGACTGTATATTCAGTTCTATCCCCGCACCAATATGACACTGTCTTAATTACTCTAGCTTTATCACAGTTTGTTTCTCAGTGGAAGTCCTTCAGCTCCTTCGCAATCATTTTCTGTATCCTTTGCATTTCAACATAAACATTTTAGGGTCAGCTCTTCCACACACACACACACACAAACCTACACACACATATTGATGGGGTTTTGATTGAGATTACATTGAATCTACATATCAATACAGGGAGAATTGACACCTTCCAATCCCTACTGACCCTTAATATAGAATAGTTGCCTGCTTATTCAGGTCTTTTTAATATCTCTCACACTATTTGTTAATTTTCACTCTAGAGATCTTCCACCGCTATAATTAGATCTGTTTTTAAGTTTTGGATATTTTTAAAAATACTATTGTAAAAGATACTTAAAAATCTTATTTTTGAATTATTTAAAGCATACATATATACACACATATATAATTGACTTTGTTACTGAGCCTGACTATAGCAGCCATGGTAAATCTGCTTATTAATGATAGTTTGTACATCAATCATATGTGAATAATAACAATATTTTTGTTGTACATAATCATATGTGAATAATAACAATATTTCTGTGGATTTTTGTTGTACACAATCATATGTGAATAATAACAATATTTCTTCTAACTTTCTGTATTTGTATCTTTATTTTTCTTGTTTCGGAGTGTTGCTAGGAACCTCTTGTGCAAGTCAGAAGATATGGTAATGGCAAACACTCTTTTCTTGTTTCTAACCTCAGGGAGAGAGAGTTTTACATTTCACCATTAAGTAAAATGTTGGCTATAAATTTTCTTGTAGATATCTTTGAACAGCTTAAAAATTTTCCTTTCTATCCTAATTTGCTGTAGCTTTTCCCCTTAATCCAAAACAGGTGTTGAATTTTATCAAATGTCTTTTCTGCCTCTGTTGAAATCGTATAGGTTTTCTCTTTTATTATGTTAATATGGTGACTTACGTTGACTGATTATCAAATATGAAAGAAACCTTGCATTCTTGTGATGAACCCACCTTATCGTGCTGTATATGTAGGCAATTAGAACCTGCCATTCGCCATTCAGAAATGTGCCACTTTGCATGGGGATCATTCAGAGCTGAAGATAGTTGAGAAAAAGACACAGGATGAGCTCTTTACCTTTCACCACCTGCCTGAAAATTGGGGCATAAATATCCCTTGTGAAGGTCCTTCCCCAGCTTTTCTTGTACCAGGAAGGGAAGAACAAGCTTATCACTTGAGATGAGATAGCAACAAGAGGAGTCTACATCAATATTCCTCGATAAATAACCGTGTATTTACCTTCCCACAACTTACCACTCCAAAAAGTCCAGAAGCCCCTTTCCTTTGTCCCGTGACTTCTCTACAGATTCATTGTCCTTAGTGCAGTGGTACAAAAGTTTTGGAGCCTAGTGGCTTCTTTGAGGGTTTTCTCTTCTTTCTGTGAAGACCTGCCCCCATCTTGCTGGCACATGAAACACTTACCACCACATACAGTTTTTGTGCTTTTCTCTTGTTAACCCATTTTTTTTGTCAGAAAAAATTTTCTCTCCTATATGTTACACTTCTTAAAATTTCTGGATTCAATGTGCTCATATTTGGTTTAGAATTCTCCTGCCTGTGTTTAATGAACGATAATGCCAATAATTTTTCTTTCTTGTAATGTCTTTGTCCGATTGTGTTAACAGGGGTTTCTTAGTCTCAGAAAACAAATTGGGAAGTTTCTCCATTTTCATATTTGCATTTTGTGGTTATGAGTCTTCAAAAATTTTTTGAATTTACTTTCTTTATTGCCACAAAACCCTGTGAGATTCGTGCGGTAAGAGAAACCTGTATTTGTCTTATGTGCAGCTTATCACTCAGGAGTTACTTTCTCCTGGCTGATGAGATGCTGAAATACGCTGGCTTCGGACAGGTTGGCAAGTCTTGCTCTGGGAAAGTTTACACTTTGGTAAACACCATCATGAGTGGTGAAAGAATGATTTGCAGATATTTTATTTTTGCATCTACTGTTAACTTATGATGATGCAGCTTGGACCCCAAATCTTGGCGTCATTTTTAAGTTCATATGGTAGGAGAATGTTTATGTTACAAGCATTAAAAAGATCTCTAAGCCAATATATTAGGATAAATTTCTGTGGTGGAAGTGAAGTAAAAATATGATTTCAAAGGAATAAATCAATGATATAAAATTTCTATTAAAAAAAGAGATTGTTGCCCGGCTGGTGTAGCTCAATGGATTGAGCGTGGGCTGGGAACAAGAGGGTCCCGGTTCGATTCCCAGTCGGGGCACATGCCTGGGTTGCGGGCCAGGTCCCCAGTGAGGGCCATGTGAGAGGCAACCATACATTGCTCTTTCTCCGTCCCTTCTCCTCTCTCTGAAAATAAATAAATAAAATCTTAAAAAAAAAAGAGATTGTTCAGGTATTTTAATGAGGCCCAAAGCACTATGGTATTGAATTCCATCAAATGGACTTTAAAGAGAGATCTAATGGTTTTATTTGAAAATGCCAATATTTGCAACATACTGGAAAAATCATTCTTCGTTACATTTAAACATGTAATGACAAATTAGGGAAGTCAACTTAAATGTGTGAAGTAGTTTTCTGCTTGCAGACCCACTAATAGAATTTGGAAAACATTTTGAACAGTTATCTAAACAGAATTGAGAGTCTGAGAAGGAAAGTGTGAGGAAAGGATGCTGAGCAGGATGCCAGCTGTATCTACTCTGTCTCCGGCAGAAGCTCGTTGACTTAAGAGATGCTTATTGGGTCCAGTCCAAGTCCCAACTTGGGCGTGGCCTTGAGCACAATCATTCATCTCTTTGGCCTTCATTTATCTTTTTTTTTCTTTTGTAAAATAATTACTGTAGCATCTACTTCGTAGGGTCATTCAGAAAAGTAAATAATGCAAATAAAATGTTTAGTATGCTGTTTTGTACCTAGTAGATGCACAGTTAGCTATTTTATTTCCCCTACAAATGGGATCCACTTTGGACCAGTCACATTTCTTATTTGGAAGCCTTAGAAACTGAGTTTGGGTTGCCTTAAGTAGGAAGGCATATATTAAAAGCATGTAGGTACCTCACAGAATTTCTAGAAGTGGTGATGAATTAGGCTCATATGCCACACTATGATGAGTAACGCCCCAGATCACACTTCAGAGTAGCCGTTGGGATGGCTTTGTCACCACCACTGCCAGCCTTTGTCACCACAGCATAGGATCTGGAATGGGGGCCCTAGAACCGGTGCCCATGCTGTATCTAGAAACCCTAAGCAAAGGCTGCCACTGCCACTACCTGTCACCAGACTGGTTTCTGAAAAGTCACAGCTGCATCATGCCAGTAGCCTCCAATGCAATGTTGAGGGTAGCATAGTTCAAAGTTGAGGTCACATATTCATGCTCCAGATGAAGAGGAGTCTGGAAAAGTGAATATTTGACATGTTTAGGTTTATGGTGGGAGGTATTCTTCACTCAGGCCTAGTCTTCTGTTTTCTTCTTGCCAGTCCCTGCCTCCGAGACCCAGTCTGCCTCTACCCTGTGGTCTTGTGGCTGTGACCCTATTGGAAGGGTAACAGTATGTACTCACTAAGTGCTGGTGATGGACCTGCCAGGCACTGTGCTAAGCATTTTGCATGCATTAACCTACTCACTTTATCCCCATTTTACAGAGCAGAAGACTGAGATTCAGAGAAGTTAAGTGAAATTTGGGTTTAAAGATGGCAGTTAACTCAGTATTTTCCCCTTTTTTCTTCCTAGAAATCATCAAGAAGCAACAAGGAGAGTTAAGACATATCTTTATTTTTGGTGAAGTTAGAAGATTGCTAAAACTTTGCATTCTGAGAAATTTCGCAGCTAATTTTCTCTACTAGCTGAGAAGTTATGCCTAGAAAATTTATATATGAACTTGGACAAAAATAATTAAGTTTAGCCAGGAGCATGGCTCAAACTCTGCCCTCACACAAACCTCCAGCCAATAACTGGTTGAGAAAGAGCTTCCCTTCTTTGGAGACAAATAATACAAAAGAAACAAGGACATAATCTGTAGAAGATACAATGAGAAAAAAAAATTGGAACAAGTTGTGGTAGAAACCAGGAAAATGTTACCATCCACAGAACTGATAAAAAATTTGTGACCAAAACTTTATCCATGAATTTGAACAGAGAGAGAGAGAGAAGGAAACTTGTGTTGTCAAAACTCAGGAAAGAAGTCTGCATGTCTGTGTGTGTGTGGGGGGGGGGAGGAGATATAAATCATCACAGAAATGAAGAAGAAATTAGGAAAACCACAAGGGAGACTACACTCTGCTGAAAATGTGCTAAAGGACATAGATGGTAGGAATAAGAAGGGTAAACAACATTAAGCTGAAATAGAGACAGGACTAAAGCAAGTTAGAGACAAAATGATAGATAGTGGGCAGACGAATTAAATCCAAAATATGCACAATTGTCTCCCCCAGTCCCCTCAGGAGCACGCACACGCACGAATAATTGGCAGAACAAATATTTAAAAATGCAATTCAAGAAAACTTCCCTGAAATAAACCTTAAATTTACATAATGATAGGACAGACAAACCCTGAAGGAACACAACTTTGGCAAAAGTAGAGAAGCAAAAAGGAAGCGTAGCTAAGAGGAACGAACAAAAATACTGTGGAGGGGTGTGGGCGTGTGTGTTGTTGGTTGGAGGCTGTAGGGAGATGGCAGACATCACCCAGAGACAGCAGACAAGTGAGCAAGGAAGAACGCTTTTGAATTCTGCTTTTGCTCTTGCTTCTCCCCAGGATTGTTCTGAGGCAGCCACAGCCTGCCCCTATTTTGGATGACATCAGCGTTCGCTATTGTCAACAGTGAGTAATGACGTGGCAATATAAAAGTCCTGCTGGGGTGAGCAGGTGAAGAAACGCTGCGGGCTGTCTTTGGCGGGGCAATACTTCCCTTACCTCCTCTTCCTCTTGGCACCCTGGACTGGTGAGTTGAAATCTAAGGATAAACGTCTTTCCAACATTGTTTTCCTTTGCTGAGTTTAAAAGTGAATGTAGGATCAGAGGAATTGCTAGATGGGAAAGCAGCAAATGGGAGGGGTCCACAATGACTCTTCCATACTTGGAGCTCTCTTTATCTTGTCTCTCCTTAACTCCATAGACTCGACCTTGAACTTCAGCCCTTCCTTCTACATGTGATTGAACAGAGTGCTTGTTACCCAGGAGACATCATCTCTCAGGCTAAAATAACTACCCATCCACAGAGAATAAACAGGATAAAAGAAATACAAAAAATGGAATGACAGATACCAACCAAAACAGAATTATGAGAATGATTGACACTCTACAGCCTTTCTCTATAGGAAGTGCTTTTAATGACCATGCGTGTTGATGAGTGTCTATCTCCTGCACCCTTCCCACCGCGATGGCCTGGACATCTGGGTGCAGTGACCCTGGATATCCTACCTTTGCCCTCCGCTTTTCACCTGATACCCCCGACACTTTGTCTTAGATTCACTGCTTTTCTTGTGACTCTGGCCAGACTGAGAAGAGAGGTGTCTTTATTCTGCTCTTACCCCCTGGAAGAGCATCACTGGCAGAACCTGCTGCTGGGGAAGCACGTTCTTGTCACCTTCCCTGCTTTGCTGGGGAGTCTAGTGCAAGGCTAGTCCCCTTTCTGTGGTACTGCTGGTCTTATTGTCAACCCGCACCTCCAGTCTTGAGAGACAGCTGTCTTGTCCACCAGGAAGCAAGTGTCTTTGACATTGGGTCGGTGCCAGAGGAAATAAAGGCTGTGCTACAATAAATAAATCTACAGCCACACAACAACATAGTAAATAAAGAGCATTTCCTTTGCCTAAAACTAAAGCAAATCTCCAATACAATTCCAGAACTGAGTATCTTCCTAGATACACTTCTAGTGGTAGAGCAGCAAACCCAAGCCAAGAACGAGGATTTCTCTCCTACTTGCCCGGATTTCTTCTGTCTTATGTGGGAGCCCTTGATGCAGAGGCTGGTCTGCTGAGTGACCACAGACTGTGGGGACATCTGGCCACCGAAGAGTGGCAGATCCGTGATAAAGTGAGCTGGTATCAGTGGAGGAGGCAGGCACGAGTGACAGGGGTGTGTGGAGAGAGCCACAGCCAGACATCCAGGCAGGCAGGTGACACGTACAGGGGTGCAGACGGCTGACATTTTCCGAGGGCCTTTTACAAAACTTGCCCTGCCAGGAAACCCAGTCCTTGATGGTTGCTCAGCTGTAGGTTTTCAAAATCAGGATTCCCTCTTGGAGAGACTTGTTTCTTTCTGCAGAACCTAAACAGAGCTCATTAGATCAAATGATGTTTTATGAATCATGAAGGCCTTTTACATGGAGAGTGGGTCACTGTGATGAAGAAAATTTGTTTAAGGGAGGAGATCAGCTGGTGGGTACAGTGATGAATTATAAGGGTGAGTGCTGGGCATTTTTGAAACTTGTCATGAATTTATTCTTGGAGCTGGTGCTAGCAGATTGGTGACATTTCCAGAAAGTGTAATTTGAAATTGATTGGGCTTCTCACACATCCTTTGAAGGTAGGCTCTTCTCTTAAAATGTTAGAAACTAAAACACAGAGGAACTTGCCCAGTGAGAACAGCAGAATGGTCTGGCTGCTGACGTGTCCGTCCAACATCACTCAGGACAAGCAACGTGTCTGTTTGAATTGGTTTTGAGACGCAGACAGTGAGATGGCAAATTGTCAGCTGGCAAATTGGATAAGCATGTGATGCTGCCTCTTGGGAAGGGTGACATACGTTTGAGTACATCTAAGTCATGTTTTGAAAAATTGTTGCTGCATTTAAAATATCAAGGTGGTGGGGCTGCTCAGATTGCTTGAAGTGAAAAGATTCACTGATCACTAGCTCACCTCCCCACCTGCCACCACTGAGGCTATCAGAACCCCGTGCTGTGACCCACCAGGCAGGCCCAGGTTTTGACTGCCCAGTTTTAATGAGAGATCATGACACATGCAGCCCATGGCTGTAGTCTTCGTTCTCCTATAAGGGGTGATATGAGAGATGGCCAGGGCCCTCACAAGGGAAGATGCAGTTTTTGTCGTTCCTGGGGCGAGGGCAACAGACAACAACCAAATGATCATTTCCTACTCAGAAAAGTATTCCCAGTGACGCAGGGCAGATTCAAATCTCAGCATTCCTTTGTCTGGTTGAGCAATTTCATGACAACCTTCTGTCACTCTTTGAAGGCTTTTAACCAATTTAATGAGAGAATGAAACTTTTTAAAAATAAACTATTGTATTGGAATAATTTTAGGTTTACAGAAGAGGTGTGAAGTGAGCAGAGAGTTCCTGTATATCCATCACTCCAACTCTCCTAATGTAATCTCTTACACACCGTGCTTCATTTGTCAAAGCTAAGAGATGATTATTTGTGTGTTACTCTTAATTGAACTCCAGAATTTATTTGGATTTCACCTGTTTTTCTACTAATACCTTTTTACTATTTTAGGTACCACATTGTATTTATGTTAGATGTCTCCATAATCTCCTCTGGTCTTTACAAGTTGACATTTTGAAAAAGTAATGGTCAGGTATTTTAACAGGAGGTCTCTCTATTTGGGTTTTCCTGATGTTTTCCTCATGTATAGAGTGGGATTTGGAACTTTGGAGAAGAATACTGCAGAGGTAAAGCGCTCTCCTCACACTATGCCAAAGGGTACCTGCTAACAACATGGTTTATTACAGACAATGGCAGCTTGGTCACTTGGTTAAGATGGTGTTTTCCAGGACTCTCCATTGGGAAGTTACTGTTTTTCCCCTTTCATAGTTTGTTCTCTGGAAGTGAGTCGCTAAGTCCAGCCTATGATCAAGGTTGGGAGGGAACTAACCCTTACTTTCTGGGTAGGGGGAATCTACATATAATATTTGGAATTCTATAAAGAAGGTATGTCTACCCCCATTTATTTAGTTAGTTTAGTATTTATTTATATTAGCATGGACTTATGTATATTTATTTTATACTTTGAGTTATAATCAAACACCCGTTATTCATTTTGTTGCTTAAATTGTTCCAGCTTTAGTCATTGGAAACTCTTTAAGATGGGTTCCTATGTTCTTTTGACAAACCCCAATCTTTTTTTTGTTGTTGTTTTGAATATTTATTTGCTTCCTGGTACTATAAGATGCTCCAAGGTCATGTTGTATTTTCTTGTCCCAACTCTAGAATCGGTCATTTTTCCAAGGAGACCTGGTTCCTTTTACTGAAAATGGTAGAAGAACCAAGATCTGGGCACAGGTCCACTTGTGGCCTCTGGGCTGTCACTGCTTCTAGGAAAAGGGTGGGAAACTTACATTATGCATACTATCCAGTCTATACATACAAATCTATAATTGCTTCTGCGTATGTCCATCTGCATATACTAAGCTGCATGCGAGTGAAGAACTGATAGCTGACATTCTTCTTGTCCCCTTGCTTATTTGTAATGTTTTTCTCCAACAGTGAGAAATCTGGTTCAGAAGGTAAAAGATTTTGATAGTTCTAATATTTTAAGTTATTTGTCTATGGAAGAATTTTTATTTTCCTGCATATATTTGAGTATTAACAAGGAATTTTAAAACACTGAAATTTATCCCTGATTTATACCAGACTGCTGGCTCCATAAAAATATTATTACCCATATTCAAATTGATGCGTGAAGATACTAAGGGAGCCCAATGTGCCATCATAGAAAAAGTTTGTATTCTGTTCAGTGCAATCAATATTTAGCATATTTTGTTGTTTTCAAACTCTCTTCAAATTAGTAAACCTTCAGGTGATGTGTGAAAATCTCAGTCCAGCCTGGCAGGAGCATGTGTAAATACTGAGTGAGTCTTCAATTTTCTTTAACAATTTTATTGGCATTTAATAAACCACATACATTTAAAGTATGGAGCTTAATAAGTTTTTACATGTGTATACATCTGTGAAACTATCACCACAATCAACATTATGGCTATATATTTTATTTCAAAAGCCTTCTCATAGCCCTTGACAAATATTAGCAAGTTGGTGAATTTACAAATACAGAAACTTTTAAAAAATAAGAATCGACAGTATCTGTCTTTCTTTACACTAATGCCAGATTGTCTTTGATTACTTATCTTTATACTAAGTTGTGAAGTCAGATAATGTTAGTTCTCCTATATTTTCCTCTTTTGCAAAGTTTTTTGCTAGTTTACATGATTTAATTTGACATATGAAGTTTAACAAATCAGCTCATCAATTTTTGCAAGAAAAGCCTGTTGGGACTCTGATTAGGACTCTGTAGGTCAATCTGTCTATTGTTTCCCCTTAATTGTATTTCTTTTCATTACATTTCTGATCATTAATAATTCCTTTTCTTCTACTTACTTTCATCTTCATTTTCTCTCCTTTTTAGTAACTTATAAAGGAAAAAGTAATATTATTACTTTAAGACCTTTCTTCTCTTCTAATCTACTAGTGTAATGCCATGGATTTTCCCCTAAGTATTGGTTTAGCAGTATCCCGTGCATTTTTATATGTTGCATTTTATTTTCTTTCAGTTTAAAATACTTTTTAATTTTCCATTTGATTATTCCTTCTTTGGCCCGTGGTTTTTCCTTTTAGAAGTGTGTTATTTAATTTCTTAATATTTGAAGATTTTTCAGAGATCACTCTTTTATTGATGTCTTATTTAATTCCATTGTCTTCAGGAGATATACTTAATATAAGTTAAATTCTTCACATTTATTTGGGCTTTTTTGGTGGTCCAGAATGTGATCTATCTTGGTAAATGTTCCATGTGCACTTAAGAAGAATGTGAATTCTGCTGTTGTTGGATGAAAAACTTTGTGTCAGTTAGTGAAGTTAATTGATAGTGTTGTTCAAAGCTTCTTTACTTACTCACTTTATCTGCTTATGCTATTGATTATTGAGAAAGGGATATTGAACTACATCAACTAAAATTGTCGATTTGTCCATTTTATGTTCCTGCCTATCAGTTTTTGCTTATGTGTTTTGAGACTCCATTATTAGGTGCATCAATATTTAAAATGGTTATGTACTCTTAATTAGCCAATCTATCAGTATGAAATAATTTTATTTATTCCTGGTAATATTCTTTACTTTAAGATCTATATTTTTATATTAATACTAATATACCAGTTTTGTTTTGATAGTGCTAGCATGGCAAATTATCTCCCATCTTTTTACTACATCATACAAACTATTGTGTATTTATATTTGAAATGTATTTTTTATAGGCAGAGTATAGTCGGACCTAGCTTTTTTTAAATTGAATCTGATCATCTCCATCTTGTCAGTGTGGTGTTTAGACTATTCCTGTTTAATGTGATTATTGTCACGGCTGGGTGTAAATCTACCAACTTCCCATTTGTTTCCTACTTATCCATATATTCTTCATTTACCTTTTTCTGCCTTCTTTTTGATTATTTAAATATTTCTGGATCTTTTTATCTCTTTCATTGATTAGTTATAATGCTTTGCTGTTTCCATTTTAGTGGTTGCTTTAGGTTTATGGTATACAGTCTGCCTTTAACTGCTGTTTTACTACTTCATGTTAATGAAGTGATGAGTACCTTACAGATATAATCTCATTCAGCAGGTCCCCAACCTTTTTGGCACAGGAAGTGGAGCTCAGGCTGCAATGCCAGCTTCTGTTGTGTAGCCTAGTTTCTACCGGGCCACCGCCAGATACCCGTCCACGGCCTGGGGTTGGGGACCCCTGATCTAAATGACTGCCCACAAGCTTCATGTCAGGCAAGTACTCATGTCTCCATTCTCAAAATGAAGAAATTAAAATGTAGTTTTCTCAGGATCAGTCGACTATTTGACATTTAACTAAATATAAACCTGGGGGAAGGGGAATGAGACAGTGTCATTTTTTCACCTTGGTAGGTTTATAGGATACTAGAGAGGAAAATGGTTACATGTAACATTTTAGCTAAGGAGACATGGCTTTAGAGCTCCCCATCTTTTTCACAAATCCCAAATGTTTGGGACCATCTGAAAGAATTAGCAAAGTGTGTTTTTTTATTCATTTGAAAATTAGAAATAGTTTCTTGACTAACAAGAGTCAGCTAATTATGAATATTTTTAAAAGAAACAAACAAACAAATAAAACCCCACAAAGAAATGAACTCCATGCTTCCTTCTCATCCCAGAAGCTGCTGGGATTCTTAATTTTTATATATTTTATGTTTGATGCTTCTTCGTCTAGGAGTCAGTTTTCTTCCCTATTATGAAGTTTTGATTTGACTGTGATGTGAAGCATAGCCCTGCAGAGGACACCAGGAGGCTCCCATGGTGGCTGGAAGAGCAGCTGGGTGTGGACAGAGGTGACAGACACTAGTGTGTCATGTTTTTCAGGGGGCGAAATAGGGATATTTTGGAAGGGAGAGCTTATCTTTAGTTAATTAATATGTGATCCCTTGGCAAAATTCAATAGCCTAAAAAATTCAATTAGCCTAAATTCAATAAGAGTGGTTTCCATGCGAGACTAGTAGACCCCAGAATCACTGTTTTCTACATTGACGTTTCCAGGACCTCTACTTTTATGAAAAGTTTAACCACTCAACCATGAAAGAAAATGTAAACCAGCAGTTAGTTATCAACTTGGGGTTCCTGGAACCCTTAGGAGTCTATGGATGTGTTTTAGGTACATATACATACATTTTCCAGGGATGAATGTCCACGGCGTTCATCAGCTTCTTAAAGGGGACTGTGGCTCAAGAAAGCTTAAGAACTTTTACATGAAGAAGCCTTCTCTTCAATTATAGAGAAAATATTCAAAATAGCTCAGGAAAGGAAGGTTTATTCAATAAATACAATTCAGGCCCCATTTTGAACACATCCATTTGGAACTCTAAAATGGATATGAACCTGGACTTGACTAACGAGGGTTTTGTATTAAGTTAGAATCAGGTTCATATAAGCCGGTAAAATGGAAAAAACTTAATTAATTAGAATATTTAAATATTGTTTTCTGGCATCCAATTTTTCATATGTAGGAAGCAAGTGACAAGAAAGAAAATTATTATTGATCAGTCAAAACACTCCCTTTAAGGTGTTTGGAGGCCTGGTGACTTCTGTGTGTTTGGTTCCTTGCACAGAACTACAGACGGTCAGAATGGGTGACCCGGAGGCAAAATGTGGTCGTAGTCTTCAAAGGTTAAACTTTGTTGCAAAGGCAGCAAGCTGAGCTGATGCCTGTTAAAAATATTTCAACAGGGAGGAAATAACAAAGGTTCCTGGTTAGCTCTCAAAGAATGAGAAAGTTCTGGAACCACATTTGCTGGCCGAGGTTTCACAGGAAGAGGGGTCTGTTTGTACAGGAGTCACTGTCTCACTTTTCCCTGTTCCCCTGCCGGCCCTTTGCTGACAGAAGGCCCTCCATGAGGAGACGATGATCTCCTTTAAGAGTGTGAAGTGAACGATTCCTGGCAGCCCCCATGTCGGTGGGGACGCGGGGCGGTTCCTAGTCACAGCAGCAGCAGCTGGCATGGTAGTAATCGTTCAACAGCCACTCTTTTTTGGACCACTTTCTCCACGCCAATCACCATGCTGTGTCCTCCTCCTTCAGCCCCTGAATGAGGTGGCTCGGGAAGTCTCTCCTCCTGACAGGTGTCATCCCACACTTTTTAAATGGGCACTTGGGGTTTCATCTTTCAACAAGTTTCCTCCTCAGACGCGCACATATAACATGAGTTTTCTGGGGTTGTTTCCTTGTGAGCCTTTCAAATGATGCTGAGCCAGCTGAGCAGAATTGGCCTAACGTGAAATCACTCGGCCCTGGACACTCTCCCTGGTCCACCGATTAGACCTGCTTACTCTTTAAAGCTCCTACAATAGTACTGTTAGAACTACCATTTAGTGCATGATATAGTCTGATATAGCGAGTGCACTTTCATTATGTATAAAATAGGTTCTCTGTCCCAGCTCCATTTTTAAACGGCAGATCTGAGACTCGGAAGGGTTATGGGACTTGACCAATTTAGTGAAGCTAGGATTTCTGACTCCAGGAAGTCGACTTTTGTTTCTTCTTTCACACTCTTTTTTCTTTTCTTTTCTTTTCTTTTCTTTTCTTTTCTTTTCTTTTCTTTTCTTTTCTTTTCTTTTCTCTTCTCTTCTCTTCTCTTCTTTTCTTTTCCTTTCCTTTCTTTTCTTTTTTCCTTCCCTTCCCCTTCCTTCCTTTCTTCCTTCCTTCCTCCCTCCGTCCTCCCTCCCCCCTCCCTCTCTCTCTTTCTTTCTTTCTTTCTTTCTTTCTTTCTTTCTTTCTTTCTTTCTTTCTTTCTTTCTTTCTTTTGTAACTTATGGCAAATGTTAAACATTTATGAAAGTAGACAGAATAGTATAACAAACTTCCATGTATCTTTTACTCAGCTCAAATGATAGGAGTTTCTGGACACACTCATTTCATCTATATCCTCATGTAGCCCCTTCCACGTTACCCTGCAGCCAGTCCCAGGCAGGCGTATAGCATTTTACCTGTAAAGATCACAACATGGATCTGTAGTGAAAGCTCTTGGTGCCTCGTGTCCATCTCTGATTTCAGCTGTGGCTGTAGCAGAAGTTCCTGTAGAAGCTCAAGCCCCCACGGATGGTAACAGTGTCATTACTCAGTGTGTGCATGTGTGTTTCCACTTTCAACCTCAGAATCTTCTCTGAACTGTGGGGAGTTACCAACACTGGAGGTATCAACTCATCTAATAGGGAATGAGAGTGGAAGATAATGTCCTAACCTCCCATCTGTAGAAGAACAATTCTGGGGGCATTCTGAACCTTCTCAGGGGTCTGCATAGAATCAAACCCCCATTGCCCACTGTGTGCCCTTGGTAACACACCCTTTCGTGGGCTTTTGCTCTTTCTCTTACTTTCCCTGATGCCTCCCTCTTGCTTTGTGGAATCTCCTGCCTGCCTCCCCCAAACTACCTGAACAAAGGTCCTTCTCTCAGGCGCTGCTTTTAGGAACAGCTCAATATTTCTAGGCCTTTCTAAGCCCTTTTAGTGAAAAGAACTAAGAATCTGTTCTATTTGTTTCTTTGTTTGTCTTAAACTAAAACACATTTTGAGTTCATAGTGATACTTCTTTAAACCAGCACCATTTTACTTAAGATATTCTATCTCACAACTCTACCTTTTTCCCAATTTGAGAAACCCAGTTCTCAAGGAAACCTGTGATAATAAAATTAGAATATCACGTAATTACTCATTTGCTTTATCCCACAATATACATAAAATCTAAAAATAACAATTTCAACATAATCACTAACAACACGATTACTGTAACCAGTTTAAAGTTTGGATTTTGTTTTGTAGCTTTTTTTTTAATCCCTAAAGTATATCTTGTAAGGAAGATGCCTTATAAAAGCTACCTGAGTTGTTTTGTTTTGTTTTCTGTGTAAGGGAATGTGAGGTGTTAAGGAGCTGCACCAGAAAGCAGGTCTGTTACGCACACTGCCATGTCCATTTGGAATTTAGGACCTCCCATTGGTATAGGAGCAAACCAGAGATGCTTCACGTGATCTTGACCTAGGTTGAGGTCCCAGCCTTCAACTAGGGCTCTTTCACATTGAGCCTTCAGTACTGTGGCCTCTCTGTCCCTCTCGAGTTGACAACAGAAACACAACTCAAGGAATTAAGAAATTCCTTATATTGAAAAGCAAGGGAACATTCCCTTATTATGTATTATTTTGGAGCCAATCTGCCCTTGGACATGAAGACCCTCTAAAAGAAACGTGCACGCCTCGCAGGCAGCTGGTGGCTGTTCCTGTGCCCACCGCACAGGCCCAGTTCCTGGGGCCAGGGAATCTAGAAGCAGCCTCCCCCATCAGCTATTTACCCTTGTATTTAACTTTTTTTTTTTTGAAGAAAGGATTTCATGGCTAAAAATAATGAAAACCCATTGGCTTCATTTATCTCTCGACCTTACACACACATCTACCCATCCGTGAAACTATCATAATTCTAAAAGACTCTCAATGATAAAACAGTCAACTCTTATATGCCAAGCTCTAGCCCAGACTCTGGGATGCAATTAGCCTTCCTGTGATTCCTATGGATTTTTCTCTTTTCACTGCTCAGATTACGGCCAAGTTGCACAGGCAGTCCAGAGACAGAAGACTATAAAGTATTTGGGCAGATTGCTGCCTCCATTCGCTATTGCTGATCTGCAAAATTAATGCTGCCAGTAGGGGTAAAGGGTGGGGCGGGGGGAGGATTGAGGCAAGACTGTTTCAAATTATCCAGATGCCCCTGGCTTCCTGTCTGAGCTATGCATTGATAAGTAGTTTCAGAGGAAGAGATAAATTGACAGCTTAACACATTGTGTAATATCTGGAGGGGGCAGATAATCAATACTCATTGTATCTGCCACTAGATACAGATTCTGGGAGGCTCTGGGTTGTCTCCACACTGTCCCAACTTCTGTGTGCTCTCTGAGCCCTGTCGGTGCCCACAAGAGAGCTCCTCTGTTTGGAAACGATGAATGTCTTTTTATTGTGTGGAATTTATGGCAGGTAAAATTGCAGGATGTGAGAGAGTCTATCAACTTAATTTCCTCTGCAAAGTAGTCCTGCTTGGTTGAGCAATAGCTAGCCTTGAAGAGGGTGAACTTAAAATTGAGAAAAGAATAAGATTCCCCGTCCACACATTTTGAACCGTAAAACAAAGTCGCTGGAAAGAAAATAGAGAGCCTGCCTTGGGAACCAGACTCACTGATTCATCAGTGTGGTATTTTAAAAAGGAAGGAAGGAAGGAAAGAAGAAGAAAGCTCCCGTTTTCTCCTTTGTCACATGATGGTTCCTGTGTCCAGGGATAGGCAGCAGGGGATTTGGAATTTAGGAAAATGCCCAATGGACTTTGCACCATCAACTGTAATTCTCTCCTTTGTCCTCTCTGCTTCTTTCACAGAAAGTCAGAAAAATGTCCTTTATCTACTTGTCTGGGCTTTTCTTCTACTCCTTCTTGCCCTGAAGCCCACACTGTAGTCACCAACTCCCTGAAGTGTTCCTTAAATTGTGCCACAGTCTCTGCCTGGAGCATCCTTCCCTGCTTCTCACCTGGTAATTTCCCCCTCCTCCTTCAGGTCCCTGGTCAGACATCATGCCCTCTGGGAAGATTTTCGTCCCAGGACTGCATTGGCTGGGCTTCCTCTGAGCCTCCTTCCCAGTGTTACAACACAGATAACCACCTTTTTCGAAGTCAACTTCTTTCTCGGGACTGAAGGCTCCTTGAGTGCAGGTAGGGTCAAGTTTGATGCTCTATATCCCCAGTGCCAAATCTTGCACCTGGATCACAGGAGGTGTTCAGTTCAATTTGTTGAATGAAAGATGAATTATGAGATGAATGAGCACCTGTCAGTTGTGAAAAAGTCTTCCCTGGAAACACACCCCAATGATCATGCTTTAGCCATCTTGCCTGAACATCTGCCTGTTATCTGTTATACAATTCATCAAGCAACTCAGTTGGGTAAGGTTTTCTGGGCTGGATGCATTCAATGTCCTCTGGCAAAGAGATGGCTTGGCTATGTCATGCCCCAGCTTAGCATCCTCCTATGGCCCCTCACTGCCAACTCATTCAAGACTCAATGACTTAGCAAATCATCCATGTGTCTTTGTGGTTGGAACTCAGGTGGTCTTTCCCATTTCCCATTTTGTACCTCAGCCCCTCCATTCTCCCAGAAGCACTTCTTCAGCTCTAGTAAGACATATTAAGCTGTTTCCTTTGCCAGAATGCTCTACTTTTCTTCTCTGCCTGGAGAATTCCAACTCTTCCTTTACGATCCAGCATAAATGCCACTCTCTCTGAGAAGCCTTTGCGAATTTCTTCAGAGAGTCCTTCAGTTGCTTTTCTGTGCAGCTACAACAGTTTGTCATGTTAACCCCAGTCCAACTGGGGAGATAGAATTGAAGGGAAATCCTACACAATGGAATAAGCAATGCTTTTGCACATTCTGTGCTTAGCCATTACAGCACTATTCCCTCCTTACAAATAGTCTGTGATAGGTTCTTAGTCAATGCTTGTTGCAAAACAGAATGGCAGGCAAACCGAACAGGAGAGAGAGTGTTACTCCTTAGGGTTTGTCATTCCTCCAGGTGAAGTGAGGGACATTGCAGCAAGTAAGGAGACAAGCCACCTTCTCATCACTCAGGTTTGTGCTCCCAGGGCATCTCCTCTGAGAGATGCCTAGAAGCAGTCCTGTTGCTCTGTCCTGTTTCTTTGTTATACATCACACCATCCGAAATCCTCTCTGCGTTTGACTGTTTACATGGGTGGGCATCATATTTCTCTCTAGGATGTGGCTCTATGAAAGCAAGAATTTGCTTTCTCTTATTTGCTGCTGCATCCCCAGGGCTGGGAGCAATGCATGCCATATGCTCAGTATTTACCAACTGGTAAATATTATTTTGGATGACTAAAACAAAAAGTCAGGGAAGAACACACTTCAAGAATCATGGGGGCTGGTGGAGATGCAGCTTATATCCCTCCTGTAGGCATGTTGGTGGGATTGCAGTGCTCTACACAGGATCTGGAAAGAACTGGGCTAGCCAGATGTCTCAGGGTCAAATCTGAGAAGCTTGGACTAGCGTCCAACCACCTGACTTCCAAGTATATCTTCCCTTATAACTCTTGTTGACTTAGGTAACCTGTGATTGTTCCCATTTTTGTCATTTTTTCTTACCAAACTCCCCAAACATATTAACCCTAAACCCCTTAAAATGAAAAATAGGAGTAGGATGGAAAGGAGGGGAAGGAGGGTGATTGTGAGGGATAGATCTTTAAAACAAATTAGGCTCCTCTTTTTTATGCCTTTAGACTTAAGATTGAAGGGTGGTCCTGTTGGGTGCATTTTACCAAGAAATAGTATGGTAGCTAAGAGAGATAGGGAAAAAAATATTTTTCTTACCTAGCCTCCAAAGCCCAGTTCAAATGTCACTTCCTCCATGGCCAGTTCTGATTACCCCAGCCTTTATTTTGCTTTTTCTAGTTTGAATTCTTTATGGAATTAGTAACTCTAATTTGAGCCCTTAATTGAAGACAGTCTTGAATTAGTGTCATTTCTTTTTTTCATGTTTTTACAGTGGGGTTTTTGCTCACGATGGGTCGATGCTGCATCTCATGGATCAATATATTTCCACAGCAGTAGCCCTCACATGGGATGTGACGGGGGGTTGCCGCTGAAGTGCACAGGTGCCCCTGGCCACAGTCTCTATCTATGTGATCTCATTTCATCCTGGCAACGGTGCTCCGGAAGTAGATATTATTGTACAGGTGAGGAAATTGAGGGGCAGAGAGGTTGAGTCATCTGCCTAAAGCCACACAACTCATAACAGGTAGAACTAGGACTCTACGAGGATTCAGCTTGTGCCTTTTCTGCTGTACCTGACTTGGAGAAGGTGTTCCTGGCGGGGGAATACTCCAAGCCAAGGCTCACTGGCCATTGATGGTGGATGAGGAATCCTGCCTCTGAAACTATTTTTATTCTCAGATCCATAAGCTTCAGGCTGACTTCCAAGTCCAGTGACGGATGGTTCTTCATCCCAGGGCCCATTAGGTCATGAATCGGGGAATTCTGGGTGCCCATAATTGTGCCAAACTTCACTTGCTAGGAACAGGACAAGAGTTATGTGTTCTGCTGTGTTCTATCTTGGGTCTCAGAGCATCTGGGGGAAGAAACAGGGAGAGGAGGTTTTCAAGGAGTTTACGTTCCTGCCAGCAATAGACCCAAAATCTCTTCCCTTGAGTTTGGCATCCTGGAGGAAAAAAAGTGTCCTCCTAATTTTAGGAAAAACTCTTTATTTCTAGATATTTACATTAAAAAAATTCCCTTTTGATCAGAAAGAACATCATGGTGTTTATCTTTAAGTTATTTATCTTTTAGAACACAGAATTTTAAAGAAGATGATAAAAGTCACTTGTATAGGAAGAGGCTGGATATAACAGATGTTACTGGTGGTTATCTTTGTTAGAGAGGTTATTTTTTTTAACTCATCTGTGATCATGCTCTCTATGTTTTTAATCCTGATTTATTTATTTAACACATCACAAGCTTTATTCTCATGGCCTTAAATATTCATGACCATAATTTTCATTGACAGCCTCATAAACACTTTATAGACATACCGTAATTTATTACCATTTTTCCAGCATTGGACATTGAAATTCTTCCCAGCATTATGTTTCACTGAGTATCTAATAGCTGTGGTGGGGATTTTGTTTTCAGGGTGGTCATTGGGAGGTAACAAACTTGGTAATTATCCTAATGGCCATCTTGAATAGCCATTCCACATTACTATGTATTTGTCATGTAATGATACTATGTGAATACTTGGGAAACTCCCTCTGGAAGTCATTGTGGCTGAACAGTGGTCCATGAGGATCTTCAACGTAGTCTTTGGCATATTTTTGCATTCTAGGAAAGAATTACCCTCCCCCAACTCTTGAGATGTTTTCTGAATTAATGCAGTTCTCCATGGAAGTGTAGGAGAAACAAGATCTCTTATTTAATGAGGCACCATCAGCTCACTTAATGCTGATTTTCACATCATCCTACAGAGCTTTGGAAATAATATTGTCTTGCTTTTGTATGCTTTCCTGTGGATTATTCCTGTGGAATAATGATGTTAACACCTCCAGGAGAGTTGACATCCAAGCCTGAGTGGAGACTGTTATTATTGAAAACATCATGATTATGTAAATTTGATAAAGCTTTCCTCTCTTGCAAAATTTATTGCCATCTTTTTAAATTCATTAGTGCCTTATTCTTACCATCATTCCAACAGAGCTGGCTGGTAAACTTACTGCCCTTAATTTTTTAAATGAAACTGGGACAGGGTGAATAGGTAAGAAGATCTTTGAGGAGACAACTATGAAATGGGCCAGATTCAGGTGAGGTGCCCATCAGCCCGGGTCCTTTGGCTTTGGGGGCAGCAGGCCTCTGTCCCCTCATGCCCCTTTGGTTTCCTGGGCTTGCCTTCTGTAGAGAAGCACCGCATTCTCTGGATCTTCTCGATGCCTTGAAAATCACCAGTGGAGATTATGGAGCATTTTTAGACTTCAGAGCCAGTGCTGAAGCCAAACGCTGTGCGCTGGCCCCTCTCTCTCCAAAGTCTCCCTCAATAGCAAGACTATGTATGGTTGGTGAGAAAATAACAGCAAACAATGGACAAACAGCGTTCTCTTCGTCTGATGCAAATCATCTTTAGAAAAGTTCCCATTCCTACTGACCCGTGTCACACGCCGTGGGTAAAACGAACGTGCTTGCTGTGTGACGGCACCTTCACAGCACACATTTGCCGCCTAGCATGCTGCCACCAAACCCTTCCTGTGGACAAGCCCCAGGTCGGCTTAAACAAATGGCTTTTAACTGACTGTTGGATGATAGGTCCCCTTGAGACTGATAAGAGCTGGGGTTTCTCTGATGAACTCAAGATGTGTGCCAATTGCGTGCTGAAATTCAGCTCTATGGCGCCAATCCCAGGGTCCTTCATGATGTTCCTTGTTTATTGGGCCTTTAAAACAATGCACCATCTTTATTTTTTTTAAACATGCTTGTTTTTGTTTTTTTCTCTCCCATTCTTGATTTTTTTGAGTAATGAATATCTTTTTTATTTCTTGTTTGTTTATATATATTTTTTAAAATTACTTTATTGTTGTCCAATTACAGTTGTCTTCATTTTCTCCTCTCCCCTCCCCGCAACTCCATCCAAACCCCCCTCCTTCCCTTGCTTCTACCCTCCCCCTTGGTTTTGTCTATGTGTCCTTTATAGTAGTTCCTGAAAATTTATAAAGATTTTTTTCTGTAGCACCTTCCTAAAATATAGTATCTTCTGTTGTTCCATATATTTTTAATGGCAGAACATACTATCAAAAGTCTCAAATCAGAGCAGATTCAATGAGGCAGTATTTTTGGAAGGAAGTCAAAACTGCCTCCTGAATACAAATCTAAAGTGAATGTTTCTGAATCTGCTGTGCACAAAACTGTTTGGTGTTGGACATGAACTAAGCTCCTGTGCCAATGGGGGTCTCATCTCAGCAAGGATGCAGAGGGCCATTCCATGGCCAGTGACACAGTTTGTCTCATGATACTCTGTGGGAATCCAAAAAATTTCTCTGTAATGTTTTATGGACTAAACTTTTCCAAAACAGCAGAAGAGACATTTCCTGCACCTCAGTGCTTCTCAAGGCAAATATTAGCTTGCAGTGTTTTTTATTCCCTCACCCTCCAAAGAAATCTACTAATGAAACTTTGGTAACAAAGATAAATGAACCTATCCTCCTATCTGTTTACTGCAGTTGCCTTAATTGCTAAATTACCCCATGCTGTTTGTCTTTCTGCAATATTTTTGTGCTCAAGTTGATGTCTGGACAGGTAAGGTTCTCTGAGTTGTGTCAACAGGATTATCACAAATCCTCTTTCTAATAGCTCTGTATGCATCAGCTTACATCAAAGTACTAGCTTCAGCTGCCAGGCTCTCCATATTCATGAGTATCTGCATATAAAATCTAGGGTTTTATTTGCATATGGATTAACATACTATGTGATATGAGTTTTCCTATAGTTAATGTCCCTTACAGTAAGGGTATGAATGGGCTATGTTTTCCTTGGACTTTTATTTTTACTTATGTTTTAAAAGCATAGTTTATTTTTTTCTGACTATAAAATAGTATGTGCTTTTTGTAAAAATTGGAAAATGCAAAATACTAATAAGAACAAAAACATCTTCCACAGTCTTACCACCCAATTGCATCTTGATGTACTTACATTTACTACAGGCTTTTTCCCCGGAAGTTGTCTATATACTGTATACACAATTGTATCCTTTTCTTCAAATTTAATATGGCAATACTTGCATTTTACAAGGTTTTAAGATGATGTTTATATATCATTTTAAGAGCTGCATACTATTCCCTCGTGAAGGTACATAATAGTTATCTAGGGACCATTTAGAGTGTTTCCTTTTGTTAAGTTTTAAAAAATTTTTGCTGCAGTAGATTCTATTGCTTTGAAGATTTTTATGCAGTAAGTGTTGGGTAATTGCCCTTAAATACTTTTGCAAAAGTGATATAACAAGTTCGAAGGGTACTTTTTAAGGTTTTTGATCCAAACGACTGGTTTTCAGTCTAAGATAATCAAACCAATTCACATTCTCACTGGCACACTCTGGGGATGTTTGTTACGTCCCAGCTTTTCTCGAATCTTAGAGACAAGAGTGGAATCTCAGTGTTATGTAAACTTGAATATCTTTGATTACAAGAGAGATCAAACTTTTTCCATATAGTTCTTAACTAATTCTACTTCTTTTTAAATAAACTTTCTTCCAGCCATGTCATGCGTTGCAGTTTCAGATTGGAGCTGAGCACCAGGAGAACGCCCTTGTATGGGGCTTGTCTGTAATAGAACATGACAGAACTACCAAGCCAGAGCGCCTTTCTTCATGTCAAATGGACTCTGCCAATCCTCCTTAGAGAGGCATGAGTTTGGGACATTTCCTCGTATTTAAGCTGATGTAAGGTTTTCTACTTAAGACCTGGGAAACCCGTCTTCAGGGAACCCCTACTGAAAAGCCAAATGGTGGTTACTGGCAGCGGGGTCTCATTTGGAATGACTGAAATAATGTTTTGTCAGTATGCTGGGGGTTGTCCTAAGAGGTAGGCAATCACTCCAGGTGAGGTATAGCACCGCGGAGGTGGTCTTGAGCAGTTTCTGCCTGACAAAGGCTGGCAATCAGATGTCTGCGCCTGAGGGCTCAGTTTAATTGGTGTCTTCCTCCTTCTCTGCCCTCATCACAAGGCAAAGCCACTCGGGACTTTTAAATGGTGCAGTCTCTGAAGGCTGCTGCCCAGTGTTATCTCAGCTCCATTTTACGGTGCTTATTAAGTAACTGGAAATATTTGACACTTGGCAGTTTCCAGATTCATGGAAAGGAATCAAAGAGAGATGAGGGTGAGAAATGCTGATTTTTACCACATCCATTGTCACCTTAGCAGAGCAGCATTCTTTCCTGTAGTGTGTGTGTTCTTGGTTGAAATGATTTAATACTAAAGTCTAGCAGGTTGATGTGATCTTTCATCATCCCATTGCATTCTGACCTGTTCTGAGTTAAAAACGAATGTGCCCTCCTTCTTGTACTCGTGCGGTGAGACTTGACCCAAGCATTTGCTGTCTAAGTGGTGTTCAGAGAGCTGAGACCTGGGAGCAGAAGTCATTTGCCCAGCTCTACAGAGAAGTTGAGCTACGGGTCTCTAAGGTCCTTTGCAATGCGTTTCTGTACACTCTTAAATTTCATGACCCATTCTCAGAAGGAAAGATCCTTTGAGTTGCCTTTTCATTTTAGGATCTTATCTGCTTGTAATTTGTTTTCTCGTCTCCTTGTGACCTAGGACATTGCATATTGGAGATAGATGGCTGAGTTAGGGGTACAATCTGTGACTTGGGAGCAGTGTTCCTCTGTTATGAACCCAATAGGCCCACACAGCTCCAAGGATTCCTTCCTCAGTTCCACGTGCTAGCTGTTGAGCTGCCTTAGATATAGTCACTGTATCTTTTTTACCTCAACCCAGAGGCTGTCTATTCGAAGGCTCTCCAGAGCTCCCCATCTGCTTCTAGTTTCGATTGATGCCCCACATAAAAAGAAGTTGAGATATCCATTTAGCATCAGGAAGTCCTGGGAACTGGAGCTCCATAAAGAGTTCAAACCACAGGACCAGGTCAAAAACAAGAAAATGAAGCCATATGCACTTACAGCTAGAAGCCAATGTGTGGGTGGGTGCTTTTTTATGGGAGAGAGGGCAGATCAAAGCAAACAGCACAACAAAAAACAAAATACTAAAAAAATAACCCCAACCAAATTCCATGATATCCCTTTAAACATGGAATGAATTTGGAAAACAAAATGTATTCATTCATTAAACAAATGCTTATTGAGTGCCCTCCTCTGCCAGCTACCAATTGTGCCAATCTAAGACTAGAGGGGCAAGATACTGGTGTGTTTTCAGTTTGGGCTCAGCCCAGAAACCAAAGCTTTAAGACAGGAGCTGAAAGGAGGGGATACACAGAAGAAGGGACATCTGGATAGTTTGATGGTAGAGAGAGAACAGATTCTCAGGTAGAAGGTATGTGTATTAGTTCCGGATTGTGTCGCAAATTGCTGCTACAGATGACCATAAACTCAGTGGCTTAAAAAATACCCCACAGATTTATTTTCTTATAGTTCTGGAAGTCAAAAATCCTAAAACGGATCAGCAGAGCTGCATTCCTTCTGGATGCTTTAGGGAAGAATCAATTTCCTTGCCTTCTCTAGCTTTTAGAGACCACCTGTATTTCTTGGCTCACGGTCCATCCTCCACCTTCAAAGCCAACATCATGACATCCTCTAGTGTTTCTCTTTGCCCCTCTACTTCTCTTGTTACATGGTTTTCTGTTTTGTGAGGACCCTTGTGATTACCTCAAGTCCATCTAGAAAATCCAGAATAATCACTCAAATCCCTTCACTTAATCATACCTGCAAAATCCATTTGAAGTCCCTTTGCCATATTTGAAACATATTCACAGGTTCTGGGGATAAGGACATAGTCCCTCATCTTTGGAGACAATTGTTCAGCCTACCATATACAATAGGAAGGAAATTGGACATTTTAAGACATGATAGTTATTTGCTTGCGGGGAAAGGATGGGGAGTAGGTAGTGACTCCTCTCACACTCCATCTTGCTGTCTCCCCTGGACCCAAAAGAACACACATGGATGGTTATTTCCAATAAGACTGCAGAAAGGAGAACTGCAAGCAAAGGGATAAAAGACAGGAGGACCCCTGATTTAAAATTCTCCTAATTGGAAATGTCTCTGGTCAATGACATCGCAGTGTCAGGCAGGCCCACATTCCTAAGATCCCAACCAGTGACCTTGTGGAAGAGAGCTGCATGCTGACTGAAGAATGCTGGGCATTCTCTCCATAGGACTGCCTTGTGTTCTTACTTGGCTGGGTCAGCCATGCAGGGGTCGGGGAGTGACTTAGGTCTCCTGACATCAGATCGATGACATCCCTTCTACCAGTGCCCCCCGCAACCCCAGCATGTATACACAGGCACACACATACCGTTCACATTCATACACATGCCCATGGTAATTCCTTCTCTATAATTTTAATTAATAGACCATTTCATGAACAGTTTTAGGTATACAGAGAAATTGAGCAGAAAATACAGACAATTCCAATATACTCTCTCATACTCCTTCTCCCACCTCCCCTATTATTACCACATGCATTAGTGTGGTACAATTCTTACAACCATAAGCCTATAATGATAGATTATTGTTAACTAAAGCCCATAATTTACATTGGCATTCACTGTCTGTGTTGTAAATTCTATGATTTCTTTTACAAATGTATAATGCCTTGCATCCACCATTATAGTATCATCCAGAATAGTTTTTACTGTGGTAAAAATCCACTCTACTCCTATTATTTTAAAATGTCCTTCCCTATGAATTTTAGCAAAATTTCAGGTCCGCTCACACTAATCAATGCGTGACTCCCTCCAAACCCTGTAGTTTAGTGTTCTTGGGTGTGCCGTACCTGGTCACAATCCAACATGGGATTAGTTTAGAGATGCTTTGTCCTGGAGCTGGTGGCATGCTGCAGCTGCGTCCTGTGACCTGGGACACCGTTGTGTTCATCTGTTTCCAACTCTGAATTCAGCGAAGTGAAGCTGACAGTTTGAAATCAGCCATATAGAAGTATTTATACTGTAAAAACTAGAAAAGGGTACAAATCAGGCTTTTTACCCCAAGAGAGCCAGTTATTAAACGCTGATGAGCACAACAGCTCCTGGAGTTCTCCCTCTGCCCCTTCTTAATGGCTGGGAAATGGCAGAACTGGAGCGTTTGCTTGGGAGCCAGAGGTGAAAGCCAGAGGCCGGGCATGGCTGGGTCAACTCAGTGGCTGTGTCCTTGATGACGCTGTAGGGCAAGGGCCATCCTGCAAACCCTGGGATGCTCGATTAGACATATAGGAAGGAGAGATCAATTCATACCTTCTTTGAGCGACTGTATTGTGAGATCTTTTTCTTATAGCAGCTTTGCTTATACCCGATTAACACATCCTGCTCATTTCTTTTTTGCGTACCTGCTCATTGCTTGCCTGTTTGCACCTGCTCAACACTCCTCACCTGTTCCCACCCCACATTTAGAATGAGAATATACATATGAGATTGCATCTGTTATTAGCCTCTATAATCCATTTTCCAAATAGAAGCCAGAGTGATCTTTTATCAGATCATGTTGTTCTCTCATTTAAACCTTTTCAAATGCTTCTCTTTGGACTTAACATACAACCCAGAATCTATACTATGACCTATCCGCTTTCTACTCCATCATTCCCCTTCTTGCTCACTTACCAGGTGCCAGTTATGCTGGTCTGCCTTCTGCTCTGGGAACATGCCAAAATGACCCACTTGTTAGGCATGATGGCTGACTCCTTATCATTAGTTCTCAGCTCTTGGGAGTCTTCGCTTCTCATTGCTTTTTATGTTATCACTGCTTTATTTCTGTATAATACATTATAGTACGTGTCACCACCTGAAAGGATCTTGTTTATTGATTGGGTTACTTATTTATCATCTGTCTCTTCTGGCTAGATTTAAGACCCATGAAGTTAGGCATCCATCTGTTTTACTTACTTTTGGGTATTGTGGGTGTGCTAGGGAACAACCGCTGTGGATGCTCTATAAATGTTTTCAAGTGAAACATGTTCGTACAACACAGCAGTATCAGCTTTGCCTCTGTCTTCAGAGAGTTTATAATCCACGTGCGGGTCACATTAAAGTCTGGCTGTCAGTGAGATGAGAACAGTTTCACACGGGACATTCCGAGACACAGTCTTGCAGGCACAAGCTCCGATTTGCACATGGAGAATTAATGACAATACCAAAGCAACCCAGTGTACTTATGTAAATTAATTGAGTTTAACTTAACTTCCAATTAGATGGTAGTGCCCGCCTTTTTTTTTCCTTTGAGAATTTTCACTTCATGAAAAGGTGAAATAGAAACATTGCTCCTATTTTCATTGAGAAGTTTGTTAAAAACCAGAAATTCTTCAGCTATTGATGTCAGAGTAGGGAAGGAGCGAGGAGGACAATGACTTTTTCTGAGCCAGAAATTAGTCTGACTCTGCTGACTTTTTCCAAATGTCTTTCTTGGTGATGTGGAAGAGGTCTTATTTTCCTCTGTGAGGAAGCGGGGCTCGCCAGCCAGAATGTGAAAGTTCTGCAGCTGTTTCGCAGAAAACCCATTTTACATTCCTTACATCTAAGACTTCCACTGAAAACCTGCAGGGCCAGGCTTTGAAAAGAGTGAAATGTCTTTAGAAATCTTTGCACTGTCTTTATTCCAGAGTTACTGTCAGTCTCTGGCATTTCAGGCTCAGATATGCAGGGAAACCTCCCCCTCTCATAAACCAACGATGCCTTCTCCATTAGTCTGCGGAGCCCCGCCAAATGTGCAGAGAAGTTGTCACTTGATGTGCTGACTTCTCTCCAGAAAGAGAGAATCTCCCCAGCCCTCTCAAGCTGTTGCTGTGAACAGTACTAGCGGGGTGGATTTGTCACATGGCTGTCAGAGCTGACACAGGGCAGTGTCAGCAGGGGGACTAAGTGGCCTTGGTGGTGTGATCTTTCCTCCTGCACATGTCCTTGGGTTCCCTCCTAGTGTTCTGATCCAGTGACAGCCCTCAAGCTCCAGGAAACAGGTGAGTTACTCCCCAGCTGATTCTTCTAGTAAATGGTGAGAATGAGCCAGATCTCTCTTTTTAGGGCCTGCCTGAACCCACTTATGGAAATAGGGAGTGGGTGTAAACTGCAGCAGTCCCCAGTCTTTTTTGGCACCAGGGGCTTGTTTCGTGGAAGACAATTTTTCCACCGACCAGGTTGGGAGAGGGAAGGTTTTGGGATGATCCAAGTGCATTACATTCAAGATCACCTCTTGCTGTGCGGCCCAGTTCCTAACAGGCCTGGACCTGTACTGGTCCATAGTGCAGAGGTTGGGGACCCGTGGGTAGGGTTAGCTTCAAGGCAGTCTTACTCAGGGAGGAGTTTGCCACGAGTGACATTGCATTTAGGTTTCTTTCTTTTATTATAAGACAGCTCCTCATATAGACCTGTTTCTCTCACTGCCAAACCTGCCAAAGGGGCTCTCATGATAAGGAGCATGGAATAGGGGAGTCCACTGATTGGAAAATTTGAATAAACACACTCTAACATTGATATTCATATTTATAATGTATGTTGTTGTTTGCAAGGGAAACTGGTTGAAAATAATAACATGACAGAGCTTTACAGATATTTCAGCATTTCAAACAGAAATCCACCCAGCCCCGTCATTCCAAGTTGAGGATGGCAAGCACTTGGTACAGGGTGTCACTTCCTCTACCTCTGCCACAGCAGACATTGCTGAATGATCACAGCTTTCTTTCTTGTTCAGCTGAAATGCAGCGGAAGAATCCTTCCGAACACAGTGTTCCAACAGCCACTATAATCTATCAGAAATGTCTACCAGAAAATGAACCCCATTTGCCATTCCTGCTCTCAGTTAATGAGGTCTGCTGTACGAGGGTGAGCCCAGGTGCCACCTGAGGTGGCCTCAGCTGTGCTGCTCTCGTGTTTTTAGTTTTGATTCCAGACTCACCTTTTCGGGGACACGGTTTCTTGCCCAAAGTGAATCAGCCCTCCTTGTTTCCCTGCTCACCGATGTTTCCTTTCCGGCCTCACCTGAGTGTAGATCAAAGTGCAGCTGAGAAATCTTGTTGGGGGCACCTCTTTTTATGACCTTTAAAAGTCAAGCCCTGATAAGAAACCAGCCCTCCCCAAAACGACTGCATTGGAGGCGGGGTCTGGCCCGCATTCCTTAAGGAATCTGTGGTGCATGGGTCTGACCTTGCGCTGCTGTCTCTGTTCTCACTGCAGTGGCCCGTGACTGCTCTTCTTGTTCTATAGAATTGTACAAGTTTTGCAATTAATTACAAGGAAGGTCTGGTTCCTGAAATCAGTTGAGGGCCAATTAAGGTTTCTTGGGGTCCTTTCCCTTGGCTGCAATGTCATCATAAATGACTCTCCAGTGCAGTGGAGGGCTGACATTTTGTAAACCAATGCCTTATTTTGGAAATGATTAAAGTCTTTACCTCAGTCACCTGCCTGGCCAACTGCCGGTAGCCAGGAAAGACAAGGATTATAGTCAGTTCTTATGCGTTAAGAAAATGACTTGAAACTGTCAGTTTAAGCTCAGTAGGGCTTAATCTGATTTCAGGTAGAAAGAAGAGAGGTGCAATGAAAGGAGAGAGAAAATGCAGAAAAGAAATTCAAATGAGAATTTCCCCAAAGCCCAGAGCCTTCTTGGTTTGTTCATTTCCTAAGGATTTATTAAGTAAGTGTCAAGTTCTTCCTATTATGGTAGACCCTGAACGGACACAGAGGAAGGAGAAAACACAAGGAGTGGCTGTCCTTGGAATTTGCCCTCTAGTGGGAGAGAAATACCATACACTGAGGAAACAGCCAGAGAATGAGTGGATTCATGTTTGCTGTAATTTTGAAAATATCTTCTAGGTGCCTGGCACTGTTGGAGAAAAGAAAAACGAAAAGTGATAGTTGACATTTGCATGGCTCTTACTACGTGGTTGCATTAAGTGTTTTACACATATCAACTCAGTCTTCACAACAATCTTATGGTATACATACCATTATTATCCCCGTTTTGCAGACCAGGACACTGAGGCCCAAAAAGGGAAGAAACTCACTTGAGATTACATGATCATCAAGTTGAGGAGCTGGAGTTTTCACATAGATAGTCTGGCCCTAGCATCTGAGGGTTTAACCATAACTGTGTTGCCTCCCAAGGTAATAGAGTATTCCTCACCCCTGAGGATTTACATTCTTCCTGGGGGTATCAGGCCGGGGTGTGTAGGAAAGTTAAACTAGGGGTACAGGGTGGAGCAAGGGAGGCAGAGAATAGAGAATGATGACTTCTGGATAGGAGGGAAGTCAGAACAGAACTCTGGATGTGTATATATGGAGGAAGGCTCTGCACAGAGGGGTAGAGAAGGTTCTAGACCAAGAAAAGGGCAGGAGCAGAGCTGACTGAGAACATGGCTGCAATTAGGGGCTCAAGGGTTTGCAACTGCTCAAGGAAGAGGAATCGTTAAGTCAAAAGCTGTCTTCACATACGGGCAGGGGTTACAGCACTGGGGACAGAACAAGAACTTGGACTTGGACAGACTAGACTTAAAGTTCGACTGGGCCGCAGGTACCTCAAGTGACCTGAGCAAGTTACCCAACCTCTGTAGCCAGTTTCCCCAAATGCAAGATGAGAAGAATGGCTGTAGACGAATCAGGAGAGTCTTCCACCTTGTAAGGAGTTCACTTATTTATTTCTTCAAAAACATTCCTTGAGTACCCGTGTGCATGATGGGCTGTGCTAGATGTCAGAACAGTGAACAGGAGGAACATGAGTGCTGCCCTGTGAGAGCTTGCGTTCTAACTGCAGAGCTTGCATAATAAATAAGCGGGCAAAATAAATTCGGATTCTAAGAGTGTTTTTATGAAAACCCAGGACTGAGGCCAAGTGGAATGAATGGCTTTGGTAGTGCTGAGGACCGTGTTTGTCACGTAGGCTGCAGTGAGTATATGGGAGCCTTCCTTTTATGTAATGTCAGGCAGCACCACCGTGGAATTCAACATATAAGAGAAAGCCATGGTGCCAGATGCTGTTCATGGACCACCAGCAGGGCTTTCTCCTTTCCCTCTTGCTTCCATACCCCTATTTCATCCAACATTCATCTTCCAGCACAGAGGAGTATCCCAGCCAATAACAATAATCTTGCTCATTTTGCCAGGGTCTGATTTAAGGAAAATTATGTGATGCGGCTCTGGCTGAGATGTGAGGGGACTTCTGGGTAAGGTTCCTCATTCTAGAGCAAACAAACAAACAAAAGATATGTAGAGAAAAAAAGCCATGCTTTCTTCTCCTGATATTTCCTTGGGGCCGTGAAGGAGCTGGCCCAGTGGGCAAGTCTACATGCCAAGTGTGGCAGAGAAGAAATGGGGACTGGATATGTGTCATGATGCATTCTGGGACTCTGAATTAGTCATCTTGAAATCACCCCACCACACATTCCTTCTTAGGTAAGATAATGAATGTGGTACTTGCTATTCAAGCTGCTTGGGGCTGCATTTTGTGTTTTTGGCAGGCAGAGCATCCTGGCTGATCGAAGCACAGCATGGAAACAATGAGAGATCGTGGGAACAAGGTCCTGGTCCTCCCTAAGGGTTGTTGATAATAGGAGAGGAAGAGGGTTAGACTCTGTTATTGACATGCAGCTCTGGAAGATCCATCCCCATATTTGGCAGAACAATCCTTAAAATAGGGAAGTTCTTCCTAGTCCTATGGCTTGTCGGTCTCTCCTGAGAACACTGTTCCTCAAATGTGGGCATATGGCAAAGTATTGAGTGTTCAGGAAGCCCTAAATGGGTCCTGTACATCTCCATGGAGCTACCTCTTCCTACCAAAATGTGGAAGGGAACTCTGGAATGCAAGTTCATGAGGACAGGGACCATATTAGTACGTTTCCTGCTTTCCCTAGTGCCCAGAACAGTTCCCAACACAAAATGAGGGCTGAAATATCTGCGAAATTAATAAGTGAATTGAAAAAAAAAATGGATATGTTTAATGAAATGTATAAGCAAGTCATGAATTCTTAAAATCCAAACAGGTAAACATACTGGGAGTGTAGCTTTATATTTTCTACCACTAATGACACTTGCTGAAAATGTTTAAGGAGCTGTCTCTTAGAAATATCCAACTTGATTTTAATTTGAGTCTTATGCATATCCTTAGAACCTCTTCTTAGCCCTCTTTCCTGGAACACATTCCCTAACAGACAGCCCCAGTTCCTTCCCCAGGCCAGCTGCAGCTCTGAAGGAGCTTTGCTTCCTAATTCCTTTTCCATGAGTCCAGTCAGCATTGTTAGCCCAGGATAACTAGAAGAATACAGGATCTCAACTGTTACAGTTGAGTAGCCTTTGCTACCACTATTTTTCTTATTTGCTTTGCTCTCCCTTTGCTTAGAGCACCCATCTCTCTCCTGCACAGCCTAGCGGGAGGCCCACCAGCTTTCCTCACTTCCCTAGGCCACCGTGAGCTTACTCTCATGCCTCGTAATCAGCATAGTACATTATCTTATGTATCATAGGCAGAAAAGCATCATGTGGCAGCACAGGGCAAAGCCAGGTAAAGCTCACAACCTGTTTCCTCAACAGGATGTGAATCCTAGAGCCAGAGGCCCAGCCTTCTGCTCTTTCATGTTTCCTACTCTACTTACAGTATTTCTGGGTCGAGTCCTGGTGATGCCACCTACCAGCCTATTCTTAAAGCTTTCTGAGCCTCAGTCTCTCCAGTTATAAATATGTGCTATACTCCTCGAGGATACTGTAACTATAAAAGAGGTAAAAAGTATGAAGCTACTCCTACAATGTCTGGTACAAGTTCGCACTCAAAGGTTACTCTCTTGTTTGTATGTGATTGGTACTCAGTCGACTGGAGGATGTATTGAATGATCCATTCTCTGAGAGCTAAGAACAGACTCACGTCTCTCACCTTATCTAGACAGTGGTGCTCCTGCTGTCCTGGAAACACAGGGTGTCTCAAATCCTGCTCTGAAATTGCTGTGGAGGCAAAGCCAGTAGTTTCAAGAAATGGACACCCAGGAGGAGCTGGGCCAGCCCCTGCTGTCTCAGGGTGGTCACCAGGCCTTGGTCCAGGAGACGAAGCACAGAGCTGCCAGAGCCTTGGGGGTGGTGAGGCCTGCACCGTGAGCAGTGTCCTCTGATAGGTGAGATCACCAGACACTCCAGGAGCCCTCAGAGGGTCATGTGATGAAGTCTGAGAACCACCAGCCCTCTGGAGGGAACATGGCTGAGCGGCAGATGCCAGTTCTTCCCTTTGCTTGTGCTTTGTTATCAGTCTCCCAATGTGAGCCCCATAGTAACGATCAGACAGGGGACTCGTGCTTGTTATGATTCTGCTGTCTCCCCTGAGACACAAAAGAAATGACTGAGATACCCACACGCCCCAAAATCCTTGACTAAACAGCCTGGGGCCTGGGCTAGGCCTGACTCCCAGGTAATGTCCATGCTGAAGTCCAGCTGTCACGTTAAGCCTACCTAGAGGACCAGAGAGGTGAGTGGACTGTTGATGCTGGGTGATTCTTAAGAGGTCATTGATGTCACCTCCTTACTGTACAGGTGGGGAAACAGGCTCACAGAGGGGAAGGGACTGGTACAAATCACTTTGATCATTGATGTTAAATTGGGACCCAATTCTCCATCTTCTGCTTATTCCACTCTTAAATGTAGTTAGAAGACCTCTTCTGCTCTGGATGACATACAGTGGCTTCTGACCATAAGAGCTGATTTTATACAATCAACCCAAGGAAAATAGATTGCTTCAGCATGCCTTTGGCCTAGATCCAGAGATCCTAGACCACAAAGGAATGGATGGATTAACTCTTACTACCTTCTTATCCTGAACTCTTTGTAGTTTTTTGTAACCTATGAGGTTGGCAAACCTTCCCATTTGATGCACCTCTGTAGTGTGGTTTTCACTGGAATGTGGACCAGAAGGCAGTCTGAATTACTATCACCAACACGGTAACAATGATAATGTGATGGTTAACAAGTCCCGCTCCTGGCCCCAGGTGCTGTTCCAAATTCTTTGTCGGTATTAACCCATTTAATCCTCACAAGGATCCTATCAGATTCAGTTTATAAATGAGGAAACTGAGGCATGGGAGGTAGTGAGTCTAAGATTACTCAGTGTTTAATCCATGGGGCTGGGGTTTGAATTTAATGAGTCTGACTCCAGAGCCTGAGCTTTCCGCCCAGGTGCTGCCAGTGGCTCCTTAGAACAGGACTGCACTGTCAGTTTTTCTTGAATCTTTGATCACAAGTTCTGCCTCCCTGTCCTCAGGGACTAGAGATGGAATGGGCCGAGAAGGACAGTGACTTCTTCCCCCACCTTCTCTCCCTGTGCTGTGGCCATTGAACCTCTCCTCCCCTCCCTCTGCCCCCACCAGGAGGAAATTGTCTATTCCAGCTTCTCACTCTCAGATGCTCAACTGCCTCCCAAGGCAGAAGAGGTCAATACTGGATCGAGTTTTTGTATCCCCTTGGGGTAAAACCTGCAGATTCTCTGTTGTGCAGTGAAAAATAACCATTTGATCTCTCAACTCTGTATAAATCTCATGAACTGGTCTCCAGAAACCACTCGAATGACGGGAAACAAATAAAAGGGAGCCCAGTGCATCTGTCCGGAGGAGGAGTTCGGAGGGTGGGGTAATCCATCAAGCCCCGCTCCCTGCTCACAAGCACACACAGACACACACCAGCGCTCCACTCCGCCAGAGGAGCGTTCGGGTTGCCTCTGAATTATGTGCCTTTGATTAATTTCTGAAGAAAAAGATCAGCTTTGCCAGAACCTATGTTGTGTTTTCTCTAAATCAGGGCAAATAACATTACTTCTCCGAACGTCGCTGTTAGGATGAGATTTATATTTACCTAGAGAGGCTGCTCCTGAGAGAGAGGCAGTGGGAAGTTTATGCTGCAGACAGGATAATCTGCCCTGCTGCAATGTGATTTGCTGCAGAGGGCTGTTTGGGGTTTGCATAAATGAGAAAGATAAACACGAGGGTGGCTGGTGGTTTTCAGTAACGTGATTACCACCTCTGGGGAATAGATCTGTCTCCCTCTTTCTGTTTCTCATCTTCTCAAGCTTCTGAATGAGCCCAAACTAGTAATTTTCTAAAGGAGAGGATTGAGCTGGTAAGGTCATGACCTATGCCCATGTCCACACCCACCTTGCCACACGTATCCACGGTTACACATGCACTCACCCACACATGTGAATGTGACCACAGACACATGCACACAATGGCATGGGACCTCAGCTTGAAGAGCCCAGTGGGCAGAGGAACAAGACTCTTCACGCCACGATCCTGTTTCCCCCACATGGAACACATTGGGTCCCGGAGGAACTGCTAATATAACTGGCAGGAAGCAATTTGTCCCACAAGATAAAGCTGTAAATTCAGACAAAGTAGAAGGAGATTTGGCCATAAACCCTCTAGGTGCTCAGAGTTTCACCGTCATGGCTTCAGGCTATGGAATAAAGTTATTTTATGGATGTAGTTGGCTTTGCATTACTCTTGAGTATTTTGCAGTTAGAGTCAGATCTGGAAAGAAGACCCAAGAGTCCAAGATTCAGGCTTCGTTCCTCCACTTAACATTTGTGGAGCTTGCACTTATGTGTGAGGCTGGTCTAGGTCTCTGAGAAGGAATCAAATATAGATCCTTCCTCAAGGAGCATCCATGACCCCAAGTAGACTGAATACAAGCTCAGAAAGTGAGAGGTGCCAAGTGAGAGGCACAGTGGAAAGTTTCTGCGAGGGAGATGTCACTTCGGGCTGCGGGAGGAGTGAAGGGCACTGTGGACTAACCCTCTAGTTGCATGTAGGGGGGGCATAAGATTTGGATGGGAGATGATGGAGAAGGGAGGCTGTTTCTGGAAGAGGCAACGATGTAATTAAAGGTACAGAGAAGGTATTGTGAGCGAGGGAGCATCCTCAGAAGGAGTCACTCACACATGTTTGTGTCTTCTATTAGGAGAGATATCCTCAGTAAGGCAATAGAGTCACACTCAGGTTACACACACAGAGGGGGGGCTCATACAGAAGAAGTGAGCAGAGTGAGGTCCCCGTCATTGGTTGGTGTCTGCAGGTGGTGAGGCAGGCATTGGTCTCAAGTCAATAGTTGCAGGATGGCACACATCCGGTGAAGGGGAAGTCCATGGGGCTCCAAGTGTGACCTGTGGCACAGCTAGGCTCAAGTGTTGGGTGGTCAGAGCTCTGTGTTCTGGTAGCCCGCCAGGGGTGGAGGTCCCACTCGTATCGGGTGTCCAGATAGAGTCCTTATCCCAGTGTCCAGACTTATGGTTCTGGGCATTCTGGGGCCCTCCCAAGGACATTTCCATTATACCCCATTACCTCAGTCTTGACATAACACTTGACATAACTGTCATGGCTGACAGTGACTCCATATTGGATGGTCAAAGGTGTCCAAAAAGTCCACTCTGCTCTTGCTGTAAAAAGAGGGATAAGGGGGCATGATTAGAGGATAATGAACAGGCTATTCTAGGACATTGAACACATATGTGGATGTAGCAGAGAAGAAAGTAGGTGAAAGATACAATATCTTTTCTGTTTTCCCTTTCCTCCCTGTCTTTGACCACTGCCGCTTCAGTCCAGAGTGGTCACGCTCCAGACTGCCAATCTGAAACCCTTTTTCCAGGTAGCAATCACTCCTCTCACCAAGTAAGGATCATAAGGACCCGTAAGGGCTCTGTGTTCAAGGTCAAAGTGGAGGGTTCTGGAGGATGCTGTGGGGAGGAGACATGTCTTTAACCATGCTATTGCCTGAGTGATGTTCTCACCTGAACTCCTCCTCCATTCCCATCACCACTTATCTAAATCATTCTCGTCCTCCCAGATACAAGTTTCATAGGAAATTGTTCCCTAATGTCCCCAGTCAGAAGCAACTACTCTGGATCTTGAAATGCAGTGTGTCCTCTGGGATGTTAATGGGATTTTCCTGTAAATAGTGGAACACCCCAGATGATGATCTGTGCCCCAGCTCCCAATTTGTGTGGTCTCTGTGTTTATTTCTGTAAAAAGTTCTTAAGTCAACTGCCAAACTGTGGCTTAATAAGCATAAAATGTATAAAACAGAAGACTAAAAGGTTCAGCAGAGTAGCTCTGAACTTAGAATCAGCCCCTTGAAAATATGGCCAAGAGGTGAGAGGGTGACAGCGTCATTCCAGCTCCCCTGATCTGGGGTCTGCAAAGGGACCAGTTGGTCCTAAAGACCCACATCTTCCAGGGAGGCCGGTGAGAACAGGATGTACCACTGCCCAGAAAACAAGAAGTTCTTGAGTCTCCTATGGCCCTAGCCCGGGACCTTTCGACTTACTCAAGACCAAACTAATTACCTTTCCTCTCCCCAGACCTGACTTCTTCCTGTGTCTCTAGTATCTCAGTCAGAATCAATGTCTTCCATACCACTGTGTGATTCTGAAAATTACAAGTCATCCTTGGCCCCTTGTCTTCCTTACCCTCCATTCCCAATCTACCATCAAATCTTGTAATTATATGTACATCATTCAAATCCATTCTCCTTCTTTCCAT
>PVJI01000099.1:328821-391711 GCA_004026765.1 Micronycteris hirsuta | reverse complement strand
GACGCTGGCAGGGAGTCACAAATAGCCTGAAATTCCCTTTTAGGATTATTACTTGATTTAGCCAGCTGGGGTGAAAGTGGAGCAAGAAGAGGCGAGGGATTAATTCTAGACTTAGTTTGAACAGCGGGTGGCATGGACTTCTTTTCTGGCTGAGCTGGAATGAGCAATATCTCTTCCTAAACATACGTTTAGAGATAAGGAGTCTAAGGGAGGTAGCAAATGGTAAAGGAAGAGGTCTTTGTCCTTAGCAGCAGGAATGAGTAGGAGGACAGATGAGAAAGAAGGAGGAGAAAGCCATGCCCCACAGAAATAAGAAATCACTTTTGGGCTTGGAAACAAACCTACCTTTAGGTGGTCTTTGTTTTCACCGAGGTGAGAACTTCTACAGGGCTTCCTGCAGATTTCTAGTTCTATCTGGGTTAGGAGCACTCTTGCTTTAGGGACACTGCACTGGGGCAGACTCTGGGGGCAGGAATCTTATCTCTGTCCAGCACAAAGAGCAGTTACCCTAACTAACCAGGACTCTGCTAGGCTCTGTATAGCTTTTCCAGGGTCATGGACTTGAAAGCAGTGGCCATAGCTGACCAGAGAGGGAACATGTATTAACTCATTTAATGAGTTAATAACAATTCTTTGAGTTAGATACTTATTTACCCTCTTTCTATAGGTGAGGAAAATAGGTGGAGCTAAGATATAAACTTAGGCACTATAGCATTCTTAACCATTATGTGAGAGTCATAGATAGCCAACTCTTGAAGTGACAAAAGAGCTCTGCTAACATTGTTAGCTAAACATCTCTTGGGAACACTTCTTGGAAGTCAAAATTGTTGGCTTCTTCTATGTCACCTTATCTGGGAGAATTCACTTCTGCTCTTCATGTTCTCAAGGGAAGGAAGTGCAACATAAATACACGGCAAACCTATTACTTGCATTGTCATCAGATTTTTTCAATCCTCCAGAAGGATTTTCCTTCTTCAAATCAACTGTGCTTCCCCTAGAATGTAGGTTACTAAGCAGAACTTCAGGAATTTCTGTCTTAGATTCTGTCACCTGCCACTGGGAGGAAAAATAAATGCAAGCACATGCCCCCACTGCTCGTGGGATATCCCATTCTCTTCAGCTCCGTTTAGAAATTTCAATAGGGCAGCAGGGGTTTCTAGGAATTCCCTGTGTTTGGAGAAATAAGTCAACTTTGCCCTCTGCTTCATCATATTTTATCTGGGGTCCTATTCATTTATTTAAAAAAAAAATTTTTTTAAAGATTTTATTCTTATTTATTTTTAGAGAGAGGAGAAGGGAGGGAGAAAGAAAGAGAAACATCAATTGGATGTTCCCAACTGGGGACCTGGCCTGCAACCCAGGCATGTGCACTCACTGGGAATCAAACCAGTGACCTTTTGATTTACAGGCTGGTGCTCAGTCCACTGAGCCACATCAGCCGGGACTGGGATTCTATTCATTTATTGAATAAATAAATACTTGATTGTCTACTATGTGCAAGACTGTCCTTTGTGAGGCTGAGGGCCTAATCACTTTATTCCTACCTCTAATTGCACAACGAGTTCCCTTCTCTTGCTTTTTCTGAAATGTAAATTACTAGGGTTGCAGAATTAAGAAGCATCTTGTGGTGTCACTTCCCCAGCAGACAGCTCCCAATTTTCCATGGAGTTAATGAGGTAGTAAGATAATATGAATTTCCCAAAAGAGCAACTAATAAAAAAAAGAGCCCACTTATAACTCATCTCAGAATGAATTAAATGAGGCACTGGCCGGGTAGCTCAGTTAGGGCATCATCCTAATACTCTAAGGTTACAGGTTCGATCCCCAGTCAGGGCACATACAAGAATCAACAATGAATGCAGAAATAAGTGGAACAACAAGTTGATGTTTCTCTCTCTTTTTTCCTCCCCCCAGCTAAAATAAATAAATAAAGTCTATTTTTTTAAAAAGTGAATTAAATGATATTGACACCCTTTATTGTTTCATCTAGGCTAAAATGAAACAAAATTTCATTCCCTGAGACACTTATTAGAGGGCAGGCAAAGGATGATCTGGGATGTGCTGGCTGCCATATATGGCCAACATAAAACTCAACAGTTGACAATCCCAGATAGACTATATCAATATTCTGTGTTAATAACCACTCAGTGGAGTGGGATTTTTCCGCTTTGGTGGGGAGACTAGTAAAAAAAAAAAATCATGGTTTATTTTCTAGGGACAGGAGTCCTTTAAGAAGTAACTAAATAATGCTCATTTAAATGCGTAATATATATTCTTTTTTTTTAATTTATTTATTTTCAGAGAGAGGAGAAGGGAGGGAGAAAGAGCAATGTATGGTTGCCTCTCACATGGCCCTCACTGGGGACCTGGCCCGCAACCCAGGCATGTGCCCTGACTGGGAATCGAACCGGGACCCTCTGGTTCCCAGCCTGCGCTCAATCCACTGAGCTACACCAGCCAGGCTAAATGCGTAATATATATTCTTTAATTAACACATACAATGGTACCTAGTTTCATGTCACTATTCATGTGTAATGCTATAGGTTTAGTGCTGTATCTAGGACTGGTAGAATTCTTTCCCTTGAAGAATTTGCAGTATAGTTGAGACACCAAGAATTAAGACAATGCATCTGATCCCCAGACCCAAAAGTAATCTCTTTCCTTTGATAGTCCCTAGCATTTTACCGGTACTTTGTAGCAATTCTATTCCAACGTGTAAGCTCTTCTATGTACATACCATAGCTCGTAACTCATTGCAAAATACTGTAGGTAGGTGCTCAATGAAAGCTAATCGTCAGAATAAGGTAAGAACCTATGGGTAAGTGTGGAAAGTGTTGCCATTCAGGAACGATTTACAGCACTCGATTTTCCAGGATAACCCTAATGATGTATCTTTCAACAACTGAATATGAAGCAGTGCAGCATAGTAGTTAGTGTGCATGGGTTCTGGAATTAGACTGCTGGGATATGGATTCCAATTCTGCCAGGTATCAGCCATCTGGCCTTAACTAAAATTTGTAATTTCTTTGCAACCCAACCCAAACGTAAAAGGAGAATATTACTCTTGTTTGTGGTGAGAAGCAATTTAATTAATATATGCAAATGATTCGAAAATTGCCTGGCACCCGGTAAACATTCCTTAGTGTAAACTAGTGTGTGTTAATACTAGTCCTGGGCTTCTTTCCCAATTGACAAATAAGTGTTTCTGTCCACCCACGGACAAAAACATAATGACTAATAAACGTAGTAGTCATTATGTTTGTTTAATAAACATAGCACTCATTAATTCCCTTTATTTGAAATTAAAAAATTTTCTTCACACAGTACAGATTGGGAAAACTAGGAATCAAATTTAAAGTTACAGAACATATTAAGGTCAGATATAGATCGAGACACTACTCGTTATTGCCCTTTGTGGGATCAAAGTAGGCATTGAAAAAAAGCCAAACCACTTGTCTCAGAAGAGTTGCACCTTTTCAATACTTTCTAAACAACGTGCAGCAACGCCCCAATCACATAGAAACCCAGCAACTCCGGGCCGCCTGAAAGCATTGTGCGCAGGCGCAGCTCGCGCACCAGCGTTCGGTTGGCGCGTGACAGCCGTGCGTTCCACCCTACCCCCAACACGGTCTTAGTGCGCACGCGCAACCGTATTCCCCGTGCACGTGCGCGTTCGCGCTGCTCATACTTCGCCGGAGGGCGCGCGCCCTGGAAAATTCCGCACCCGAGCAAGCGCCACCTTCTGCGCCTTCTCACATTCCCCAGGCACTTCACGCTTAGTCCCCGTCCCAGCAGCCTTTGAGTGAACAAAATGGCTGCCCCCATGCCACGGGGGTTGTTTTGCTTATCCAGGGCTCTAGGGTGGTGGTCTCAGCAGGTGGGTAGGAACCAGGCAAGTAGGACTGTAGGGGCTGGAGAAGAAGGACAGAGTAGAGGGAAACAGTCCCTTCACAGTGGCTTGTGGTGATCTTGGATGATACGGGTAATACCAAAGCCAGGGAAGAGTTTAAGGTAGATGGGATCTAGCTACTGAGCCAAGTGGCCGAGCAGTGAAAACCTGGGTAGGGCCATGAGGGCGAGCAAGTTCTCGGGGAGTAAGTTTGTCCTGTTTCTTCTGGGTGTGTTTGGCAGGAAGGTTTTAAAGGGGAAAGACGTAATGGTTTAGAAGGTGGGCTCGCTTCCTGTTGATTGTAAATATCCTTAATGAAAGAGTGGCTGGAAAGGAGGGAATCCAGTATTGACATTGTAGCTGCGTGAGCAAACCTTGTCGTCAGAGAGAAAAGAGACCTGGCCTTTAGAGAGCTTATTAATCCGTTGGGAGCTAGAATGGCTGAAGTTTACAGTGAGGATGCCAATAGAATGAGCGGAATGTAATCTCAGTAATAACAGAGAAGCCAAGAAGGCTTTTCTTAAGCTTTAATACGGGTATTCTGCTCATTTCAGCATTGGGTTGGTGTTTATGTTCTCCGCTACACTGAAGGTTCTTTTGAAACCACAGAAGCCTTGTTTTAATCAGTATCCCTAGGAGTTGCCCAGTACTATGGCTAGTACTAAAGGAAAGCCTTTAGCAAATGTTCAGTGGAGTTAGTAAATGTTGCTTACTAGCTTCTACTAAGAAACACCCTGAGTGTTAAGGTAGTAATGCATTTTCCTCTCTGATATGTGGTTTTATAATTGTTCCTAAGTCATTCTTTGGATGTGCTTTTTCTACGTTTGTTTAGAGTTTGTTCCAGACCTCATTTTTTTCCAGGTTAGCTATATCATAATCTTTTCTGCCTTCCAGCCACTTCTGGTGACGCAGTCCATAGCTGTAGTTCCAGTGAGAACTAAAAAACGTTTCACACCTCCTGCTTATGAACCCAAATACAAATCAGAAAAGGAGTTTATACAACATGCCCGGAAAGCAGGAGTGGTCATTCCTCCGGAACGTTTGGAACGTCCCATACATTTGGCCTGTACAGGTGAGGCGTGGTATTTTTGAGACATTATTTCAGTCTCCTTCTGTCAGAGATAATCTGGAAAGAGGAATGATTGGAAAATGATTGATAGTATTTAACCACAAAAATCAGTTGAGCCTCAATAATGATTTACTTTGTATACATTGTATTTCATGAGGTCATCTTTGATCTTGTTTTCACACTATTCCTAAAAGGCAGAGGTGAAATTTCCCCATTTTGTAGGAGAAAAAACTGAGGCTCTGAGAGAAGACTTAAGTGATCTTATTCTATTTTTTCTCATGTAACACGATTCCTTCTACATGGAAGTTTAATTCATTAACCTATTTTATCTAGGGTCCTTCCCAATTTATGTGACCTGAAGATGACTGTTTCTCAGCCTTGCAGTGCTTTCTTAGTTTTCTCCTTCTCTCATTACAGCTGGTATCTTTGATGCCTATGTTCCTCCAGAGGGTGATGCTCGAATGTCATCTATTTCAAAGGAAGGACTGGCCCAGAAAGCTGAGCAGTTGAAGAAGAATGTGGCATCACAATTGTCGTAGGTGTCTGAGACAACTGGAAGTCAATATTAGGATAAAAATTTCTTGTTACTATTTTATTCCAGAGAAACCATCTTGGGTTAGTTGGATTGGATGTAACTCTCTTAGCAACTTGACAGTATTTTCTTTTTCTGTAATGGAGTCTGTAGTAAACGTAGAATGATATGGACATTCTGATTTTTAGCATCTCAATGTTGATTGGTTGTTAGAGAGCTGACTGTGAAGTTGGTAGGACTTTTTGATCTCCTATTTTAAAATTTAAAGTAATGATAAAAGAGAGCGTATGTCAGAAGCATATATTAGAATTTAAATTTCAGAGAGTAAGAAAAGCCCAAAGAACAAGAATATAGACCTGTTCCTGGAAGCTAACTGGGCCTTAGTTAAGGAGCAAAAGCAAAAACTACCTTCTGAGGCCCTCTTTTAGTTGAAAGGACAGAAGCGTAGTATTTGTCATTCTAAGGTTCTTTAGGGTCATTTATAGATTTCTTTGCACAAAAATATTGAGTTGGTGTTAATTCTTCATGTGGCCATAATTTATTTCTCTAAACACAGATCTTATCACATCACCTTTCCTGCTTAAAATTCTTCTCTGCTTTCTTATTGAAGAATAAAATTCAGATTTCTTCAGTGGTATTCAAGGCTTGTTTTAACCTGACTCTTGTCTTCTCTCCATCATCATCTCCTTATTCCATTTTTTTCATCGTAAACTTCGGCATGTCCAAACTAATTGCCAGTTCCTTGACAGTATTGTGGTATGCCTCTGTGTCTTTGCATATCTTTTTTAATATTTAAAAAAGTATATTGATTTTTTTTGAGAGAGGAAGGGGGAGAGACAAAGAGAGAGAGAGAAACATGGATCTGTTGTTCTATTTATTTATTTTTATTTTTATTTTTTAAGATTTTATTTATTTATTTTCAGAGAGAGGAGAAGGGAGGGAGAAAGAGCAATGTATGGTTGCCTCTCACATGGCCCTCACTGGGGACCTGGCCTGCAACCCAGGCATGTGCCCCAACTGAGAATTGAACCAGGACCCTCTGGTTCCCAGCCCGCGCTCAATCCACTGAGCTACACCAGCCGGGGCTGTTGTTCTATTTATTTATGCATTCATTGGTTGATTTTTTTTTTTTTAAGATTTTATTTATTTATTTATTTATTTTTAAGAGAGAAGGAAAGTGAGGGAGAAAGAAAGGGAGAGAAACTTCAATGTGTGGTTGCCTCTCACGTATCCCCTACTGGGGATCTGGCCTGCAACCCAGGCAATGTGCCCTGACTGGGAATCAAACCAGCGACCCTTTGGTTCGCAGCCCACGCTCAATCCACTGAGCTACACCAGCCAGGGCTATTGGTTGATTGTTTTTTTTTGTTTTTTTTTTGGTTGATTCTTGTATGTGCCCTGACCAGAGGTTAATGTAAGCTGTGAGTTATAGAATTGAATAAAGTCTTTAAAAATGATTCTTATGCTTAATTTTACAGAATACGGAAAATAAAAGAATATGATGCTAATTTTAAAATAAAGGACTTCCCTGAAAAAGCTAAGGATATCTTCATTGAAGCTCACCTTTGTCTAAATAAGTAAGTGCACTCCCTGTCTTAAACCCATTATGCTCTCATCTGGTAGTAGAACTTCCTCTGTGGGAAATAATTGGGCCCTGTAGCTGTCCTTGACCATTCTCCCTGCTGGTGCGGGTTTTCACTGTTGGGCTGGTTCATCTCCACCTGCAAGTGTTGGGAGACCCTGCTGAACAGCTGCTGTTTTCACCCCACCTGATCCCTAATTCTTCCTGACCCTTTTTGTGTGTTTGTCTTATGTATGTACATTTCCCCATCTTTAGTTGTTTGGTATAAGTTCCTTTTGAAAATTTTAAAGAAGATTTTATTTATTTTTAGAGAGAGGGGAAGGGAGGGAGAAAGAGAAGGAGACATAGATCAGCTGCCTCTCCACACCCCCAACCAGAGACCTGGCCCACAACCCAGGCACGTGCCCCGACCGGAAATTGAACCAGCGACCTTTTGGCTTGCAGGCTGGTGCTCAAGCTACTGAACCACCCAAGTCAGGGCTCTTTTGAAAATTTTTAACATTTTCTTGATTCAACCAAGGAAAAGTCAAGGCTGCTAGGGAGATGAAAACCACTCAGGGACCTGGAATAATTTTAAGTACCAGTCCTTGGACTATTGCTGACGTTCTCGAGCTCTGGCTGTTATGGCGAGGCTTCAGGTAGGACCCCAAGTCTGTACTCTAAAGTCCATTAATTGTTTAAATTGTTTTATAAATTATGAAATAGTTCAAACATATAAAAAAGTAGCATTCATGTTAGTAGATGTTTACATTTTGTTATATTTGCTTCAGAATCTCTAATTGGGAGAGGGGACAGGGATAAAACATTATAGATATAGCTGAATCTCATCTCATTCTTTTTCTTCCTCCAGGTAACCAATATCTTATGCATAATTCCCATGTATATTTTATTTTTATACTTTTCACTAAGTGTACATGTGTAAATAATATAAATAATGAAAATTTTACATGAATGATATCATTGTATATATCTTTTTGAAACCTACTATTTTTATTCAACATAGTTTTTTATATATTTGATATTTTTCTCCTACATTATTTTGTGTGTTCTGTTTGCCATGATTTTTCTTTGCTTCTTTTTCACTTTTCATTTACTAGATTGATATAATTGCCTTCTTTCTTTTTTATTCCTTCCCTTCCACTTGTTTGGAAGTATTACATTCTATTTCTATCTTTTTAGAAGTTACTGTTAAAGTGTTTTAACATGTATTCTTTTTTTTTTTTTTAAAGATTTTTATTTATTTATTTTCAGAGAGAGGAGAAGGGAGAGAGAAAGAGCAATGTATGCTTGCCTCTCACATGGCCCTCACCGGGGACCTGGCCCGCAACCCAGGCATGTGCCCCGACTGGGAATCGAACTGGGACCCTCTGGTTCCCAGCCCACGCCCAATCCACTGAGCTACACCAGCCGGGCATAACATGTATTCTTTTTTAATTGATTTTACAAAGAGGGAAACATTGATTTGTTGTTCCCCTTATGTACGCATTCATTGGCTGATTCTTGTATGTGCCCTGACCAGGGAATCTAGCCTGCAACCCTGGCAGATTGGGATAAAGCTCCAACCAACTGAGCTACCTGCTCAGGGCGTGTATTCTTGACTTAATATTATAAGAACCTTAGAACACTTTCATTCTGATCACCACCTCATTCATCTTCTATGTTATTGTCATCTAGTTTTTTAGTTCTGCATTTTAAAAATTTTACCTTTATTTGTTTTGGGTTTGGTTTTTTTTTTCCCACTTCATTTTTAAAGGATGCTTTCTTTGGGTCAAGAGTCCTAGGTTGCTAGTTATTTTCTGTCAGCATTTTGAAGATGTCATCTTTTGGTTTCTGTTGTTGCTATTGAAAAGTTAGCTATTTTTTCTTGTTGTTTTTTTGAAGTTGAAGTTTCTTTTTCTCTCTGTCTTTTCAGATTTTTTTCTCTGCCTTTAGTATTTAGCAGTTTACTGTGATGTACCTGTGTGTGTGTTTATGTGGGTGTCTTTATCCTGCTCTCCGGTTTCTATTGCTGCTTAAACCTTTGGCACATTTTTTGTTAGTTTTGGAAAATACTTAGAACATCTTTTCAGATGTTGCCTCTGTTCGACTTTCTGGTCTCTTTTTGTGCCTCTGGATACATGTCTGTTAGATCTTTTCGCTGTGTGCCAACTGTGTCTCAGGCTTTCTTCTATATTTTCCAATCTCCATGCCGTCCTCCCGCTTCAATCTGGATATTTTCTGATCTTCCTGTCCCCTTTTCAGGTATATCTAGTACTCTGTTAAACCTAGCTATTGAATTTCTTAATTTTATACTTGCTTTCTGTTTTCACTGTTAGAATTTTTTTAAGTATATTTTATTGATTATGCTGTTAGAGTTGTCCCAGTTTTTTTCTTTCTGCCCCCCTCTGCCCAGTATCCCCTTCCCTCCAGCAATCCAGACCCTTAATTCAGGTCCGTGGATTGTTCTTTGGCTTCTCCGTTTCCTATACTATTCTTAACATCCCCCTGTCTATTTTGCTTCTTAATCCCTGTACCTTCCCCTGCATTCTTCCCCTTTCCCTTCCCTTCCCCACTGATAACCCTCCATGTGATCTCCATTTCTATGATTCCGTTCCTGTTCTAGTTGTTTGCTTAGTTTGCTTTTGCTTTTTTAGATTCAGTTGTTGATAGTTGTGAGTTTGTTGTCATTTTACTGTTCATAGTTTTGATCTTTTTCTTAGATAAGTCCCTTTAACATTTCATGTAATAAGGGCTTGGTGCTGATGAACTCTTTTAGCTTTACTTTGTCTGGGAAACACTTTATCTGTCCTTCCATTCTAAATGATAGCTTTGCTGGACAGAGTAATCTAGGTTGTAGGTCCTTGCTTTTCATCACTTTGAGTACTTATTGCCAGTCCCTTCTTGCCTGCAAAGTTTCTTTTGAAAAATCAGCTGATACAGTCTTATTGGAAGTCTTTTGTAGATAACTCTCTTCTTTTTTTTTTTAAGATTTTGTTTATTTATTTTCAGAGAAGGGAAGGGGGAGAGAGAGGGAGAGAAATATCAATGTGTGGCTGCCTCTCTCATGCTCCCTACTGAGGACCTGGCCCACAACCCAGGCATGTACCCTGACTGGGAATCAAACCGGCAACCCTTTGGTTCGCAGGCAGACACTCAATCCACTGAGCCACACCATCCAAGGCTTCTCTTACTTCTTTTAAGATTCTCTCTATCTTTAACCTTTGGTGTTTTAATTATGATGTGTCTTTGGGTCCAATTTCTTTAGAACTCTCTCTGCCTCCTGGACTTAAATGTCTATTTCCTTCACCAAATTAGGGAAGTTTTCTTTTATTATTTTTTCAAATAAGTTTTCAATTTCTTGCTCTTCCTCTCCTCCTTCTGGCATCCCTATGATTCGAACGTTGGCGTGTTTGGAGATGTACTAGAGTCTTCTTATTCTCTCATTTTTTTGAATTCTTATTTCTTCATTCTGTACTGGTTGGCTGTTTATTTCTTCCTCATGTTCCAAACTGATTATTTGAACCCTGGCTTCCTTCCTTTCACTGTTGGTTCCCTGTGGATTTTTCTTGATATCACTAAGTATAGCCTTCATTTCTTCCCTTTACTCAATGAGTTCTCTGAGCATCCTTATCACCATTGTTTTGAACTCTGCATCTGATAGAATGGCTGTCTCTGTTTGGTTTAGTTCATTTTCTGGAGTTTTATTCTGTTCTTTTTTTTTTTTAAGATTTTATTTATTTATTTTTAGAGAGAGGAGAAGGGAGGGAGAAAGAGCAATGTATGGTTGCCTCTCACATGGCCCTCATTGGGGACCTGGCCTGCAACCCAGGCATGTGCCCCAACTGGGAATCGAACCGGGACCCTCGGGTTCCCAGCCCGCGCTCAATCCACTGAGCTACACCAGCCGGGCCTATTCTGTTCTTTCATTTGGGCCATATTTCTTTGTCCCCTCGATTTGGCAGCCTCCCTGTGTTTGTTTCTGTGTATTAGGTTGAGCTGCTTTGACTCCCTATCTTGGCATACCTGTTACGTTATAAGGGATGGGGCCTCAGGTATTTGCCAGATCAGGGCAACCCATTTCACTACTTTGTGGTGCTATATGTCAGGGAGGGGTCAGAGAGGGAAAAATGCCATTTGCTGGGCTCTCCCCCCATTTCTAGTCACTTCCCCCACTTCCCAAGTGCCAGTGGTGCCCTTCTAGCTGCTACCCTGGTGCTGAATCCCAGAGTGGGTGAGTTTGTATATGTTTTAGGACTGTGTAGATCCTTTAAATGGACTCTTCTGAGAGACCAGCAGTTTCTTCTGCCGCCCCAACCCCCACTGGTATTTACAGCCAAAAGTTATGAGGCTTTATTTTCCTCCCACTGGAACCCTGGGCGGTGAGGTGTGGCCCGGGGCTGGGATGACTCACTCCCTAGGTGTCCTTCCTGGTTTTTATCTGCCACACATGAATGTGGGATCACCTGTTTTGGGGCATTGCTACCGCCACACTGTGTCCTCTCTGCCCCGGCTCCCTGTCTCTGCCCCTCCTACTGGCCTGGATGAATATTCTTTAAATCCTTGGTTGTTGGACTTGCATACAGTTCAATTTTTTGGCACTTCTGGTTGTTTTTTGTTTTGAGGTTAGTTGTGGTCCTTCTTGTGGTTGTGCGAGGTGGTGAAATGTGTCTACCTATGCCTCCATCTTGGCCAGAAGTCCACTTTTAGAATTTTTATTTTTTTGTGTGTGTCAGGTTCTTTACTAAATTCTCCATTCTGTCATCTGATTACTTGGGCATACTAATTACACTTATTTTGGCCTGGCTGGTATAGCTCAGTGGATTGAGCATGGGCTGGGAACCAGAGGGTCCCGGTTCGATTCCCAGTCGGGGCACACGCCTGGGTTGCAGGCCAGGTCCCCCGTGAGGGCCATGTGAGAGGCAACCATACATTGCTCTTTCTCCCTCCCTTCTCCTCTCTGAAAATAAATAAAATCTTTAAAAAGATTCTCTCTTTAAAAAAAAATTACACTTATTTTAAAGTCTGTGTCAGGCTCTGGCCGGGTAGCTCATTTGGTTGGAGCGTCATCTCAATACCCCAAGGTTGTAGGTTTGATCTCGTGTCAATCAACCAATGAATGCATAAATAAGTAGGGCAGCAAAAATCAACATCTCTCTCTCCCCCCTCCCCCTCTCCCCCTCCCCCTCTTCCTCCTCCCCCCTCCCCTCTCCCCTCTCTCTCTCTAAAAATCAGTTAATACAGGCCCTGGCTGGTGTAGCTCAGTGGATGGAGTGCGGGCTGGGAATCAAAGTGTCCCGGTTGATTCCCAGTCAGGGCACATGCCTGGGTTGCAGGCCAGGTCCCCGTGAGGGCCATGTAAGAGGCAACCATACATTGCTGTTTCTCTCCCTCTCTGTCTCCCTCCCTTCCCCTCTCTCTAAAAATAAATAAAAATAAAATCTTTAAAAATCAGTTAATACAAAGGACACATGGACAAAACCAAGGGGGAGGGTGGAAGGAAGAGAGGGAGGTGGGGGTGGGTGGGGTGGGGAGGAGGGGAGGGAAGAATATGCAGACAACTGTAATTGAAGAACAATAAAGTAATAAAAAAATAATCTTTTAAAAAAAGAAAAAGGAAGGACATCATGTTATGCTACATGAATCAATAAAAACATTTACTTAGCCATAAAAAAATTAAAATAAAAATCAGTTAAAATATTTTTTAAAGTTTAACATTTTTCAATCCAAAATTTTAGTTTATTGGAATGGTTCTCTACTCATCATGCTTCCAGAGAAGTTTTATGTGTGTATCTGCCACATACCCAGGGATATCATTGGTAGGTGTCAGTGTAGCCCTGGCTGGTGTGGCTCAGTGGCCTGAGTGCCGGCCTGCAAACCAAAGGGCCACTGGTTTGATTCCCAGTCAGGGCACATGCCTGGGTTGCAGGCCAGGTCCCCAGTGAGGGATGTGTGAGAGACTACCACACATTGACATTTTTCTCCCTCTTTTTCTCCCTCCCTTCCCCACTGTCTAAAAATAATTAAATAAAATCTTAAAAAAAAAAAAAAAAGATGACTGTAAGTAAGATACAAGGCCAAGCCAGTTGGTACTGGTGATGTGTTTGAGGGAAAGAGAGAAGATGAACTTTTGAGTGTTATTTATGTTGGATTTTTTTCCCCTGTTGCAGTTTAGAGCAAAAACCAGTCCCCATCTCCCAGTAAGGGTATCTTTCCCATCTTCAGGATGTATAATAATTTCAGAGAAATTTCTTTCTGCTCCTGAGATTCAGACCTAACTTTACTCTGCTATGAAGCTCATGATTTTCTGGTAAATCATGTTACTCATCTTTAGCATATTACCTGGCTTATATCAATAGTAGGAGTGAAGCTCTGGCTGGTGTGGCTCAGTAGATTGAGTGCTGGCCAGTGAACCAAAAGTTCTCTGGTTCGATTCCCTGTTGGGGCACATGCCCAAGTTGCAGGCCAGGTCGCCTGGGTTGCAGGCCAGGCCCCTGGTTGGAGGCATGTGAGAGGCAACTTTTTCTCTCTCACACAATGATATTTCTCTCCATCTCTGTCTCTTTCCCTTCCTCTCTCTCTCAAAATAAATAACATCTTTTAAATAAAAAAAATAGGAGTGAAGAAAATGTTTGTAAAAATGAGTTATTTTTCCAAATTATCTTGAAAACAGGAGTCAATTATATATATATATATCTTTCTTTTTTAGCTCAAACTATGACCGACTTCATACCTTGGCAACTGAAAACTGTTTTCCGGTAGGTTCCCACCCTTAGAATTGTGGGATGCTGAATGGGCAGATTGTGGACATCTCCTTTGATTTTCCTAAGAAGAATCAGTTTTGAAAGTGCAGGAACTTTAAAGCAAAATCTGAAGTTCCATTGATTTTGCCTAAATGATAATGACTTGACATGGACGCTGCAAAGGGCCGTGCAGATGAGGAAAGAGGAGGTCCCTCAGCAAGCAGTGCTGTGGCCTCAGGTATGGACCCTGAAGTCAGGGTATGGGCCCCACTGGGCCAGCCCGCACTTGCCTGCACTGTAATAGAGGATTTAACAAGAACTCCCGAGCCTCACGTTGTACGGTAACAGGTGCTGGGGGCTTTGGGAGACCCTCCAGGAGGGGCACTTTGTGATTTAAGAATAAGAACTTCAGTTTCTGTCAGTTCAGCCTTCTCTCCCTAGGGACAGGGATAGCTAACCTTGTCTTGGTAGTTTAGCCCTTTATATCCCTGTAAAATCCCAGCCTTCTCTGCTAAAAGGTGGGGGGAGGGGTCAACATATATGCAGTCAGCAAAAGTACATGTAATATTTACCAGGGTATGAAGATGTATGGGAGGGGTAAGGGTGTGTCAGGGAAGTTGGCAGTTTAGAGTGGTTTTCATTGGGTAGGAGAAGAGTCCCTGAGGAGGTAGGTTGGTCTGGAGTTGTGATTCAAGTGAAAGAGTGTTGTTGTGAGGTGGGCTTGAGCAACAGCTTAATCAAAACTCAGGACGGTGAAGAAGTCGTCACAGAAAGCATGTGGTGGGAAACGGTGCATTTTGGCTGTAGTACTGCAGGAAGCGAGCAGGTGTGGAAGGACGCACCCGCTTCTCTGAAGGGAGGAAGAAACTCGGTAGAACTTGTTTTCTTCTACTCTCAGGACATGGTCTGGGACATCCGATACAAAACCGTCCGCTGGAGCTTCGTCGAATCTTTAGAGCCTCCCCAGGTGGTTCAGGTTCGCTGTTCAAGTATGCTGGACCGGGGCAACCTCTACGGCCAGGTCACCGTCCGCATGCATACCCGTCAGGTAGGGGCACCAGTCTGCTTTCCGCCAGCTTTTCTTCACTCTCAGGTTGGGCACCATCTCTGGAATTCTGGCTACAGCTGCCCAGGACTGGGGGTCCACCGTGGTCTTCCTTGCTCTGTCACTACGCCCCTCCCACTTCTAGAAGTCAGCTCTACTAAGACAGGTGCAAGCATATTCTTTCCCACCCTTCCTGGTATCGACTCCCTCCTTCCTCCTGTCCCCAGTCCAAAAAAAAAAAAAAGCCACCTCTACGAGTAAAGTATCAGTAGTTGATCAGTTAGTCTAGATTTAGAATTCAGAGATGATTTGTTTCTACCCATTAAAATGTTTTGTTGTGGTTGTTTTAAAAATGTTTGTGTGCAAAGAAACAAAAACTGGCCCTGGCTCAGTTGGTTGGAACATCATCCTGTACAACAACAAAAAGGTTGCGGGTTTGATTCCAGGTCAGGACACATACCTAGGTCACAGGTTCAATCCCCAGGTGGGGCGCGTACAGGAGGCAACTGATTGATGTTTCTCTTTCTCTCCCTCCCTCCCCCTTCCCCTCTCTCTCAAATCTGTAAACATATCCTTGGGTGAGGATTAAAAAAACAGAACAACTGTGAGGACTAATAGGCCAGACATGCTCTCATCCTTGCAGACTTTGGCCATCTATGACCGGTTCGGCAGATTGATGTATGGACAAGAAGATGTGCCCAAGGATGTCCTGGAGTATGTTGTTTTTGAAAAGCACCTGACAAACCCCTATGGGAGCTGGAGAATGCATGGCAAGATCATCCCTCCATGGGCACCCCCGAAACAGCCCATCCTTAAGGTAAGGTAGCTTGTCTGGTTTGAGAGAGCTGAGGCCTGCCTTGACTGGTGTGGCTCAATGGATTGGGCATCATCTTGCAAACTGAAAGGCCCCCAGTTTGATTCCTGGTCAGGGCGCGTGTCTGGGTTGCAGGCCAGGTCCCAGGTTAGGTTGTGGGCCTGCGAGAGGCAACAGATCAATGTTTCTCTCATGCATTGATGTTTCTCTCCCTCCCTTCCTCCCTTCCCTTCTCTCTAAGATATAAAAAAATAAATTCTTTAAAAAAGAGAGAGCTGTGGCCCTACTAATGGCATCTTAAGCCAGTTCTGTTGGGCGCCGCCTAGTGGAGAGAGGTGGTGGTGCAGCACCAGGGAAGGGGAATCTTGTTAGGGTTGGACATGAAGGCGAGGGTGATCTTTGTGAGCCATGGGCTTGGGTGAAAGATAACTAACTCGACTTCCTATTCTTTCAGACGGTGATGATCCCCGGCCCCCAGCTGAAACCGTGGGAAGACTATGAAGAGCTGCAGGGAGGGGCCCATAAGCCTCAGCTAGCCTGATGTCAAAAGTGATTCCTGGGGTGAATTGTGGGTGGTCAGGTGGCTGGGATCTGTGAAGTCATCCGTCTCCATCGCACGGTAGAAAGAACTACCTTTGTTCTCTCCTCTCTCACTGGGGTCTTGCCAACAGGCTCATCCTCAATAACCACAGCTGAGGGCGAGGCCCGCGTGGATGGGTGCTGTGCACAGCCCTGGACCCACTTGCTCTTTTTTAAGTTTTATATCTACCTTCTGGGTCTAGATGAAAGACACTTCATTTCAGAGAACGTCTGACACCTGTCTTTCCCATAGCAGGGACCATCAGGAGCAAACTACTAGAATTTTCTTATCACAGGACAGGCATCAGAGTTTGAAATAAAACAGTCTCAGTGTTTTGGATCAGCTGTGGTGGGCTCTGTCCATATTCCCCTGTCCAGGTTAGAAGTAGCCCAGCCTTCAATGGCAGCAGTGGAAGACAGGCTTAATTGTGAGCGATGTGGCTTCCAGGAAATGCAGACTTGGGAAAAATAGTGTTTATAAGAGATGGTACTATTTAAGAGGGTCTTTTGTCATACATTGACTCACTGAATCAGCATTTGTATTTCACAGAAGAATGTAAATACAATTTATCCCCAGCCTTTGGATTGTGTTCTTAATTATCAGCTGTATCCTAGAATGATCCTAGGAAGCTTGGGGGAAGGAAGGGGCTGTGGAGAAGTTCATGCATTTGGGTGATCCATCTGTAAGACTTGATTCCCTAACTTCTAGCACCTTTTAGAGATGGTGACCATGCAGCCCAACGCCGGAAAGGCAAAGGTTCCAGAATATGGACCCGTGTAGAATGAAACAGCCCAGCCCCTCTTTGTTCCTTAGGTCCAGCTAGGCTGTCAGGAGGAGGAAGTGGGACTTCACAGTCACATGTGGCCTGGGCATCGGAGGTAACGACAAGGGAAATCACTCTGTCCCAGCAGCAAGCTTGCCTTACAGTACTGTTGCTTTTGTCAGCCCAGTGTGGCCTTCCCTTGAGAAATAGGATCTTACTTCTCATACTTTCTGATTTTCAAGCCTAGAATTTCATTTAAGGAGTCTGTAAGTTAAGTTAAGGATTCATCTGTTCTGACCTTGTGCTGAAAGAAGAGTCCAGAGAAACCGGAATCAGGTGGAGACTAAGCTAACTCCTCCGTCTCTCTGAAGCTGCCACCCCAGCAAAGCAGCGAGCAGGCCAGGCCTCCCTGGGGAAATGGCTGTATTTACGACGGCTGCTGAGCGCCGACTGTGGAGACGGGAGGCATGTGCTCAGGAAAGAGGCAGCACTGGCGGGTAATCCACAGCAGCCACTCTCGTCATGCTGCTTAGTTTCAACCCCTTTGGCTTAAAATGTACATCATTTTACAGCCCAAGTGAAGTTGGGTCATACCCTACTTGCGTGAGTACCAGATTAAGGCAAAATGAGATGGCAGAAAAGTGTTTTAAGCAGGATCCACGGCCAGAAAGAGGAAAGGTGGGTAATCCAGGCTGAGTAGGGAAGCAGAGAAACAAAGCACACTTACTGGACAAGTGATACACTGATTTCTCTGAGTATGTGAAAACAGTGCTTTCAATAAGCTGTTTCACCCCACTCCCCCACATCTGTCTCCTGGGTCTCTAGATAATCCTAAATAGCAGCTAAGCAATAGCTGCTGCCAGGGAGCCAGAGGATAAGTGCAATTTTCATTTCCTTGGGGGATCAAATCCAGCTGAGTGAAAGGCCCAGACATAAAGGATGAGCTAGAAGGACAAGGCATGAGATCGTGTGCAGTGCCAGCCACCGAGCTGAAGTCCTAAGGGCTGCGGTGCTGTTACCTTGGGCTTTAGAGCGGGCATTGTATTTCTTCCTGTTCATGTTTAAAAACATTGAGCAAATAAATAAAATCACCGTAATGAATAAGCTAGAACCAACTGCCAAGAAAAAGCATTCTTTACTTTTTCCCCTAAGGTTTATTTCACAGCAGTGGGTACAGGGACTACATTTTTGTTCCCAGCTAGACCAGACCCAATGCGAAATTTGCAGTGGCTCAGAAGCTGTGGGGTTAACCAGCCAGCGCCAGGGCAACCACACGCTTCTTACTTCTCTGAAAGGCCAGGGCAAGGGACCTAGGTAAGTGGAAGGGCCTAGACATCGGAACAAGGGTATCTAGTCCCTAAAAAAGCATGTTACTCTGTTCCTTTTCCTCCTTTCTGGGAATGGAACATGTGCTACTTTTTCTGTGATGTGCCAGATCGGCCCGCCGTGTTCACATGCAGACTCATTTCTCCCCCATTCGATATTTGGTCTGGTTTGGCCTTTCCTCCTCATGAATGGCGTCAGTGTCTGTCCAGTTAGCAGGTGGGTTTACCACCATCTTTCGTGCCCCTGCCCAGGTCTGCCGCGTTGAGCCTGCTTGTTCCCACGCCCACTCAGCCCTGCCAGTTCTGGGACTTCTTTGACCAGTGTTTTTCTCCTTCTTCATTTCCCTCTGGTAGTATCATCTAATTCCAGCACTCTGTTATCTAGGATTGCTTAAGTAGGGGCAGCCTGAACTGACTTGAGAGAATGGAGCCGAGCTAGGACCAAGAGAGAACGCCCTAAGAAAGAGGCTTTGTGTTTCTGTGATGCCCTTCCCCGGCCCGCAGGCCTCTGACCTACCCGCCACCCTGCTCCTTCTGAGGGCAGTCCAGTGCTGGCTGCGGACAGCACCTCCTTTCTTTCTCAGGCTTCTCCGGAAGGAGACTGATCTGGGCCTCGTGTTACCGAGCAGGTGATTTGGACTGGTTCTCACATCAGAAGCAGAGATTCCTCCAGGCTCCAGTTGCACTGACAGCAGAGAGGGGTCCCTTTAATGACAGCGCTGAAAGACTAGGAGGGGAGAGTGAGCCAGTGAGATGAACTCTGCAGACCGGCAAAGACGGGGGGCAGGAAGAAGGGGAGGCCATCTGAAAAAGCTAGCAAGAGACAGGCGACTTAACCTGGGAGACGGGGTGTCTGGAAGGGAGAACGTGACCTTGGCCAGCATGGGGAGGGCCTGGAGTGATTGCCTTTCCTTCTCTGTCTCTGATCGTGCTTTGGATGCCGGATGATGGGGATATAAGAGTGTTTGATTGGCTCCGCTTCAGTCGTCAGGCAAGGCAGGTGAGGCTCAATTAAGCAGAAAGTGGAGATCCAAAGTCAAAATGACAAGATCTTTAAAGCATTTCAGGTATGACTTTTGAGCTATTTATTTTTAAAAGATTTTACTTATTTTTAGAGAGGGGAGAAAGAGGGAGAGAAACATCGATCAGTTGCCTCACACACGCCCCCCACAGGGGACCTGACCCACAACCCAGGCACGTGCCCTGACTGGGAATTGAACCACCAACCTGTCAGTTCCCAGGCCAGCGCTCAATCTACTGAGTCACACCAGCCACACCTTTTGAGCCATTTAAGTTTTTCCTTTTATTTATCTTTGAACTTGAATTAAGTGGTTTCATAAGATTCCTATGATGACTGTAACCTTCTGTGACCCTCAGTTCCTATGTAGCCATTGCCTTGCATGATTTAGTTTCCTCTAAAAAAAAAAAAGTTCTTTGTAGACTGCAGAGAACAATAGGGTCTTCCCTATAACAAAAGGTGGTCGGGGCACTGCTGACCTCTTTCCGTCCCTAACTTGGCTTTTCAAGTGAGCGTCTAGACACGGGTGGCTGGTGGTGAGTGCTCCAGCTGGAAAGAGGGTTGGTAGAAGCAGAGGGCCTGGGCTTTGTTCCCCACAGCAGGCAGAATTGGAAGTGAAGAGGGGGTGCAACTTCGTGTCGGGGTTCAAGCCGCACTCTTGTGTAATTTGTCTCTGAGTGAATTGACCTCTGGCCTTCCTGGAGACTGGGAGTGGCCAGGTGTCTTTGTTTCAGCTCTAGGACTTGGAAAGGACCTTGGCTCTTGACCTCCCCCCAGTTTAAACTGGGAATTGTTATTCCCAGTCCCAAGGGTAGACAGTTGGAGGGGTGAGTTCTTCATGTGGTGCTTTGGAAACCACTTCTCCTTGGTCTTCAGTTAGGGAAGCCTCAGCTTCTTGGAGACTTGGCCCTGGGGTTAAGCTGGTCCTTGGCCCAAGTCCTGAAGGACTTTGGAATTCTCTGAAATCTTCCGGGATAAAAGAGCTTGTTGGCTTGCTCACACTGGGGCGAGGGCTTTTGCTTTCTGGAAGGAAGCAACCCAGAGGTCTTTGGACCGAAAGGCATGGCGGGTTCTCAGGGTCACCGGGGAAAAAGATTTCGGTCCGAGTGGCTGTCAAAGCCAGGAGGCCAGATTCCTCAGATTGGGCTCCAGTTCCCTCCCAATGACAGATGTCTGCCATGGTGCCCTTTATTTTATTTCCTTCTGGATCTGTGACTTCCCACTGGCATAGCTCTGCCATCCTGCTCCCCATACTACCTGCCCCATGGGGACTGACTGTGGCTTGGTCAGTGCCGGGAGCATCTGGCTGGGGGAAGAGCCCTCCCAGACCCGTCCCTTCCTGGGGGCAGATGGTCCCCTGCTCTCTGCTGCCCTCTGTGGCTGCTTTTGAGAAGTGTTCTTCAGTCCCTCCAGACCCTGTCTTTTGAAGGAACAGCTCTCCCTGCCCTTGGGTTCTTCTCTCCACCGCCTGTTCTGGGCCGCCTTCCTCCGCTTCTGCTTTACTCATCTCCCCAGGGCAGATTTCTGCTCTCTTGGCTGAGGGCACCTCTACCGCTTCCCACAGACACACTTCTGCTACCCTGGCCTCCATGTGCCTGCTGCTGCCTGCTGCCTCCAAAGTACCTTTGCATCTGTCAGAAGCTTGTGGGGCTGGTGGTGGAGACAGACCTCCGCTGTCCTGACCCTCCCAGGGACACACGGCCTCCCGTTTCCCATCTGCCCTCTCTGGCTTTTTCTGAACTGCCCCAACTTTGGGTTCTGGTTTGCCTGAGGCTTTCCCCTCATCCCCTTTCCCGTTCTGTATTGACATTCCTTCTTCAGGGATTCTTTCGGTCACCTCCCAGGGACAGACCTCTGCTTTGGCGCTGCTATCAGGCTGATGGGCGTCTGGGGCAGGAGCGTCCCACGGGCACACCACAGCGTGCTTGCCCCCAACGCCGACCGGTCTCTGAGAGCCAGCTCGTGGTTGACCATGGCAGTGACTTCCGGGACTTCCGGGGTGGGAGGACGAGACTGCTGGGGCCGTGCTCTCCCGTGGACAGATAGATTGTAGCTCATTTTCTATTTCCCCCCCATCTTCAGTGGGGCCTTCTGCTTCTGAAGATAGAGCTCTTTCTTGGGTTATGTGTTCTTGGAGGGAACCCATTTTGGGGTCTAGTATCAGGTCCCCTTTCCCTGGCACCTCATCATCGACTTCCAAGGAATGCTCGTCCACCGCTTTGCTCCTCATGCTGCCAGACGAGCCTGAGATCTCGGAGGCCGGAGCACGGGGTCCCCTCAAGGCCTCCTCCCGAGGACAAACAGCTTCCTGCTGTTGACTCGGTGTTGTCTCCCCTTTTGATATGCCTTCTTCCAGGGAGGTGCGTCTCCCCCTGTCTGGAGTCTGCTCCCTCCGCCCCGCTGAATCGTTCCCCATCTCTTGTTCCAGTCCCTTCCCCGGAGCCCCTTCATTCACCTCCCAGGGACAGACCTTGGCCCTTTCACTGCCAGATGCTTCCTCTACTTCCCAGGGGCACACCTCAGCTGGCCTGCGCCCCACGAGGCCCAGTTCCTGGGATCCAGCCTTCGGTCTGCCAGTGTCCACAGGGTCTGAGTGCTGAGAGCTGTCCCCTGGATCCACCCTCTCCCCGGGACAGGCCACCTCCCGCTCCCGGGCCGGCCTCCCTGGCTTCTTCGGAGCAGTAACGGCTGTCCGGCCAGGTCCAGAGTCTGCAGAATCCTTTTCTGTCCTGTTGGGCAATTTCGTCATGGCCTCATGTCCCCAGGCTCGTTCCTCCCCTGCCCCAGCACTCGCCTCCCAGGGGCAGATCTCGGCCTTCTCGGCAGACAGCCTGGCCTCCACGTCCCACGGACAGATCACAGCGGCTTTGCCTCCCACCCCGCCTGACGCCTGGACACTGGCCTTGGGTCTGTCTATGTCTCGGGGTTGTGGGGGAAAGCCGCCAGGGTCCACACGCTCCCAAGAACAGACTACTTCCTGCTTTTGGAGCTGTCCCTCAGGCTTTTCCCAAGCCGGGACATCTTTGATTCCTGACGTTTCAGGCATTTCCTCCTTGCCCGCTTGAGGTGGTTCTCCTTTGGGTGTCTGCAGCGATATCCGGTCCTCTGTTCTTTCGTTTACCTCCCAGGGACCGATTTCTGCTTTGGCAGGTGTGGCTGCCTTTATCTCTGGTCTGAGGTCTTCCCGTGGACATAGCTGCGTGGCTGTGCTTCCTCCATCACTGGGGAGTCGGCCACCAGCTCTGGGTGAGGAATCGTCCACATGCGGGCTGGAGGGCCCACGGTCTGTGCCCTCCCAGGGACACACTGACCCCTCCTGTGGCCTGGATGTCTGCACTGCTTTCCCAGTTTGTTCCCCCATCTCTCCAAAGGGCCCTTTCCTGGAGGCTCGCCCCTCTCCTTGGGGGGATTCTCCCCCTGTCCCCTGGTGCAGCATTTCCTCCCTCACTACCTCAGCACCCAGCTCCCAGGGGCAAACCTCTGCTTTCCCGAAGGCGGGAGCCTCTTCTGCCTCCCACGGACACACCTCCGCAGGGCTCCCCGAGCCCACAGCGCTTCCTGGGGCCTCAGTAGAGATTGCTAAGGGGCCGCGGAAGTCAGTGCTCTCCCATGAGCAGAGAGACTCCAAGTCTCTGCCAGGTTTCTGTTCTTTCCAGAAGGTTGCTTTCTTGGAGCTTTTCTTCACTCCCTCGTGGGACAGTTTCTCATTCTCCCCTTCACTCGCCTCCCAAGGACAGAGCTCTGCCTTGGCGAAGTCAGGTGTACGAGCTTCCGGGCTCCTGACTTTCTGCTGACACTTCTCCGCCTCTCTGGCCTCCATACTGCCCCCTGCCTCCGACCTGTCCTTGGTTCGCTCGGAGTCCTGAGGGGCTGACTGAGGGGCTGGACCCCTGGGATCGGCATTCTCCCAGGGACACACTGCCTCCTGCCCGCTGACCAGCCTCTCTGGCTTTTTCTGAGCAATGGCAGCCATACGCTTGGGCTCTGATTCTTCTGGGGCTTTCCCTCTCTCTTCTTGGGAGTCATCTGGGTCTTGTCTTAATGCCCCGCTCCCGGAGCCTCCTTCACTCTCCTCCCCGGGGCAGATTTCAGCCTTGTTGCTGTCCAGCAGACACGCTTCTGACTCAGCAACTTCCCAGGGGCACACCTCTGCCACCCTGCTGTCCTCACTGCCCAGGGGCCGGAAGCCAGCTTTGAGCCGTTCCTGCCTCCCTCTGGGGGCTTCTGCTTGCTCAGCACTTTTGTCCCCAGCTGTGCCCTGCCTGACTTGCCTCAGTGCGGCAGGCCCTGTTTTACCTGCTCTCTCAACATTCCCCTCCCCTTGACCCTGGGCTGTCCTCCTGCCTCCGGCTTCTTGTTCCCTGCTGCCCTCCTGGTGACAGACGCGGAGCATTCTGCTGGTACGAGCATTCTGCTGGTTCTGGAGGGACTCCTCATCCTCACAGGGGACCAGGGCCGCCTGCTTACTCATCACCTTGCGCCCACCCAGCCTGGGGGATCTGGGGCATGCACCCACCCCCTCTCCTGCAGCTCTGCCCTTCTCCCTCTCTGGACTCCCCTCCCCGCTCTCCCTTTCTCTGTGTGTGCTCCGAGAACGGGTCAGAGCTTTGATAGCCAGGCCCAGGCTGCGCACAGAACCCTGCTGAGCGGGGGTCTTGAGGCTGTGGGATTTAGAGAAGATCTTGGACCTGTCCTCCTCCGCGTTGTCGGTTTCCCCCTGGCGACACCTGTCCTCCGTGTCCCTCCCACTCTCCCCAGCGCGCTTTTTCTCTACTGCCACAGAGAGGGCCCTCCAGAGCCCAGCTCGAGCCGGGGCAGGGGAGGGGCTGCCTCGCTCTGGCCCCGACGAGCCTTCGCCTTCTCGTACCACATTTTCTTTCTTCACGGGCAGTTCTGCATTCTCCCAGGGGCAGATGAAGGTGAGAAAGCTGGGGCTTTGGGGGGTTACTGGGACTTGTGCTAGGGCGGGGACTGGGGCCAGAACCGGGGCTGAAGCTGGTATCAGAGCCGGAGCCACGGTGGGAGTGGGAGACAGCATCCTTGCTTCCCCCAGGCAAGCCCCGGACAGGGCTTTGGCGGGTGTGGAGACCTGGTGCTGGATGGGTAGGTGAGGCAGCCCTCTCCCAGCCGCCTCCGGAAGCCGCCCCGAGGCACTGGGGCTGTCCGTGCTGCTGCCCTTGGCGGGGGAAGGTGGGGCCGACAGAGGAGCTCCTCGTGCTCGCTCCGGCCTCCTGGCTGATGGCCTCCGAGCTGGGCTCGCCAGGGCCGCCTCTGCCTTCCTTCTCTCCTCTTGCTCCTTTGCCTGCCGATAGGTGTCCTCCAAGTAGGCCTGGCTGGCCACGAGCAGGGCCCTCTCACTGGAGCCAGCCATGACGCTGAGCGACTTCTGCAGGGGGGCGGGCTGGGCTCTGGGGAGCCTCTCTCCCACCGTCAGGTTGTGGGCGCTGGCTGACCTAAAGCCCAGGCCAGGGGGCCCCTCCACTGACTCCCGGCTCTCTGCCCGGGAGACCCTCTTGGCCAGCTTCCTCCTCGGTAGTGACTCGAGGAGAGGGGGGCCCTGCTCCCTGCGGTGGTTGCGGTCATAGGTGCTGTGGGACTTGCGCAGGGCTGGCGGCCCCTCGGGCTCCTGGAGGCTGGAGCTGAGGAGCCTGCGGCAGGAGGAGCTGGGCAGGCTGCTGCAGCCGGTGGAGCCCGGGTCCCGGGAGTGCTGCCGGGCCAGGGCCTCCGGGAACTCAGCCAGGTACCTCACCAAGGAGCGGCCCAGGCCCTGGCGCCAGCTGCCCCGCTTCTTGGGCAGGTGGGGGTTGTTAGCAGACATTTCCTTGGTCTTGTGGACCTCTAGCTGGGCATAGAGTTTCTTCAACTCATCCTGGGGGCCGGGAGGAGCAAGGAGAGCAGAGCTGACACTGGGATGGATGGGCTAGTCGCCACCCGCCGGCTGCACCATTTTCCCCTCAGCCCGTATTAGGACCATTTCCTCTGGGAGCATCTATTTCCCACCAGCAGTGACCCTTCCTTGCCTTTAACCCTCTCAGAATTCGCCTGGTTCCCAGCCGGACCCACTCAGCTCTGAGGACGCAGCATGAACTCCCTACTTGGGGGACTGTGGTCTGGTGGGCAGTCGCCCACTTGGGGGATGGGAGACCTGGTTTGAGGCTATTTTCTTCGCCTCCCTGAGCCTCTGCTTCTATGGAAGAGCTGCGACTGGCTGCCTGGTGTCAGCTCTCCGAAGGGGGTTGGGTGAGATTGATGGGACTCGTGGGCATGAAAAGTGCCACGTTCAGGTGTGAATGATACAGTGGGGCTTTGAAAGCCTTTTACACTTTGGATTCTCCCCAGGGCCAGCACAGAGAGAGTGGACTGGGGTGGCAGGGCAGTGGTCTGCACACTCTCGGGGTCTCTGCTGGATTGAGGTTTTGGTTTGGCCTGCACCCAGGGGCAGGGGGCTGGGCAGGCAGAGCTCAGAGGGTGTGCAGGGCACAGTGGGAATGAGAGCTGGGGGCCGTTGGACAGGGAAGGACCTGGGAGATGTAAACAAGTCAGGGGTGGAGGTGGGCCCCAGTGGAGGCCCGGGCAAAATGGCTTCCTGGGGTTTTCCCACACTGTAGGGTTAAAAAAACAACGGGCTCAGACCACCAGGTCTCCTTATTTCCTGCCCACGGAGCCCTGAGCCCGTCATTAGGGTTCCCTTGACTGTAACGACTTCCCTAAGCAGAAAAATGAAGAGTATGGACACTCTCCTGCTGTAAGACTCAGGAAGGACTTCCTTTCTCTGAGGCAGGCAGGTCCAGGGAAAGGGGTCCTGGTGTGCAACCCTGGTAGCCACTCACTGCCTGCACTGCCCAGCCCCAACCGACACTAGAGTCACCAACTGCCCCGTGCGCTGGGCACTGGGGCTTCTTAGGCTGCCCCTTGTGATGCCCCTGCCGCATGGAGTGGGGGACGCGGGGGATTGGAGCTCCACCTTTGGGGTCTTTTCTCTTGGGTTATGTGTGGCCTTCTTTAAAGAAAGGCGGGGAAGTAGCTCCGGGCGACGGTAGCGACTAGAGGGAGGCCTGTCTCAGAGAGAGGGAAAGCTCTGAGCAGGGCAGCCGGGCTCCCGGCGCGTCCCTGAAAGCCGAGGCAGAGGGCGGCGCGTACCCGGATGTCGCCGGGGTCCAGGCTGCGCTCGCTCCAGGCGGAGGCAGTGCTGCTGTCGAAGTAGGAGCCTGAGCGCTGCAGGTCCAGCTCATCCTCGTACACCTCGTCCACCATCTCCTCTCGGGGAGGCGCCCCCGTCTTCCAGAACTGGCCGGGGAAATGGGCGTGATGGGGAAAAAGACTCTGCTTGCCTCCCTGTTCACGCCTCCTCCACCCGCCCGTGGAATACATCGTTCCTTCGTGAATCTTCTCCCCCTCTCTGATTCAGAATTCTGGGGTCCAAAGACTTCCGCTCCCTCTCCTCTTTCCTCCTCTTCTCTCCTTACAGACCAAGGGGTCTCAGCCTCCTGCCCCTGCAACCCCTAGCCATGTCCTCAGCTCTCCACTGCTCTCCGCAACGGCTTCTGTGTTGATCTTCAGAGTCTGCCAGCCTTAAAGCTGTGTAACAAGGACCCCTCCAGTCCTAGGCTCTTATTTCCCTTGCCCAGGGACTGGAGGCTTCCGCCCCCACCCTCCCCCAAGTGAGCTCCTTGCTTAGGACTCCTGTGGATCAGAGCCCTCACACCTGCAGGGTGTCATCCTCACCCTGACCTGGAGAGGGCGCTGATGTACAGCAGATCCACAGTGCCCCTGACTGGGGCTGGGCTTCTGCCTTACATCCAGAAGGGGGAAGACCTCACCTTAGGGATGAAGATCAGGGCCAGGGTGGCGGTGACTGTGCTGTGGGTGTGGAAGAAGAAGAGGAGGAGGGTCCAGTCCGGGTGCAGGGAGGGAACCAGCACAAACCTGAGAGTGTGATGGGAGGGAGATTCTTATCTGCGAGTGGGAGTGGTCTCTTCCTCCTCACCAGTCTCCCTTGTCCCAGCCCCAGCGCTGATGCTGATCTCCGTGGAGGTGCTGGTGAGGCCAGGAGGGCACTCTTCCTTCTTCTTGCCCTCTCTGGGATGTGGGTCCTACCTTAAGACTCACGTTAACACCCACCTCTGAGAAGCCTTCCCAGAGTACTCCAGCTGGCCTTCTGTGGCTGCCAATAGCACAGACTCATGCCCCACGACTCTATTATGGACTAACCTGTGGATGGATTCTGCCAACACCACAGGGCCAGGTCCTTGTGGACACAGGCGGCAAGCTTCTGGGACAGCTCCGGTGTGAGGAGGGAGAAGGCAGGAAGCTGAGCAAGTGCGGGAGGGCGCTTCCTCTGCTTGGGTGTTGGGTGAGACACGGGGTGCAGGAAGGGTATGCAGGGTTTGGAGAGAGTACAGGTCGGGGTTCTTCCTCACCTAGCAGTGTTGTAAGGGTGGCCCTGGGAAAGAAGCGAGGAGTAGTGCTGGGCGGGGAGGAGCCGTGGGTAGGTGGGCCACCCTCACCTGGCTGCATGGAAGGCAGCAGAGAGCAGCAGCTCATTGTGCAGGGCGATGCCCATGTAGCGTGGTTCGTGGAAAGCTGAGGGCACAGCCCGGGTGGCGTAGCAGAGGAAGCTGCCCCAGCACAGGAGCAGCATCTCGGCTGTGGGGAAGCAGGGAGGGGCACCACCTTAGCAGCCAGGCCCTCCCCACTTTTTCTCTAGGGCTTGCCGGGGAGAACCTGAGCCAGGGGTCCGGATCCAAGGTGGGAAGAGCAGGACCAGGACCCGCAGAGGTGCAGAGTCAGGGGCCAGGGTGAAATGAGGCTCAGTGAAAGCCACTCACCCACAGCCATGGTGTAGTCCCAGTGGTCATGGTGGCAGAGGTAGAAGTGGCGGCCCGTGGGCGTGTGGCCTCGGGTCACCAGGGGCGTGTGCAGGATGCCTCGCTCCAGGACCCCCACTGTCCACACAGCCAGGAAGCCCAGTACTAGCAGCAGAAGCAGGCCCAGACGCCGAAGCAGCTGCCCACTGCTTAGGAGGGGGCCCCGCTGGGCTGTTCGAGCCAGAAACAGCTGGAGCACTCTACAAGGGTATAGAAGGGGGGTGGGGATAGAGGGGGAGGACCAAGAAGACAGGGCCAGGGCCTTGTCCTCTAGCCATTGCTCCCCTAACCCCCACATATACCTGCCTTCCCACCCCTTCCATGGCTTGCTGCCTCCTTAGCCCCGGGAAAGTGACGTGGAGGGGAGGACTATAGTGACTATGGTGATACGGGCAGGCTTTGGGGACACAGGAGTAGAACTGGTAAGAGTCTCACTTTGAAGAACTCCATTCCACCAGTGAGCTGGGGTGGCTGGGAATGAGCGGCCCGAGAGCAAGGTCTGCTCCAACCCTTACCGATATAGCTTGAGTGTAACGGTGCCATAGACAATGGCAAAACCCAGCAGCCGGACCCAGCGGAGAGCAATGCAGCGGAACACACCAGGCTCGAAGTACAGGATGAAGACCTGGGGGGAGGGGGGGAATGGTTGCTTTCCACCGCACTCCCACTGCATGCCAGGCCTATGCTCAGCCATCGTTGATCCTCCTAACAGCCTTGCAACAGAAGAAGCGTCACCTCCGTTCTGTATAGCTTAAGCAGCTCAAGAATCAGGGAGATCAGGTACCTTGACCTATATCCTACAGCAGGTCATAGAGCTCTTTTAAACCTGGACTCTGCCCCCAGAGATCACTAGGCCAGCCTGCCACTTGCAGGTCTGAGTAGGGGCATCTGGAGGTCTCTGAATCCTCCCAAGAGGTCAGAGAGGAGGAAGCATTCTGGGGTTTGGAGGGTACCACGTTGGGGCTGTGGGGACCCTGGCAAGTGGAGGTCAGCCTCTTGCCACAGACTCACAGGGAAGTAAAGCAGCAGGGATCCAAAAAGAATGGTTTCCAGCAGGACGATTCCAGAGGCCCGGATCCTCTGTGAACCCAGGAACAAGAGGCCAGTAAGCAGGGCAGTCGGTGGGAGGACAGAGCCTGGCCAATGGTGGGGGAGGGTCTTAGGCCTGTTTTAGGGGTCAGTCTGTGGTCCTGGGCTAAGGACTCCACCTTCTATCCATAGCCACACCCCTATTCCCATCACAGGCTCTTAGTTTCCCTGGCAGTAAACCCAGCGAAGGCCCAGGATTCAGACCCCAGCAGCCTAGCCCCATTCTGCCCCCAGCTCCAGCCCGGGCCTTGCTGCAGACCTGGGCTCAGATCAGAAGCTGCTGGAGCTAGAGGGTACCTCATGCATTCCTCCAAGCTTTGGTTCAGACTGCTCCCTTGTTTAGATACCCCCTTCTCTGCCCGGTAACCATCCGGTTGTCCTTCAAGTCTGGCTCAAATGTCCCTTTCTCCAGAAAGTCTTCCCCGTGCCAGCTCAGGCAGGACAACCGGGTCCTTTCTCTGAGCCGCCAAAGAAGCTGACACATAACTCCATTAACTCCATCCTCGGGTCTGTCTTGCTGTGCTGTTATTTATCTACATGTCTGCTTCCTCCATTCACCTGGGAGCTCCAGATTTGAATCAACAACCAATGCCTTCATTTTCCAGGCAAGGAAACAGGTCTAAGGTGGTGAAGTCACTTGCCAAATGTCACACAGTATGTTAGATTAATAATCAAGACCAGAGCCCATTTCTCCCAAATTCTAGTCTTAGGTAGCCTCTGGCCTCCAGCTGATACTGGGGATGCAAGCTGGGTAGGATGTGCGTGCAGAGAGCGATGTGGAGCCTTCCTGACCTTGCTCCGGCGGCAGCGGTAGGAGACCAGCATGCTCAGGAAGACGGACGACATGCAGCAGGCCTGGCAGGCCAACACTGCTGCCCGCAGCGCCACGGCCTCCTCCACCAGGCACGGTGTGGCGTCCCTACAGCTGGTGCAGCTCTCAGCACATGGCTGGCACCGAAGCAGCCTCCCAGAGCTGCCTTGTGGTAACACAAATTGCCCAGTAGGCTGGGTGGCACTCTCCTCTGACCCTGTAAAGAAGAAGATGGGTTCAGGGGGAGGGGCATGGCTGGGCATCCTGAGATGCTAGCCTTCTCTCCTAACGGCCAACCCAGCCCTCTCCCTGCCCTCCTTTGGTGGCCTCCTTTGGCCAGGAGGGGAGGGATGAAGACATGAGTACTCCCAAGGGAGGGCAGGATAATGGGAAGAGGTGATGCCAAGTCAGGGCTCAGTGCAAGGTCAACTTGCAGCAGACCGGCATGCTATGGGCTTACCCTCAAACGAGATCCTGCCTCTTCTGCTTCTCTCAGCCTGGGGGGAAACTACCCACGGTCTTGCCCTAGTCTGCCTTGCCCAGATACCCTCCTCTGACTAACCCAGCCTATAAAACGTCTGCCTGGCCCTCACCACAGTGACATACCCCCAGAGCGGCTTGCTCCATAGAAGCCTGGTCGGCAGCGGCAGAGGTAGCGGCCAAGGACAAAGCCCTGACTCTCCAGAGGGAGGCACTGTGGGAACGACAAAAAACGATGGATATTTGTATGGGGTTTCCCTCCCGGGAAGAGATGGAGGACCCACCTATCTACCTTTCTATCCATCGCACCTGGGTCCTCACTAGGAAACCTCACCAGAAGCCCTCTCTGGTCCTAGGGAAGCCTTCCCTCTATGGACAACCCCCTCTACCCCACCGCCACTGCCTCTCTTCTCAAAGAGACACCCAAGCAAAGAGTATGGGGCTAGATCACCCTTTTGTTCAGACCAGCAGTGACAGGAGCCTCACAGGTCCTGCTTCCCAGTGTCCAGCTGTTGCTAGCACTAGGTGCTGTGGGAGGTGCAAGGAGGAAGAGCTCTGAGCCCAACCACACCTGTGTACCTACTCCTGCTTCAAAGGGTCCCGTCGGCCTCCCTCTTTGGCACACAGGTGGACGGAAAAGGCTCCCACAGAGGAGCGGTTTCCTCTGTCAGGGGCCATCAGACTTCAGCACAGGACTGCCTTCCCCAGCCCTAATGCCAGGCTGATGCCAGGCTGATGCCAGGCTGGCAGAATACCAAGGCCAGCTCTTTATTCCACCTCCGCCCATTAGTGTTTACCCAGCAGGGGACAGAGCAGACCTCAGAGTCAGGCGAGGAAGATGAGCCCACGGGTGAGGCCAGACCTGCTGTAGGGAGTGGCCAGGAATAGGCAGCGTTAGGCAAAGGGAGGGGTAAACGCTCAGAGATTCTATATCCAGCCCGACTTTCACCAAGAGAGATTAAGGGGTGCTGCCTCTGGAACTGTGGCCCAGCTTCCCCTCTTGCCTGGACCACTGGAACGTGGTCTGCTCCCGCCACAGCCTGCACCATCAGACAAAAGCCTGCCCAGAGATGTGACTGTGGCTGGGTTTAAAAGGAACTGGACACCGAGGTCCCTTCTCTGTCCCTGGGCTTATAGCCTCAAACACATGTGCCCTGAAGAGCAGTAGATGCCCAAACTGGCCCCACCTCCCAGCAGGCGAAAGGGTTTGCCTTGGCTTCAGTTCAGCTCAGGAAGAAGCAAGCAGCCAGTGTAACTGTGGAGCAGATTAGTGCAATGGCCTCCCAGCTCCCTAGTCCTGGGCTTGCAGGATTACCAGCCATCGCTTCCATTATCCAGATTCTTCTGCATCCATGGCTTTGATTCCACTGGCATCTGGCCTGCGTCCCATCACCTACACCAGTCCCAGAGCTCTTCAAGCTCCAGCTTAGGTTAGGTTCCTCCTCCACCCCAACCAGCAGTTCCACTTATTTCAGCAAACGCCAACTGAGCATCTTCCGTGGGCCAGAAGGAGCCTGGAGCTTTGTTGACATGATATGACAATGAGGCCCAGGAGAAGGGAAGGGGATGATTAATAGAAGGAGATGGTCCTGGAAAGGGATTTTGGAGCCCCCAGTACCAGAAGGGAAAGCAGACGGGGATGCACACTATTTCAAAGACACGAAAGTGGTTGTCTCAGGTGAAGGGGGTTGGGGAGCTGTCAGCATCCTCACTTTCTAAAAGCCTGGAAGCTCATTTTTATCTCATCACTAGAAACTCCTCGGAAGCCCTGAGAGGCTGTTGTGCCTTTGTCAGCTGCTTCTGCGAGCTGAGCGGTGGCAGTGGTGGGAAAGGCAGAGGGAGGGCGAGCCGCATGCACTGCCCCTCCCCGATCCTTACCTGGGTGCTGTTGAGATCACACAGGTGTGTGTTAGCATACCAGCCTGTGCCGCTGTCACACTGATTGATGTCCACACTCTGAATGTCTACATCCAACCGCACGTGCCCCCTAGGACAGTGAATTAGCAGTTAGGGACACAGCGAAAGATGTCAAGGTGGGCATGTGTCCTCGGGCCCCAGACTATGGGCAATGCGAGCTCTGCAAACGTTCACACAGCAGCTGCAGTGTGTAGGGAGAGGGCACACAGGCATTCCGTTTCTCTGGTGCTGTTAACCCCCACTGTCTGCAGTCAACAATCCCTCTCCCTGCAGGTCGTCCTCCATCCTCCCATCCCTCAGCTTTTCAATATCCTAGCAGTTCTCGGCTTCTATAAATTGGTAGAGGAAGGGGACATGTCAAGACATGTGGGAGCTGGGACTTTGATGATCTGTCTGAAGGGCATTTTCACACTTCCTCACTGCATGTATACACGCTCACACTCACACATATACACACATGGAGCTCAATGTGTGTATATGAACTGCCCCTCACTCTGCCCAAACCAGGTCTGAATTTATTATAGCAAAGCAGATATGGAAGGGGGGAGCCCAGAGTTAGAGCTGCCTGGCCCAAGGGCTCCCAACCCCTGCTCCCGTTGAGTGGGGAGAGAGCTGGCAGGGAGCCAGACTTCCTGCCGGCAGCAGGGGACCCTGCTGGGGACAGTGAAGGGGGACACAGAGCTGGTAAAACAATGCTGATTGTTGAATGACTTGAAGTACTGTGCCCATTGGCTCCCTCCTTCCCACCAGGGCCCCCAGTCACCTCTTCACTCTGACTGAGGGGTCAGTTATTTGAGGGGTATCACAGACCCCTGGGGCACAACAGGCAAGACGGTGGCCTCTACTTGACATAAGAATATAGCCATTGAGAGTGCCCCTGGGGACCTGGCCAACTCCTGGACAGAAGGGGCAATGGTTTCAACCCTCCCCCCAAGAATTTCCCTTCTCTTGGAAAAGCCTCCTTTTACAGCTCTGGGTTGCTAGAAAGCAGCAGGTTGAGCTCCTGAAGTAGCCACCTGGCTCCTCTAAGACACCTGCTGTGTGGATTGTCATCTTCATCTGCACGAAGAAGCCCTCTCATGCCTCTTACACCCACTACCCAGACCTGGGGCCAAGACCTACCCCCGGCTGTACCCACCCATCAGTGCACACACACGTGTGTATAACTGTGTGTGAATACATTGACTCATACACAGTCTGTACGCTCACACCTGTATGTGTCAACATGTAGTTACAGATTCCCAGAGGTGACTACAAATACACGCTGCTGAAGGCAAATACACACATCTGGGCCCCCCAAACACAGGCGTGCGTGCCAAATGGCCCATGCATAGCTGCGTGGACTTGGGCTCCCCACCCCAACGAACCTACAAATGCACCGAACCCTGCACAAACCCACTTACCTGATCTCTGGGCTGAGGTCTGGCTTGAGTCCATAGAAGGTGGCCGAAAGAGTGATAAGCCAGCCAGAACGCAGCTGGCCCTCCCGGCACTCCAGGAAGGGAGGAGACAGCCTCACATGCTGCATGTCCCCTAGATATCCCTCCCCCCGTGGCCACTTGGGGCTTCCGAGGGTCCCTAGGTCATTGGTCAGCACCCGTTTCTGCAGGGCAGGAGTGTCCAAGGTCCCGGTTAGGCTCTCTTCCAGCACCCTGTCCCCAGACAGGTTCTGAAGGATGGTCTCCTCCCCCATCCGGGTGGCCTGCAGGGCCAGCTGCAGGTGGCTGGCCCCTGGCGGAGGGATAAACATCAGCAAAGCCCGGTATGCCCTCGGGTCCCCCTCGGCCACGCTGCGGACCAGCGCCTGGTACCACTCCACATCCTCCTCCACACTTGACTCGCGGATGTCATTGGCTTGTAGCAGCATGTTGAGGAAATTGGCAGCCTGGGCAATGGTGCCTGCTGCCCTCCCTAGGATCGGGGGGACCCCTGGACTGGCTTCTGCCCCCTGAGCTTCATAGCGCACACTGCAATTAGTCCCCAACAGCTGCTGGGCATCTCCAGAGTAAAGAAAAGCCAGGGCTGCTTCGGCACCCTCTGGGGGCACCCATGTGGGTACATATCCTGGCTTGACTTGGGAGGACAGCGAGGGCAGAGGGTGGAAGGGCCGCAGAGCCCCCAGAGCCCAGCCACAGAGGAGACAGCAGCCCAGCAGCCCCCACACCGGCGGGGACATAACCACCTTCCTGGTGCCCATCCTTGGGGTAGTTCTCAGGGGCCCTGGGGTCCAGGCTGCCTGGGGATTGGGTGGCTCAGGAGAGCCAGGTAGAGGCTGGCTGCGGTCTGGGATTGCCTGCCTGCCCGACTCCTTTCCTCACGTTCTCTCTTCCTCTCTCCCTCTCTCTCTCTGCTTGTGCTGTGTCGCCTGGTTTTTCTTCTTTCTAAAATCATCAGCTGGCTTCTGGATGTAGGCATGAGGGCTCTCCCTCCTCTTCTCTCGGTATGGCCCCCATCGAAAACCCTCTTAATCCCGGCACACCACTCTTTCCTCCCCCTTTTATCCAGTATCTAGGCTCACTCCCCCCATTCTCCACCCTGCATCTGTTCCACAGAAAGAGATAGATGGGAGGGGAGAGGAAGGGCCCCATCGTTCTCTCCCTCCCTCCCTCTCTTTCTGCCTCCCTCTGCCCTTTGCTCCATTAGGAGAGATGGGCAAATCCAGGATGGGGCGTCATAGCAACCACAGATGAGCCCCTGCTCCTCTCTCCACCCCTCTGCTCCACTCAGCCTCCTGGCAGCAATTGCGACGGGCACGAGAAAGGGCCAAGCTGCATCTCCTGGCAATCTGCTCTGGCTGCCTACAGCCCTGAGACTGTGCTGCTGAACTGGGATTTGAGATTGGGGATGGCGAAGGTGGGAAAGAGAGCTTCCTATAACCACAATCAGTCATTGTACAGACTGTGGAGGTTTATAAAGTGTTTTTCATGTGCATAATCTCAATAAATCTTCCCCACAACCACATAGGGTGAATATCATCCCCATTTCACAAAAGCAGAGAAGCTCAGAGACTCACCCCAGGTCATCTAGGGGATCACTTTGAGTTGCGACGCAAACTCAGAGATCTGACTCCCCTCCAGTGCTCCACCAAACCATGACTACCGCCTGGTTATTCATTCTCGGGGACCCTAATCCAGCCCCATCAGAGAGGAGCAAGTCAAGCTGAGAGAGGCGAAGGGACTTCCCTGGGACCACACTGGGGCTTGCGACAGTGCGGGAGCCCCCACCATGTCTCCACCTCCCCACCCAGGCGTCCCCTCTCCTGCATCACAGAGTCGACACCCACAGCCAGTGGGCTGGGGGCAAATGGGGGCCGGGAGAAGAAAGTGAACCAAGTTTTGCTTCCACTTCTTCTACCTTCATTTTGTCATTCTAGGCCCTGTCTTCTTCCTTTCTTGGTCTCTCCGGTTTTCTTATCGCTCATGCCTTCCCTCCATTGGACGCAATAACTAAAGAGCTTAGAGGCAGGCTGAGGCCGCTTCCCTGGATCAGAGGGATGTGGGTTCTTGCAGGCAGCCACAACGCAAAGCCTTCCTCCCCGCCCTTTTTCCATCCCCTTCCCATCGCTGACGCACTCCGCACTCGGTGATCGGGCCTCAAATGCACATGCTGTGTCTTTTGGCCCCTTCCCTTCTCTCTCTGCTCCCCTCAACCTCTGGTGTCCCAGATCACTGAGTGTATGTAGGAAAGCACAGGTGGAGGTTGCTCAAAAACTTCCCTTACTTCACAGATGGCCTCGGCAAACAATCATGCTTTAGAATCCTCGGTGGGAATGGAAGGGGTGGGAGAAAGAGACAAGGCTAAAGGACAAGCCTCCAGCAGACTCCCTGAGAATAAGACATCAGAACTGGAAGTGCCTGCAGCCCAGGGCTTTCATAGAGAAGGAAACTGAAAGTGAATGGCAGCCGAGGGAGCGTCTCAAGGCCACGAAGCCAGTGAGTGGGTCCTGGGGTCGGACCTGTATCGCAACTCTGATTCCGTGTGCTAACTAACCGAGAGAGGGGCGGAGGGAGCAAGCGACCCATTCCTGGTTCCTGGTGTGATTAGTTACCGTTAGTGAAGGCCAACAAAACATCCTGGGCAAAGACGTAACAGTAAGTTGTTTGTTTTCCCCTCAAGAAGCTTTCACACTAATAACAACTAACATTCATATAACCTTTTAGCATTTACATGTAATCCCCATAACAGCCCCATCAAGGGGGATTATTAGTGACCTACTTTTTTTTTTTTTTAAACAAATGAAACACAGGTTCAAAGATGTTGAACTGTTTGCTCTTGGTCATACCGCCAGGAATTGTCCTGATTAGGACTCAAACGAGATAGCGAGCCCCAGTGGGACAGGAACCGAGCTTGTCTTGCTCCTCGCTGCACCCCTGGCCCACTGCCGAGTGACTTCAGTGACCGCGGACTAGTTTAGATGATCGGCATTGTCCTTCACACACTTTAAAAACTAGGATCCTACCACTGCAGGGAGCACTTACATAGTCTTCAGCGAAAAGGGTATGCGTAGACACAAAACCCACTCAACACACACCAACCCAACTCATACAAAGTTGTATTTCCTTTGCTTGGATCTTAATTTTCAACATTTTTTCCAGGACCTGAGCTATAGGCATGGACATTTAAGGGTATGGAGAAAGGCAGCAATCCTTGTCCTACCTTAGAACGAGCCTGTGTGCGTTCCCTTGTGCCTCCGAGTACTCTGGGCAGGAGGACATGCCCCAGGTGGCAGACGTAGCCTCTCCCTCTGGGGCTAAGAAAATAGATGGACAGCAGAGGGCGCTGCAGAACGACAGATCTTGCATCACCCCTCCCTGTAATCTGTTCTGCAGCCCGTTTTTCTGACACAGCCAAAGATCTTAGGTGGTCTTCTTGGGCCTCAGGGGTTCTGTGGTCCCACAGAAATTTCTCCTTTTCTCCAGAAACCTCAGTGCCACCTGACAGGTAGCTGAGGGAGCAAGGCTAAAGAATAAAATGTTCGGCATCAGACAGCTGGTTTTGAATACCACTGCAACTTTTTGAACTGTGTGATCTTAGGTGAGTAATAGAGCTTAATTAAGTTTCTTCATGGGCAAGGAAGGATATTAATTCTATTGTGCTGCATGAGATGAATTTGTATCAGGAGACTCTTAAAAAGCGTGAGGTTATTATCAAGGGCCTACTTTGTGCCCAGAAACAGTCCTGGGCCCTGGAGAGTACATGATGAGCAGATGTGGCCCTTCATGGAGCTGACAGCTTAGTAATGAAGACAGACGTTAATCAAATAACCCCACAGATAGTTGACAAATAATATCTGTGCAATTAAGTGCAGCAAAGGAGTGGTCCTGGACCTCAGTGAGGAGGAAGTGCCCCGCCAGGGAGATTTATTTCCCTGAGGTAGTGAGTTCCATCTGAAGAGTGAGTAGGACTTTACTAGGCAAAAAAAAAAAAAAAAAAAAAAGGGGGGGGGAGACTTCGAGAAAAGGGAATAGCTTATGCAATGGCCGTATATGTGCAGGCTTGACACAGGGCTAGTGGAACTGCAGGAAAGAGAACAAGGGGGAACTTGGTGGGAGATGAGGCCAGGGAGGGGCAGGGTCAGATCACAAAGGACCCCAAAAGCCTTCTTAAGGAGTTTTGCCTTTAGCCTAAGAACAATGGGAAAAACAAGGGAAACAGGAAGCATTGTAATCACTGGCCATGGACACATTTCCATTTCAAAAAGGTCTCTCTGGCTGCAGGAGTCACAGCAGACCCTCAATGCAAACTTGGGTACCAAAGTTGCTAAGCTCTGCTGGCTGCTCCTCACTCCTTGTCCCTTGCACCCCTGAACGCCTCACACGAGACCACTGCAAGGCTTTCCTAATTGGTCTCCCTGCCTCCCGGACCAACCTCCTCTACACCACAAACTTGATCTTGTTTGATCTTCACAATATGACCGCAAGTAAGCAAGGCAGCAATCCTTATCTCTATTTTGCTGATGAGAAAACTGTGGTGCTATGGAGCTGGCTCATACAGGCTTATGAGAGACAGTTATTAAAATTTCAGGAATCCTGCAAGCCAGTTGTTAAATCACAGACATTGTTAAAATTAAATTTAAAAATTTATAATGAAATAAATGATATTAAAAATAAAGGTAATATTAAATAAATTCTCAAAACTCATCACTTCCTAATAATTTCACTATTATTAGTTATCTATGCTCTTGGGGTTATTTATATTTTGTATCTGTATGATGAACAACTACGTAATGTATGCTACTGTTCATCTCTTTTTATCTCTGTGTTCAGTTTTAAAGCCAGGTTGGTAGAGTGAAATCAGCCACAATGGCAATATTTACACCATGGAAATTGGCAAACCATATAAATTTAGTGTTAGTGTTTTGTTGATTACCTAGACTTAAGAAAATGATGGAGAAAATGTTAATAATTCAGATTTAAAATTTTTTAGCTGATACAAAGGTAATTTATTAACAGAAAATAATAATTTGAGGACTCGTGTTCACAGAGGGTGACCACGTGACCCCCCTTCCTGTGGGTGCTGTCAGAGGGAGTGGAAGTGACAGCCTCAGTCCCTCTGATCTTCATTCCTGAGTGGGCAAGGGCTCTGAGAGCTGACTGGTCCAGGGGTCTTGGTCCTATTTCTTCCTATGGCCCAGAGTTTGATGTGGAGAGCGGTGGTGCCCAGCTCCTTGCACCTCTGGGCCACATCCTGGGCAGCCAACATGGCAGCATATAAAAAGGACTCATCTCAGTCAGCCTTACCTTCATTCCACCTGTCACACAGCAGATGGTTTCTTTGACAGAAAGATCAGTGACATGGGCATAAGTGTCATTGGAGGATGCAAAGATGTGGCAGACACCAAATACATTTTCTCCTTCAGCCACCTGAGGTTCAAGGCTGATGACCTGTTCTTCCTTCTTTTTCTTCCCCTTGTGAGGTGCCATTTCTGTGTATTGGCTACAGACTTCGCCATCAGAAAGCTCCATTTAAATTTAATGTGTTATGTCTGTAGCCATTATATTGTGAATAGAACAAATATTGCGGACATTTTCACTGTTTGAAAACTGTTTTCCGATTCAGCAAAGAAGTCACTCTCATAATTGACAGTTAAGACTTCTTTTTAACTTTCCTCTTACATTGACAAAGAGGAAAATATTAACCAACATTCATGTGACCATTACACTCCTTGGTCAACTGAAACCACAGGGCTACCCATTCAAGAGCTTGGCAAAAATCAGTGAAAGCATTCTGTGAGAATCAACTGGTTACATGGAATTTGCAATAGTATATATTATTATTTTTGGTAAATTGTGTGCTACACATCTTTTACACTAGTAAAATTTAGTATATACTTATGCACCTATATATACATACACCCCCCTCTCCCCCCAGAGCGTCAGTTGTTCAACGTTTATCAGCACACCTCTGAGTCTTAGAACACATTATTCATGTGTCATTACATAAATATTCACTGGATGCTAGGGGTGATACAGTTTGTCAATGAAGAAATGACTCTGCCTCGGTCACACATGGCAAGCGGTACAGGCGGGACCAGAACCAGAGGTTCTCGCAAGGCTAGCGGTTCTCTCCCAGGAGCAGACCAGGAGTCCCAGAGCTGCTCCACCTTACCGGGAGGGGTGGCCTCGGCCTGAGCGCCCGGGAAGTGAAAAGCAAGGGTCGAGGCAGGGAACCAACGGCCAGGCAAGAAACAGCTCACGGCCAATAGCGGACCAGGCCGGCGTAACGTCACACTCCTCGGAGGCCGGCTCCCTCACGCGCTGGGGGAAAGGGGCGTGGTCACAGCCTCCCGGAAGTGATGCCATCCGGGGGGCGGTCCTCCGCGGCGGTGGCGCGCGGCCTGCGCTCGCGCTGGGCTCCGCGCGCCCCCCGCCCCCTCCATGAAGCAGAGGCCGCCGCGGCCGTTAACGCTGTCGCTCCGGGGCCCGTGGCGGGCGGGGCTCCGGCCGGGCCCGGCTTAGTCCCCACCCCAGCCCGGCTCCCTGCCGCCCTCCCTCCCTCTCCCCGATGCAGGGGGCCGAGCTCCGGGATGGTGAGGCGGCGGCAGCGGCCGCTTCGTACCGCGTCTTGAGCCGCCTGCTCGGCTATGGAGAGGCGGCCCCCGAGCCAGGCCCGCCGCCACCGCCCCCAGGCCATGGGCCCCCGCCGCCACCCTTCCTTGCACGGCCCGGTACCCGGGGCTCCCGGCCGCCGCAGCTGATGGTGTTCCGCAACGTTGGTCGGCCGCCGGAGGAGGAGGACGCGGAGGCGGCCCCGGAACCGGGACCCTCGGAACTGCTATGTCCCCGGCACCGCTGTGCCCTGGACCCCAAGGCCCTGCCCCCGGGGTTGGCGCTCGAGCGGACCTGGGGCCCGGCTGCTGGACTAGAGGCGCAGTTGGCAGCTCTGGGGCTCGGGCAGCCGGCGGGGCCGGGAGTCAAGACGGTTGGTGGGGGCTGCTGCCCTTGCCCCCCGCAGGCGCCCCCTCCGCAGCTCCAGCCGCCTGCTGCCGCCCCGCAGGCCGGGGAGGACCCCACGGAAACGAGCGACGCGCTGCTGGTCTTGGAGGGCTTGGAGTCGGAGGCCGAGAGCTTGGAGACTAACAGCTGCTCAGAAGAGGAGCTCAGCAGCCCGGGCCGCGGAGGAGGAGGCGGCCGGCTTCTGTTGCAGCCCCCAGGCCCTGAATTACCCCCGGTGCCCTTCCCGCTGCAGGACTTGGTCCCTCCAGGGCGCTTGAGTAGAGGGGAGCAGCAGCAGCAGCCCCCGCCCCCGCCCCCTCCACCTTCTGGGCCCCTCCGGCCACTCGCGAGCCCTTCTCTGAAGGGCTCGCTCAAAATCCGCCTCAGTCGCCTCTTTCGCACGAAGAGCTCCAACGGTGGTTCCGGTGGCGGGTATGGGGCCGGCAAGAGGCCTTCTGGAGAGTTGGCTGCTTCAGCTGCGAGCCTGACCGCCGTGGGAGGCTCTGCCGGCCGGGAGCTGGACGCAGGAAGGTGAGACCCGCTGAGGGGGCTGACTGACAAACTTCCCATTTTTACTTCATTTCCCTTTTATTCTGACAAGATCCTGACAATTCTGATGACATGGCCTTCACAAGGAGGCAAAGAATTGGGGCTAAAAGTGGTGACATCGTTCATTAGGCCAGAGGTAATTATGGGAAACAGCTTTTACTCTGAGTTCATTCCCCTTGACACTTCCCGGCTGGTTAGCGGCTCTCTAGTGCGGAGATGATTTGAAAGCATGCGCCCACCCCTACCCTGGCCCAGCTCTTAAAGTTTTCCCAAGGTGTCTGTATATTGTTACCTCTCGATCGGCCTTTGGGACTTCTGGGATGGAACGTTGGTGTTGCATTTTGACCACCTTGCTTATTACTCTTTCTGTGTGCCAGCACCGCACCCCCTTCACAGTCATGCATACAAATGATGTGAGGAGTTGTCGGCCCACGGTCAGTTGGGCATCTCTATTGCAAGTTTTCATGTTTCCCTGGTTGGTCTCCTAGATGTACTTGGTATCTCAAGCGTGTGGGCTGACCACTGTCAGTGAGAAGAGAAAATAGCTTTGCTGTCAAGCCCATGTGAGAATTCTAAGTATGAGGTATAGGCATTGGGGCGTGAGTTCTAGGCCAAGTGATGAAACATCCCGACTTAGACATTGAATTTTCTCCTGAACCTCTGAAGGGTGACTGCTCTCTAACATCCAGTGTGAGATCTGTATATTGGTTTAGAAAGCTGTCAACTTTGGTGTCCATGAAATGAGACTTACCTCGTGGTAACTGCCATCGTGGTTTGTGCTGCTGAAGGGGTTAGGTGAATAAATTGAGAACTTCGTGCACCAGAATCACTGGGGGAGCTTTGGGAAAAGGTCAGTATGTCTTAGGGCCCAAGAATTTGAATTTTTAAAAAGCTCCCTGGTTGATCCTGAGGAATCACCTGGACTGGGAACCTCTCATCTATCTGTGGGAATTTGGGTATTCCAAAAGGAGAGTGTGGGTCGGGTTGACTTTGCTGCCCATTCTGAACAGTTGTGCCAGGGTCTCATCTTGGGGATCAGACCAAACCCGAACTCCCTAAAGAAATCGGTGGGTTGGTGCATGTTACCCCCTTCAGGTAAACCTATGTTTCTGCATTTGCCTCCCAGAGGTAAAGAAGCGTGTGGCTGCTGAAACGGCTTTTTTGTAGTAGGCTCTGCATTTGATGCTCCACTTAACCAGTATAGATGAAATTTTCCTCATACGGGGCGGGGGGGAGGGCAGGATTGAAGCTGTGGGTAATGACATAGGATAGATTGCTGATTTTCTTGTGGTTTGTCTTGCCTTTGTTCCATATTGACCAGGACCTGGTCTAAGAGTTCAGACACGCCAAGTATGAGGTGTGGCGTGAAATTAGCTGCTCCGTCTAATAGATTAGGAAGGGGAAAAGGCATATAACATTATACGGTTTTTTGCCTTTGGAAGCAGAATTTAATGGTCATTGGCTGCTCTGTCACCAACCTTCACACTAAGCACAATACAGATTTCTGCTGCAGAGCAAATTGGGCTGTAGCTCTGAAAAGCTTAGTTCAGGGCACTGGAGAATTACATTTTTTGGTCCAAGGGCTTTCTCTGATGGATTGGGGAAGAGCTAGGTGTTTGTGTACGAACGTTCGGTTGACTGCTGGTAGGAGGCAGCATGTTGGACAGACTGTGAACATCTAATTCCATTTAGAACCCTAGCATCAGCTGTGGGATGCTGGCCAATTCTGTCCTCTTCATGCTTCTCCCTTTTTATTCATCAGTAAAATGGGAGCGATTCCTGTCTTTATTTCCTGTCCTTGTAGGAAGAGAGTGAAGACAAGAGAAACAGAGATGGAATATTTTGTGCTTTTGGAGAAGTAATAAGATTGAACTGGTGATTTTTTTTTTTTAATACTTAGGATTTGGTGCTGTTAGCTTTGCTTGTTAGCTTTTACACAGCTTACTATGTGCCAGTCTTGCTGGCAGCCTTGCAGCTGTGAGACACTTGGTAAGTCTGGCCGGGGTAGTTGTGATTTCTGAGGATCTGCACCTCCTAAGTCCGTCCACCCTGTTGGAAAGAAGGATGAGTTTGGAATTTTAGCTTGTTCTCTTGTTTTCACTGGTAGGACCTGGAAGCTGTAAGGAACCTTAGTCTCTTGCCAGAAGGTATATATATACCTTCCTCTTTATTGTTGGTTGGAGTCTCTGTACCTTTGCTATATAATTTGGAGCTTTTACAGTAACCTCTGGGCATGCTTCCCTTTGCTCTTCTTAACATCTCTCCTGCAGCTATTGCTAGAAAGTACTTCCTGCGATCATTTTATAAGTCTTACCAGTTTCCATATTTTCACATTAAACAAACCTTTAGTTCCTTTCAGATGCTTTAGAGTGTGCTCAAGGGACCTACCTGGATATTCTGAATCTTAATTCTAGAATGAGTTGGCTTAGAGAACTCTTTTGAAGCAAAGGGAGAAATGGGCCCACCAACTAATCGGGTTTCTGCTGTGAAGAACTGGGCTAGGCCCTTAACACATATGTTGGAATTCACAGAGCTGGGCTTGATGCCTGTGGGCTTAGTGTAATATAGAATTGCTATTTCAGGAAAACCAGTAAAGTTCCCTTTTCTGTTTCACATATGTTGAGCTGATTGTCTTCCTTTATATTTGGTGAGAAATGGCATTTGATCTGATTTTTTTTTTTTGAACCATCACATAATACACACTTGGTTGGAAATGGGTACCTTGTTCATTTTTCCTGAGTTAACAGTTGAGGCTGTTACCTTGGATCTTCATAGTTGTGATGTGGAAAAATGGAGGGTAGTTCTGTGGTGGTTTCCTATCTATTTGTTTGGGGAAAAAAAGATACAGTTCTGGAAAGAGGCAGCTGCCTTGGCATCAGTTTGAGACCCTGCTGTCATGGACTGACTTGGCAGAAATGAGAAACCCTTTTCTCTGTTTCCTCGGGTCTTCAGGTCCAAAGGGGTATTTTTAAGAAACAGCATGGCATGCTGAGAGCAAAATGCTTTATGGGGCGGGAAGAAAGTCCTGACTCTACATTTGGGTGTTAGGTCCGCACTCCATTGACCTTTGCAACTGTTTTCACGGGGCGGCTGTGGTTGGCAGCTCTCGTTTGGAATGAGCAGCCTGGTTTCAGAAATCTCTATCCATTTGAGCCTTGTGTCTTTTGCTCCTGAATATTTTCCCTGCTAACATCATTCCTAACGCCTTTAGAGCTTGGACTACACTGCTTGGCTTTTCCCTGGAAGTTCCCTTTATAGGTTCTTTAGTTGGTTTATGATGGAGTTTTGGATTTGACCTTGCTGCACAGATGTCTGTGTGTTGGAACTGAAATGAACACATGGTTTTTGTGCCTGTAGCACATGAGCAGACACTAGCTTATGACGTGTTGAAAATGGCACAGGCTGGCTGACTTGGCACTGCGTGCTTAGCAGGGACAGAGGTAAAGTGTGGCTGTAAAGTGTGATAATTGGACATTCTCGTTTGGAGTCACTTTCGAAAAGAACGTGAGTAAGTCTTCGGACATTAGTAGAGGAGATTAATGGACAAGAAAGGGAGGGCCTTACTATTTCATTGTTTATATGTTAGGTTTCAGGGAATTTGCAAAGTGGCTAATGATTATATGAGTGCGTCATCAGCCTATCTAGTCTAATGCTTTTAACTTTTATCCCACAGATCTGTTGCCATACAATTAGCAATTTGCAGAGTGGAAATGGACAGAGGCATTCTGTCTCTTTGTTACCGGAAGCACAAGCAATGCACAGCTGACACAAAGGACTGCTTAGCCTCCATGAAGACCTTTGCCTAAGGTCTTCTGCCACCCCTGTCCTGTTCTGCCACCTGAGGCATAGCCAACACATCCTACTCCACTCTACCCTCCAAGTCTTTCTGCTTCTTAGCTTTTACACAGCTTCCTAGGATGCACATGGCTTAACTTGCACCCTAATGCTCATCAGGGTGACCTGGGGAGGAATAAAAGAAATGGGAGTATGGCATAGAAACGTTAGTTAAAAATGTTATCCATATTTCTCATGATGCTCTCCAAAAAACAGCACATCCAGCTGAGAATGGGCTTTCATCATTTTAAATGTTTCATATATACAAAAGGATGTGTATATAGTGTGTGCAACGTAATGATAATCAAATGTGTACCCAGGTACACATCTCCGAGCTTAGCAAATAGAATGTTGTGAGTTACCTTTGGAGACCCCTGTGTGTTGCTTCCTGATTACATCTCCACAGCTCCCATAACCACCAGCCTCAATGTTCTGTTAATCATTCCCTTGCTTTGCTTTTTATAGTCGGCTAGATTGGTCTTTTCGAGTGACTGCCGTTAGAATGCTCTCAGGATTCTTGAGACAGAAACTGCTTTGGATTTTCAGTTAGCATCTCCCCGAAGAGAGAAGGAAGCACTCATTTATTATTAGCCTTTCAGCCTCTTAGACCTTCTCGCTCTCCAAGCTTCCTGCTCTGAGGCTCCCTTATTTGCCAGGAAGAAAAATCCCAGGGCTCTTAAATGGCTCTGCCTGGATTTAGATTCATATGTATTTCTTTTTCCAGATCCTAGAAACTATGATTTCCTTCTTCACAATGCTGGGGGCGGGGGAGAAGATGAGGTGGAGTGGGAAGGCCTCTGCAAGCTGTGTGCATTTGGGTGCTGCCGCTCTTCAGTGCTTGGCACCGAAGAGATTCGTCCCCAGCATGGGCAGATGGCAGAGTAATGCAGCTTCCTTTGAAAAGCGGCAAACGGCCAAGTGGCTGAGGTGTGAACCCCCTGAAAGGCCAGTGCTTTAGGTTTCTACTTGCTGAGTTTAATCGTGTACCCACAGTTATCAAATAAAAATCGGTTTGGAAGTTCTTCAGTCTTAAAGTTCATGTCCAGTGGAATTAACTTTCCATTTCAGCCCTCTGGAGTGTCGGAACTGAGCCGCAGACCGTGGTGAGCGACTTTCACAAACAGAGACCGTGTGTGCTTGTGTCTGATTTGTTGTGATACGGTGCCTCTCCTGTGGCTGCTGTTGTTAGACTTCTTAAGCGTCAGCGTGCGGGAGGTTGCGGAAGGAGTGCGGGACCGGCCAGGAGAGGAGCTCCAGCGTCGCGGCTGTTTCTAAGAGCTTTACATAGTGGTTTTGAAATGTTGTTTGAAGTGAGTTCTGAGAATCTCAGATACATGTGTTAAAACATAAATGCATAAAGATCTTCTAAAGTCAGATAATTCTAACAAGGATTTTCTTTGCTTCCCCCTCGCCCTCCACTGGTGCAGTCGAAGTTTCACTTAGTCCTTTGGGTGAGAGCAGTTTGGGAAGGTGGGCCAGCTGCAAGGCCCAGAGCCCAGCACTCACATCGGTGGTGGGAGTTTTTTAAAAGTCTGGTTTATTGAGGTATGATTTATATACCACCTAAAATTCCCCTGTTGAAAGGTGTCTAGGTCTGTAAATTTTGATAAATACCCATAATCAGCATGGCCTCTACCACAATCAAGATTCGGCACATTTCTGCCTCCACAAGCCTGTCCCTTGTGGTCAGTTCAGTCATCTGGAGAAGGAACTTTTGAGCTTAGCACAGTTTTAGCCTGAAAGTCTTCGTCACAGTCTTGAGATTTCTTTTATTTCTCTCTGAAAAGGCATTTGAAATTGGTACAAAGCAAAGTTACCTTTTGTGTATCTTTTCACAGGAGACCTGGGTTTTCTAGCTGGTTCCGCGGAGCAGCATCGAGGAGAGGTCATGGGGGGAGCAGTGTGACTGGCAGTTCAGAGGGAGGAAGGCGCCGTCTTGTTCCGGGGCCAGGCGGAGCCCTGACCTGAGCGGGCACCTTGTTAGCGGATGGTTTTAACCCAGGGCGCGGGGACGTTGTGCAGAAGTCAGAGGTCTTCATGGTTGAAGATTGTATGTGCATCCTGTTGTGCTGGTCTCGAGTCCAAAGATGTCCCTGGTTCCCTTTGGGACCTCCTGTTCCGAGGGGCAGGCCCAGAGGGAAAGCTGATGCTCTGACGTGTGAAGGTCTGCTCCGCAGCCGACGTCCTTCCTCTGGAAGTGCACTTACTGGTTACCACCCGAGGTGTTCTACTCCTAACATGCTGAGTGTGGAGCGAGCCAAAGGGACTTCTCATTGCTTTGCAACTGGTGAATTCCGTAGCCAGACTTATTTAAGAAATTGCCTTAATTATTTTATTTTCCCCCTTTAAATTTTAGGTTTTATTACAAAAATGTTGCTGCCAGTGACAACGGTTTGCTTTGTCTTTCAGTGCACCTGGAACTGAGTATTGTAGTGATTTAAATGTGTGCTTTCTCACCCCCTAGGAAACCCAGGTTGACGAGAACTCAAAGTGCCTTTTCTCCGGTCTCCTTCAGCCCCCTGTTCACAGGTAAGGGTGATCTCTCTTCCGGCGTGTAAAAGCAGCGCTGTTCTAAGACCTGTCAGGAAACACTTAGAGATAGATGCACCTCAGAGGGAGCTGCAGGCACGTCTGCAGCTATTTCCTTCATCCCATGCCTGCTGGGTTTGGAGTGAGGCTATTTTTATGGCGTGGAATGTGTTCTTGACTGTGGATGCTTTATACTTTTGAGTAGTGATGGCTGGCTGGTAATTAGGTGGCCCTGGCAGTTATGCGGTGCTTAGTTCAGGGTCATCACCTATAAATTAAAAGGAGGAATTATAAATTTATAGGCTCGCGGTGCATAGAGGACATTCAGTTCCTGTCCCTCTTCCACGAGAGTTCATGCATTATCTACTAAACATGACCCATGGTTATCCGGTCTATTTTTAAAGACTTTGGGCAAAGGGGATTACATGAACTCTTGTCTTACCCATTTTAGGGCTAGCAGTTCTTGCAGCTGTTTGAGTTCTTCATTATATTTAATTTAAGTCTCTCTTGGAGCAAGGAGGAACACAAGTTACTAAAGTAGGAAAGTGGTTGAATGTCGTTTGGGTAACTGCCTCCTCTTTAATGAGGAACTCTTTCAGAGGGAGACCTTTTGTTAGGTCAGTCCGATGGGAAGCTCCCTGGTGAGTGAGCTGCATGAAAGAAGGTCGTTAGCACACTGCCCGAATCTCAAAACTGAGTACTCATTGGTTGTGGCTGAGAAGCCTCTAAAAAAAATTCCAATTTCAAACTCTCTTGGTATCATGTCCCTCAAAAAGATGGCGGCAAGAGTTATGATTGGGGAATAGACATTTTTAGAAGATGTGAAGTGGGCTAGTGGGACCCCCATCGCTGCATAGGTGGCCCTGAGCCATCAGAACAAGTTGAGGCAGTGCCCGTGATGGGCACAGGTGGGGAAGGAGCCCTCTGTCCTTGGCCCAAGCCCAGAATGAAAGAATCTTGTCCTCTAGCAATATGACTTTGTAGTTAATAATTGTTTCCTTTCTAAAGTGGGGAACACCACATCTGTAGTGCTGGGCTCGGTGTCACTCTTTCAGACGGCCTTAGCCCTTTTGCATTACAGGTTTTTACGAAGGTGCTGCACCTACAGTCCAGGCCTCGCTGGCCCTTCGGGAGCCACGCTTGTCTCTAGGCTCATGGCATTGGTCTGGGCCGCTGGGCTCTCTGTCACGGAACTGTGTGATGAGTCCAGTACATTTCAGCTTCCTAGAACTTCCACTGATGACTTTGAAAAGGGCTTTTCTGCTCATCTTAATGAGTATTCAAGAACTTTGTAAAAAAAAAAAAAAAAGTTTGTATTAGATTTTGAAAGCCCAGCTCCTGACCTTTTAGAGACATTGGTTTCTATTTATAATAATAATGAAGTCTAGCTGAGGGGCTAATTCAGCCTCCTAAATAAAAGGTGCTAGAAATAACACCTTCCAATTAGAGAAATCCTGAGTTTTCACCTGTGGATCAGACCTTCCAAAACAAATCTATTTTAGGCTGTCAACTTTAATTAATAAAACACCCTTCATCCTCAGGAGACTCAGTGGAGAGGGGGTGGGTGGGACTGGGTGGCAAGAAGGAATGCATGTGGCAGAGAACAGAACTCCGGGCTGGGACGTAAAGACAGACCACAGGCCGTTCCCCTCCCTTCTCACACCAGGTTCCTGCTGAGAAGCCTCCTCTGAGCTTACCTGACTTGGCTGACTGGAAGAAGTTAACTGTCAGGGTTGTGAACGCACTTTTCCACCTCTGTTGCCTTAGCTATTAGGAACTAGTCGATATCTGAAATGGGTTCTCTTAAGTCCTACTTAAGACTGAAGAACTTCCGTTATAATGTTCTGAAAACTCTAGACGTTTAGGAAGAAGTTGGGGCTAACACTGGGACCTTTGTTTCCATTCAGTGTACCATGCAGTTCTTACATTTTTCTGGCACTTTTTGTTTTCCCTGTGTTCATTGGGGCTTGTAACAAGCTGCTCACCTTGCCCCACTAAGGCAGAAACTGGTATACAAGTCTGAAAAATAAATGGTGTGGTTTCCATTTGAATGAAGAAGAGCTCTTGGTTAAGGTTATATTGTCGGTGGCAAAACCACAATTAGTTGACTTTTCCACTGTCAAGCTGTGTTTTTGTCCTAAAGAATCCTTGATCATTAACTGGGCAAAGAAATGGTGGAGTTTAAAAATGACCTCCTAGGTGTTTGAGGGTGATTCCAAGCCCTGGGAGCATTCGATTTTGAACGTTTTGAGAGCCGTGGGCCTCTAAGTTGCTTTGCTTGCCCTTCGCTTCTCTTCGATCTGACCTCAGCTTTGGGCAAGGTGCTCTACAACGTGCTTGCTCCCTGGACCCCGCAGGTGAAACAGTGTCGCTTGTGGATGTGGACATCTCTCAGCGGGGCCTGACCTCTCCACACCCTCCAACTCCCCCTCCTCCTCCAAGAAGAAGCCTCAGCCTCCTAGGTATAGTCTCCTCCACTTGCCTTCTTGCCCCAGTGGGAGGGGAAGCTCTGCGGACCTGTTGTTCTTTGCCAGGAGCCAAACATGCTCCTGGGTTTCTAGTGATGAACCTATTATTTCCTTCCCTTTCTCAGCACCCCTGTCACCTCCCTACGTGGTTGCATAGGTCTCTTACCTGCATGCTGTGAGAGCCTTTACTCTCCACGTGTTCATTAGATCTGTGTTTATCTTGCCCTTAATCTAGAGCTACTGGGCTGCTTTAGGAATATCCTTACTTTTGTGCTTTCAAGCAGAGGAAAGCAGACTAAGATGATCGTGGCCCACTGTGCAAAAAGACAGGGTGAAGGTCAGGCTATCTTGCCCCAGAGGGCAGCCTGATGATCCTTCTCCCTCTCCTCTGCTCTGCCTTGCTCATTCTGTGCTCATATTTCTGAACCTCTTGCTTTTGTTCTCTCTTCTAGATGATATCAGTGGGACGCTGCCTACATCTGTCCTTGTGGCTCCGATGGGGTCTTCCCTGCAGTCTTTCCCCCTACCTCCGCCTCCTCCACCCCATGCCCCAGGTTAGCTTAGCTTAGAGTTGGGAGCACAAAGTAACAAACTTTTGAAGGATGGGAGAAATCTATTTATGGAAATAACAGAACCTAGGAGAAAGCTTAAATTTTATCCCCTTGGCTAGACCAGAGCTACTTGGAAATGAGGCCAAGAACTGGTTTTTCTAACCCATTTTATTTATGGAGTTGAATCTGATTTTTGTTAGAAGTAAAATACTGTTGAATTTCTTCGTCTTTTTGCTGCTGAGACTTTTTTTTAATCCTTGAGTAGACATCACTGAGGAAACTGCCTTAATTTCAGGGTAGTGAGGGGGTTTAATATGTTGCTGGTTTTCAAAGTTCTGTGGTTTTTCTGAACTTTTAGTACTGACTGCAGCCTTGTAAATAAGTACCAAGCATTTCAGTAGCCCATACCTGCTTTGCTGACCTCCGGTACCCAAGGAATAAAATGAGTAAAATCGGCATTCTTTTCTACTTGCTTGGCAAAATCGTTACACTTCCTGGGCAAGTAAGCGAGTCACTATTTCCAAGGCTGCTTTACCGGCACTTCACCTCGAGGTGGGAGAAGTTGGAATCGCTCTAGGCTGGTGAAGGCCCTGAAGTAGTCACCTTAGTCAGGTTAGTGAGCAGCTCCCCACCCCTTCCTGGGGTTCAGTGCCCCCACCCATCCTTCACAGCTTACACAAGCCCACACAGCTTTTTGTTCCAGCCCATCCAGCTTTTCCCCACTGCTTTGGCTTCACCCTTTCCAGCTTAGCTTCTAATGCCTTGCCCCTCTTCAGTTAGCATCTCGTTTTGGGGGGAGGGTGTACTTACAGTTGGGAGCACTGAGGGCAAACAAGTGACCACCGCTGTCTTGCTCTGCAGACGCATTTCCCCGGATCGCTCCCATCCGAGCAGCTGAATCCCTGCACAGCCAGCCCCCCCAGCACCTCCAGTGTCCCCTCTACCGGCCCGACTCGAGCAGCTTCGCAGCCAGCCTTCGAGAGTTGGAGAAGGTAGGTGGCGCCCGAGCACTGGAGGCTCATCTTCTCTCCCTAGTTCTATACCTGGCTCCCCTTTGATTACTTTTAGAGGAAGAATAGTTTCCTGGTCTCTACATTTATAGTGACAAAACAGTGTGCTACTTTGATCAGTTCCATAAATGATATAACATTGAATCTTGAGGGGAGGGAATTGAATATGATAAGGAAGGGCTGTAGGGAAATGTTTGCATAGTCTAAGCTGATTGTGGCAGACGAACTGACCTAGGTCCCTCTTCTCTTCTCTGTAGGGCCTTGGTAATGGAATTGTGGACTTACTGTTCTGTAACTTTGGAGGGCTAAAAGTATAATGAACCTGATGTTTATTGCTGGTGGTTAAGACACTGACAGCTTTTCCCCACGAAATGTTTTGGAAGTGAGGGGTTCCCCTGTGGCAGGATGGATTGTGTTGAACACTCTTGACATTTCTCTGTTCTGTTAACCCCTTGACCACTTATTATCTTTGATAGTGTGGTTGGTATTGGGGACCAATGAATTGGGAAGATGCAGAGATGAAGCTGAAAGGGAAGCCAGACGGTTCTTTCCTGGTACGAGACAGCTCTGATCCTCGCTATATCCTGAGCCTCAGTTTTCGATCACAGGGAATCACCCACCACACCAGAATGGAGCACTACAGAGGTAAGAGGTGCTGGCGTTGGAAGGAAGGCTTTCTCTACCTTCGCTGTTTGACTTTTTCATAGGAAGAGTTCATAGAAATGGAATTGTGAATGGGGGGGAATCTTATAGACTTAGTTGAATGCTAATATGAGCACTGATTTCAGTCACTGGAAAAGTTGGCAGGGGTAGGGAAGAGAGTAAGGGTTCCATTTAAAATTTATTCTCAGCATCTTATTTCCCAAATAGGAGGCCTGAGCAGGACTGTTGAAGAACAGAACAAAGCCAGTAAAAACTCTATAGAAGGAAGAAATAACCTAGACAAATTCTCCCAAGCTTTATTCATAGTTAGCATCTAGAGATACTTTCTGTTAAATCATATATACGAAGAGGAGAATTTAGTGTTGATTCCAGACTGTTCTGCTCAGAGTTTCTTTGCCTGATGGTCACGTTAGCTTCTCTGCCAGTCCGCATGAGGATGGTGATTCCTCTCTCGGTCAGCTTTGTCATCTGTTAGGAAATAGTCATTAGAACTCAGAGAGTTCATGGGATCGCCATGCTCCAGACTGCCTGCCGGCCTTGCAGGTGGCACCTCCCTCCCCCCAGCCCGTGGTCACGCGGTGCTCAGCGCTGCCAGCACGTCTGGGACATGACTTGTCAAACACGCTGCTGTCTTTGTCGACTTTGCAGCAGGGCGCCCTCTACGTGACGTGGGCCAGAACCTTGTGGTGGTCCTTGGCAGTGGGGCCAGGTAACATACCATTTGTTGAAATACCTGCACATGCTATAAATTTTAAAAGTGTAGAGAACTTTGGGGAGCTTTGGGAACTTGCTTCTCCCATCCTTTATACTCTTCTTACGTATGATCACCTTAAATGTGCTGTATTGGACATTCATCTCAAATGATAATCTCTTTCACACTCTCCTGAGGCACCACCACGTCTTTCTTGCTCTCAGCCGTGCTCTGCTGAATTTATTTGGTTTGCTTCTCTTGTGAGGCAGGAAGTAGCTGTTAAGGTCAGTTTTGCTTTGTCCATGGTTTCCTCTGCCCCCGACTTCTGCCTTAGAGATGCGTGAAGAGAAAGGAGCTTCAGTCCAAAGACCCGAGAGTCAGTTAGAGAACCGTAGGGTAGACTGCTGCCCATTTTCCTGCTGTTCCTAAAGGCAAAACAAACAAACAAAAATGGAAAGCAAAGCATTTCAGAGTGAAGTATTTTTATAAACCTATTAAAATAATAAATGACTAGGCAATGGGAATGATGAATAAATCTTGACCTCCAGGTTCCTGATAGGTGAGATGCCAGGAACGAGAGCGAGCTTTCAGATGGTTCTCCAGTTACTTTTTGTTCAAAGGGGCTTTTCTTCTTTGAACAAGTGGCATTTTTAGTAGGAGCCTTCTGGGTCTTTTGGTTGCCAGCTTGCAATGGAGCGTTTGTCTTCGTCTGTTTAAGTGACACCGTCGGAGCAGCCGGACAGACTCAGCCTGCGGTTCTCCTGGGCGGTTCAGTGTCCCCTGTGTGGGTGCTGCTTTGGATTGAGAGCTTTAGCTTGGGGAGTTTTTGAAGTCATGGGAGTTCAGATTCCCTTTCACCTTTGGGATTCTGAAGTTTGGGGTGTGATCTTTGTAATGTGTCGGGGTCTAGAATTTTAGAAGTTAAAGAAAAGACTTAGAATTTTATTGTGCCCAACATATCCATGAATGGGTAATACCCACAAACTCCTCTTCTTGTCCTTCTTCGACTGTCCCCTGAATACTTGAAGACTTAGCTCTTCTTGAGGGGGGTACAATTTAATCTCTCTTTGCTATGGCAGTTTTTTAAAAATATTTTTTAGTTACAGTTGACATTGAATATTAGTTTCAGGTGGGTAGCGTAGTGATCACACATTTACATAACTTACAAAGCGATTCCCCATGGTAAGTCTAGTACCCACCTGACACCATACATAGTATTACAGTATTTTTTACTGTATTCTCTGAACTGTATTTTACATCCCCGTGACTGTTTTGTTAACTCCCAATCTGTACTTCTTAATCCCTTTACCTTTTTCATCCGGCCTCCCAACTTCCCTCCCCTCTGGCAACCATCAGTCTGTTCTCTGTGCCTATGAGTATTTGTTTATTTTGTTCTTTAGATTCCACATAGAAGTAAAATCATATGGTACTTGTCTTTGAGTCATTACATTTGGCACAATACCCTCTTGGCCCCTCTGTGCTGTCGCAGATGGTGACGTTTCCTTCCTCTTTGTGGCCGAGTAACGTTCCATTGTGTGCACGCGCCACGGCATTTTCACCCACGCGGCTACTGATGGACACTGGGGTTGCTTCCATATCTCGACTATTATAAAAAACACTGCAGTGTACCTAAGGTGCATAATTTGTTTGAAATACTATTTTTGTTTTTTTGTGTACACACCCAGAAGTGAAATCACTGGGTCATAGGCAGTTCTATTTTTAATTGTTTGAAGAACCTCCGTACTGTTTCCCACAGCATCTGCACCAATCTGTATTCCTACCAGCAGTGCACTAGGGTTCCCTTTTCTCCACATCCTTGCCCGCACTTCCTGTTTGTTGGTTTATTGATGATGGCCATTCTGACAGGTGTGAGGTGGTATCTCAGTGTGGTTTGAATTTGCATATCTCTGATGATTAGTTAGATTGAGCATCTTTTCCTGTCTTTTGGGCCATCTGTGTTTCCTCTTTGGAGAAGTGTCTATTCCGGTCCTCCGCCCCCCTTTAATTGGTTTGTTTTTTTGGTGTCGAGGTGTATGAGTTCTCTATCAATTTTGGATATTAACCCTTTCTGGGATGTATCATTGGCAGATATCTTCTCCCATTCAGTAGGTTGTCTTTTCGTTCTGTTGATGGTGTCCTTTGCTGCACCAGAACTTTTTAGCTTGAGGTATAACAGTCCCATTTGTTCGTTTTTCCTTCTGTTTCCCTTGCCCGAGGAGCTGTATCAGAAAACAATATTGCTAAAAGAAATTCAACAAAGTATTTTTATGTCTTTTTTCTGACTTGCATTTATTATTTACTTTAACAAAAGCCTTGTAAGACCTAATTTATGTCTTATCAAAGGCAGTAATCTTTGTTTTCACTAACTATAGGACAAGCAAGGGACAGGTAAACCGGGTGGCTTCAGGGACCTTTGTCTGACTCCGCTTCCCCATGAAATCTTGCCCTCCGAAAAGTGAGAATCATAAAAATGTGTAACCAGCCTCCCAGACCTTTTAAAAATGTTTTACATTTTCACCTCTTCTTAATTTTCCATGGCAGGAACGTTCAGCCTGTGGTGTCATCCCAAGTTTGAGGACCGCTGTCAGTCAGTGGTGGAGTTCATTAAGAGAGCCATCATGCATTCTAAGAATGGGAAATTTCTCTATTTCTTGAGATCCAGGGTTCCAGGTAAGGCTGTAATTATTATAAAATTATTTAACTTACTTGGGTATGGCCCAGTGTAGTATCAAAATGCATCTCCTCCCCCCTCCACCCCCCCACCCCCAAAAAAGGCCACACTTACTTAAAGCCTTTTATCCTGGCTTTTATAACAATCACTCTTCCTAGAGCCCAGCAGTTAATCTCCTACCCTTGTACATTAATCCCTAACACACGGAGAAGGAATCTGCTTCTCTGACCACGTGAATGAGAAAACTGACCCTTCCTCTGACGTGCAGCCATCATGTGAATATTTTTCACCCAGAGATGTCTCCTTGCCCCTGATCCTTGTAAGGCGTCTTACACCCACATGTGAAGCGAAGGTGAGGTCAATTGTGTCATTTCCACAGAGCCAGGGAAGGTAAAGAGTGTGTTCACTGGAAAGGCGTGGTGAGGGTCAGGGACGCTGAGTTCATGGGCAGTCTGCTCTAGGTTTTGTCCATGTCGAACTAAACTTGTTGAAGAGTAGACTGTATCCCTACCAGCGTTGAATACAAAAACTTTTTTCCATTTGGGAGCGCTGGGCAGTTCCCATCCTGGCTGGTGTGGTTATACAGTCTTCCTCCCCACCAAGCAGGGAGGTGTCTGTGTAATAGCTACTGAAGAGGGGGTAGGGGTGGTTTGGAGGAATCTGTTTTAAAGTATCGGAAAAGTAAAATGAAAAGCATTTTAATGGAGGCATTTGTAAAATACAAATAGAACTTAAAATGAGAATGTCATGCTTTCCCATTGAATCAAATTAACATTTTTAAACAAACGGGGTGCCAAGACATTGCTCCAAAAAGAAGGCGCAGGGAGCCTCAGGCAGAACATCAGTAGCAGGACAGAGCCAGGTTACAGGAATGTGCTTTGTATCTCTGTGATTTAAATAAGGCTGGATGGGTGCGAACTGTGTTCATTCTCACTTCATTTAGCATTTGCCTCAGTGCTGTCAACACAGTTGGGTCTAATGCAGTTGACTTGGTTAGAGGGAAAAGTTAGAATTCCTTTCTTACAGGAATTGACTCTGCTTAGCAATTTTTTAAGTTTGTAGCTTTTGGGGGGTATTTATTTATCAAACATTGACTTTATATCTCAGTATTGAAAGTAAGCCACATTTCTGCCTTCAGAAAGCTCATAGCCTCAGAAGGGAAACAGGTAGAAAGATAAAGGTAATAGCACAGGTTAAGTCAATACGAGGCGTGGCAGTGACCAACAGGGGCAGCCTAGTGACGCGTGGCGAGCCAGGGAAGTCCTCTCAAAGGGTGCTGGTGGCTGCGGCGTGTCTCCTTGTAGAGTATTGACTCACAGAGCCTCGGACTCCCCAAGGATAGCGCATTTCATTCCACAAATGTGCCCTGTCTACAGACATTTTTTTTTTTTTTTTTTTTTTTTTTTTTTTTTAAAGATTTTATCCATTTATTTTAGAGAGAAGAGAAGGGAGGGAGACAGAGAGGGAGAGAAACAGCAATGTATGGTTGCCTCTCACATGGCCCCCACAGGGGACCTGGCCCGCAACCCAGGCATGTGCCCTGACGGGGAATCGAACCGGGACCCTCTGGTTCCCAGCCCCCGCTCAATCCACTGAGCTACACCAGCCAGGGCCCTGTCTACAGACATTTTAACTAGGATTCTTAACGTTGTTAATGGCTAGAGATTGTAATAACCGCAACTATTTACTGAGTGTCTGCCATGTGCCAGGTGCTTTGTCAGGTTCTTCATTTATGTCTCTCTAGGTTCTTTAGCCGACAGGTTGGTCTGTTATTTATGGATAAGACTATTTCCATGTTGCCAGTGAGTAAACTGAGGCTGACGCTCAAAAGTGAAGTTACTCTAATGGTCACTTAGCTGATCGGTGCTGAAGCCGGGGTTCAGACCCAGGCCCAGCCGACTGCAGATCCTGTGCTCTGTTTACCACCAGTCTGTTGTGGGAGGAAGTAGCAGTAAGCAAACGGGAGCGCTAGGGTTTGCGGAGACCACACAGAGAAGACAGGATTGTGTCTGTTAGTGGAAGCTGTCTTTCTGTGGTGAAGGCTGCAAGTAGGATATCTGTTTGCACTTAAAAGTGTAATCAAGTTGAGAAGGCAGGACAGCGAGTATTTGCCCCTGGACCCTAAGTGACCTCTCTTTGAAGGGGTGGGACAGAGAAAGCAAAGCCTGTGTTCTCCTTTACAGTTGCTGGCTGCCCTCCTTTGCTGGTCATAAAGGTCTAGGCATCCCATGAGGTCGGCTTATCAGAGGCAAGAATTGGTGCGGGGAGAGGTGGTCGTAGCATTCAGGTTGAGCTCTGCAATCCTGCACAGGGGATTTTAACTCACTTGATTTGAAAAGGAGACTCTGTGTTCAGACTGGGACGATGATAACTGAATGCGCACGAGGGGCCAGGTATTACTTCATTCAACCCATAGAAAATCCTTTGAAAGCATATTACAGCCTCGCGCTCTCTCTTAACAAATTGGGAAACTGAGGTGCAGTTTGTTGCAGAGCTAGGAGTCAAAGTCAGGTTTTCTCTGGCTCAATTCTAGAGTTGGGGACACTAGCAAGGCATCCAGACTCGTGCTAAAGGGACACCAGGGATGATAGGAATCATGAAGCTAGGTCTATTGGGAGAGTTCTGGATGGTGACAAATAAGGAGCAAAAGGAATTAATTAGAACAAATGGAATAATTAGCATCTGGGGGAGGGACCCTTGGTACAAGTGATGGCACCTGATGCACAAATGATGAAGGTGGTTTCCCTTTACCTCTTGTCATCATAGTATTGGAATAAGGTCATGACAGATTTGAGGTCACTGATCACATCTCACTCTGGTCCAGTTCACAGTCATAAACTAAGCCCCTAGCACCCGGCAGCAGGCTCAGAAAGAGAATGTGACCAGCTTAGCGCGTTAGCGAGCATGTCCTTCGTTGGGAGAAGCTTTGCCGTCTGTGGAGTGCATGCAGGTGAAATGCCTCGTTTTTTAGTCACACTGAACGACTCGGAGGAAACCAGTCACCTCCTTTCCTGTCGTCATTATTGAGATCATACTTGTTTGCTCAGTGATACGCCTTCCCCGCACCCCAGGGTTTCTCAGTGGGGCACCGTTGACACTTTGGGCTGGATAATCCTGGTCTTTGGGGAACAGCTGGTGTGGCAGAAAGACCTACATGTTCCTGTCTTAAACCTGGAAGAGATTCGTCACCTCTACCCTGGTCCATGTTGCGGGGAGGAAAAATAATGAAGTAGCTGGTACTGGATTTGTGCCCAGCACCCTGGCATGAGGACCCAAGGGAAGTCCCCGATGATCCCTGTTCACCTCGCCCTTTCCCTTTTAGCTACACTCGTGTCTTACCTTGGCGTTATTTCCATTTTAACCTCTTCTGTCAGCAGGCTGTGGGTGGGAGAGCTCCAGTCATTTGCTGTGTTTGGGGGCAAACAGTAAATGGTCAGGCTGACACCAGGCAGCATCAGAGAATGAACAGGTTTCACATCGCTATTTGTGCACCTAGGGCTGAAAGCAACACAGTAAAAGAGGCAAGAATGTATAGTCATTCAATTCAAGCAGGCAAACAGTCGTATGCTGCTGATTCTGGTCTCTTTAGCACACGTCCCGTAGTGCTGCATCTCTGAGAATAAATAATCAGATATATAAGTTACTTTTATCTCTGAAGCATCATGTTGAATTTAGCAACATTACAACCCATCCCCAAAAGCTTTCTGCTGGTCATAGGTTAACTCACTAAAGAATATATATATATATTTTTAAAGATTTTATTTATTTATTTTCAGAGAGAGGAGAAGGGAGGGGAGAAAGAGCAGTGTATGGTTGCCTCTCACATGGCCCTCATTGGGGACCTGGCCCGCAACCCAGGCATGTGCCCCAACTGGGAATCGAACCGGGACCCTCTGGTTCCCAGCCCGCACTCAATCCACTGAGCTACACCAGCCGGGCAGAATATTTTTAAAACATATGAGAGGGTAAATTCAAAGAGGCATTTGAACCCAAAATCATTTTTAAAGCCACTTCAATTTAAAATATATATATATTTTTTGAAGTATATGATGAAATAATATATATATATTAGATTTTATTTATTTTCAGAGAGAGGGGAAGGGAAGGAGAAAGAGAGGGAGAGAAATGTCAATGTGTGGTTGCCTCTTATGTGCCCCCAACTGGGGACCCAGCCTGCAACCCAGGCATGCACCCTGACTGGGAATTGAACCAGTGACCCTTTGGTGTTGCAGACTCGGTCCTGCAGAGTCTGCGTGGTTTGTGGCTAAAGACGAGAACAAATGCACACAGACTACAGCAGTCCTGTGGAGAAAAAGGGACGGTACTGGTACTCTCTCAAGATGAGAGCCTATGGCTGCTTCTCTCAAGGGGGGAGCGCCCCAACCCTTGCCTGGACAGGCTTTTATTGTTTCTCTTGGGCCTTACATCAAAGAAGGATTTATTATCTATTGCATAGAATGTTGTTGTCTACATTTTAGGTACAATCAAGGAAACGAAAATAACAAATGTAGAAGGGAAAGGTGGTAAGCTGATTATGCTCCGTCCTTGGGAAAGTGCATACAGGCTTTGGAAATTACCTTGAAGATAGGCAATAAACATCTACTGTTTTAGACCAGGGTGAGGGAGGTTTAGTGAGAGCAACCCAAACAGTCTGGATGCATTTTCTGGGCCTGATTCCCATGGGAAAACTGGTCCGAGGGTCTGGCTCCTGTCGGTTTTCCGATGCAGGGCGGAACCACATTCGCCATTGCCGAGCAGACCGGTTCCCTACACTTTGGTTCACAGGCTGACGCTCAATCCACTGAGCCACACCAGCCAGGGCAGTTTAAATAGACTTATGAGAGAAATCCTTGTTTGAGTTGTTCTTTTTTTAAATGATGTGTGAGGAGAGGGCTGATCACATGGGTGGCGTGGGTCTGCAGCGCTACAAATACAGACCTTAGGCTTGAAAGGGCAGGAGTGAGCAGGAGAGGACCAGAGGACAGGAGAGGCCGGCGGGGGTTGCGGTGCAGTGTGGTGCGTGCCCTGGAGAGGACCCTGGGAGCTCCCATGGGCTGAGCTCTTCCTCGGGCAGCAGGGGTGGGAGGCAGGGCAGCTTTGCTGGGTCTGTGCCGTGAGCACGTTCTCTGAGCCAAGTGGGCCTCCGTTTCTTCATCTGTGACATGGAGGATGATAGTGATATTTGTCTCAAAAATTGAGTTTTGAAGACTGAATGAATTAAATGTTTTTAAGGTAGGCCTGATTGCTTAGTTAACAGTATGATATATATTTCAATTTTTTTAGATGGTCTGTTGTCAACCATCATGAAAAGGCTTTGGGAGGCACTGTGCAAGCTCTAACTTTTCCTTCTCATGCCTTGAAACAAAATTTTAAAACTTTGAAATTAAACTTCAAAAATAATAGGTATTTTATTTTTTAACAAATTGTGTCTGCAGGATTTCTTTTGCTGGGACAATGGCTGAGGAAAATTTTTTTTCGAAGATTTTGCAACTCAGATTCTTCCTGAGAGCAGTCTGCTTATTTACTTTCCAGAGCCCCTTTGTGTGCGGAAACCAGGGTGCTCTTTGTTCCTTTGAAGGGTCCCTGCCGTTCTGCGGGGGTTGGAATTTCCCAGCCCAGAGCCTGCTGCTGATATCGATGAAACATCGGGGTGTGGGGCTCCCACTGGGCCCGGCTGGCATCAGCCTGCAGGCTCTTGTGCACCGAGCAGCACTATTTCTAGCTTGCCCAAGCTACTGTAGTTGATTTGCTTTCAAGAGCATCATCGTCTTCTGTGTTCCTGTACCCAGTCTAGAATTTCAGAAGCGGGAAGGGTGGTTGGGGGTGAGAAATAAGAAGCGGCTAAACCTGACTGTCCTGGCTTGGAGGAAATGGCAGGAGTGACAGGCCTGGAGACTTTGATCCCCGCTGTTGACTTCTCCTGACCAGCCTTTCAGTTGGAAGCTGGTGGAAACCCCTCTGAACAGCCTTTCCGAGTCCTCACCTTCAGGATACTTGTATACGTGCTAGACAAGCATTCCCATTCCCAACAGGGATGCCTTCTGTTCTTACCCTTCCCTGAGAGCCTCAGGCCTGGGATTGGCCACTTGGCTCCCAGCGAAGTCTGTAGCTTGGCATTTTTCTTTGGACTGTTCCAAATAGCAAGGTTCTCAGCTGTTAAGAGTGATGTTGGGCCCCGACTGGTGTGGCTCAGTGGGTTGGGTGTCCTCCCGCAAACCTGACAACATTGCCGGTTCGATTCCCAATCAGGGCGCCTGCCTGGGTTGCAGGCCAGGTCCCCAGTTTGGGGCGGGGTGTGCAGAAAGGAAGCAGCCGACTGATGGGTCTCTCCCCATCTTTCTCCCTCCCTTTCCCTCTTTCTAAAAATAAGTAAATAAGATCTTAAAAAAAACAAACAAAAACAATGCCAGGGAGGCCCTTGGCTGGAAAGAATAGATTCTCTTGAGTGAAATATGGTCGTGCCGCATCTGCAGGTGGAGATCAGCGGTCCTTTGGGGAAGAAAGCTTTTGCACAGAACACGTAGGTGAACTCTAAAGAAGCCCATTTCCTTTCCCTGGACCCTCTTCCTAAGGGAAATTGTAGTTAGCTACATTGTTCCCTCTGAGTGTTTCTCTTGCTTTTCATTCTTGAAGGACTGCCTCCAACTCCAGTCCAGCTGCTCTATCCAGTGTCCCGATTCAGCAACGTCAAATCCCTCCAGCACCTTTGCAGATTCCGAATCCGACAGCTTGTCCGGATAGATCACATCCCGGATCTCCCACTGCCTAAGTATGATGTGGTCTTTAAAGTGGGGGCCAGGCGGGAGGGGTGCTTACAGATGTCAGTGAGGCTTGCAAGCCAGTTGCACAGGCAGAGCCTGGCAGTGTTCACAGGCACCCTACTTTCCCTTCTCCTCTGTCTTGGCACCTAACTCTACAACTGTCACATTGGAGCCAGAAGGGAAGGGGGGGGGGGTGGTGTGTGTGTGTGTGTGTGTGTGTGTGTGTGT